>JAGXCT010037257.1:0-211130 GCA_022495035.1 Philopotamus ludificatus | reverse complement strand
CCCGCCGCCACCGCCACCGCCGCCACCGCCAACGCTCCTTTCGCGCTTCGGCCAGCGGACGGCCCTCGTCTCGCGTTTCCCCCCGAATGTTGTATCGAAGCCCCCCGCGCGCTTCCTCCCCGTTTGATCTCCGATAAGCGAAGCGAAATTTTGCAAAACGCTCGATGTCGAGGCGCATTAGGTATCGTTGACTAAATATAAACACCATATTTGACTACCGAAATTTGGAAAATCTGACAATAAGTCGTTCGTCGACCGCTCAAAATTGTTTATAACCTACAAAATTTGACTCGAACGTTTGGTTTGGACGTTCAACTATCGCCCGTCGCCCCGCTCGACGCCAATTTGTCGAAATTTTACGACGTTGTCCCCGGGTGCTCGACGGAACCCGGGTCCCGAGCTAAATATTGTCGACATATTGCGACGATTAAATTTATTGAACTTCGTCGACGACCGACATTACGGCTTTGCGTCGTTAAATCTTGTCCCTCGTCGAATAAAAATCGGTTTCCCCTCGAATTGCCGCGACGATCGCTTCGGCTCGAGAATTTTAACGTTGTATGTGTGATTGTGCAGGTTCCCCCCCGGGGGATGGACGGGATGGTGGAAGAGAACGGGGCGGGTAGCACGGGGGGCTCCGTGGACTCCCTGAAATCTACTTCGTCCGGTTCGGTCGGCAATCCTGGACCCCACGCCGCCGTCACTAGTATAGTGCAGCTCTCTTTGCCGGCGCAAGCTCCCGCTATGGTGGTAAGACCGATACGATACGACCGAATCGTCTGCTCCGTGTCGATCCGATATTAATGAACGACGCAAATATTTCGTCGTTTACGTTTACATTTTTTTTTTAATTCGACAGGCGCAGTCCGTGATTCAACCTAATCAACAGTCGGTCATTCAGACGCCGCCCAATATCCAGTCGTTGCAATTGCCCAAAGGGAACGTTATTCTCGTCGGCGGAAAACAAAGTTCGGTTATCCACACCACTCAAGGAACTCTGCAAACTCTTCAGGTAATATTGCTTGCGGCGACGATGCGATCGATTTCGTTATCCCTCGTCGTCGATTTAGGTCGAATTAGTTTAGAATTTAATTTGTAGAGCAAAATTGTCTTTTCCGAGATGAAAAATATGTTGAAAAAACTCAATTTACGGTCTATATATTCCAAAGAAATGTGCGACCAGATTTACGCTCGAGAGTTCGTCTCGACTGGCCGAATCGACTTTGAATCGAGAGCGGGTGACTATAATGTAAATTTATTTGTCCCGACTTTCCCGACATTAAAATAGTGGTAAAATTACAAATAATACCTTTGACAAAAAAAACAAAATTTATTTATTTGTTATCTTCAATTCAGACAAAATCAAATTAAACGGTGATCCGGTGTTATTAAATTTTATGTTGCAAATATTTAATACGCCTCATCTTAACCAAACTATAAAATGGTATTTGTTCTTCTTGGGGACGTTGTAAACTTTTTTATGAAATTTCGTTCGATTTTTATTCCGAGGTTTGTTGATTTCAGATAAAACCCGACCCGGGGTTGATGAATTCGATTAAAATGGATTCTGGAAGCGACGAGAGCCTCAGTGATGAAGAAAACACTAGAAAGCGAAGAGATCTCCTTACGAGACGACCGTCTTACAGGAAGATCTTGAACGATCTGGGAGGTGCAGAAATTGCGGGTATTTATTAAAATGTCGAATGAGATTGTACAAAAATGTTGAGTATATTTAAGGCATGAAATACTATTTTATTTTTATTTAATTTTTCATGTGTTCCGTAGTAAGTATTATGACAATTTAGCGTTTAATTTAACACTAGATTAACGGTGTGAAAAAATCTATATGAATATTTTAATTTACGCATATCGGCAACATTGTTATAACATTATAACAGTAAGTATGCTTTGGGTATTATATTTTATCTGTGTAATCCAAACATATGAAAACAAAATCGTAAACTACTACGTTTATTATGTTTTCAAAGCAAACTAGTGTAACTAAAAAATCAGAGTCAATATATATGTGAATATATTATCACATACGCAAAGTGTTTTTAAGTGAAATTAGTGTAATCTCAACAGTTGAAACCGAAAGGGACGACGAATGTATGGATCGACATATGTTTCTCTAGTTAAACTATATATTGAAGATGATCGGGATAATGCCCGAACTATCAATTCACAACTCACAATATCAATTCACAATTTCACACAACACCTTATATAAAAACAAACAAACAGTTATATTAAAATTAGCTAATAAATTAAAAAACAAATTATATTCACAGATCCGTTAAAAAGTATTCTAGAATATGATTATATTTAATATTTACTCTTCGTTTATGAATGCAATGTTTTAATAAATTTGAATAGGAAGTTATATTCGTTTCCCCATAAGTGTTTCATTCTGAAAAATCTTGTGCATAATGTCTAGTGTTCACAACCGACAAGTGTCTTTGGATCCCGACTATTTTTAGTCTAAAACATGACACATGTTGCCGCTGATAGAGTTCTCCAACGACTGTCTGGCTTACCAGTATGTGGGATCATAATAGATTCTCCGTCGCAAGGGAACAGTTGATACTTTGTAGAATTATTTTTCTACTTATTGTACAATTTATTCGATCCTAATCTAATAATTTACCACCGTAATGTGATTCATTACAAATGTGACTCACCAGTGAGCGTATAAGTGGTTAACAAATTCATTAGTCTTGAGAATTTTTTTTATAAATCCCATGTTCAATTTTTGAAACCTCATTTTATTGAATGTTCAGTACAAGGTTTGATAAAAAAAAATATGCAAAATTTTGCAATTTCATAAGCTGTCTAAGTCAAATTGTCATATTTTTTGTTGTTGTGAAAGTTGACCCCTGACATATCTTGACATTAGTAGTGATATTCGATGCTCACTTTATTGTTGTCAAAGTCTAAGGCTTCATTCATTGATTTTTACATGTGGAGAAAATGGAAAATTATTTTTACAAAAAACAACACCATTATAAATGCCTCTACTCTGTATTCACTGTACATGACCTATGCTCCTTCCTATTCCTAAAGAAAAAAAAATATGTGAAATGATAATGTTTTTGCCCAACATTGAGTATAAAGTCCAAATCTTGACATAGACTAGAATCTTTAAGCCCTAATTTAAATCACAGACAAAATTTCAAGCTGTGTATCATTTTATAAAGTTTCTTTTTAATCTAAAGCCGTAATACGAGTTAGTCTTTAACCCTTTTAAAGTTGAATTTTTTAATCCATTCATGATAAATATATTTTTTATAACTTTGATTGCCTCGAGCCGCCTGCAAGTATAATATGCACTGTCTTTATTGAATATTATGGTTATTTTTTTATAATTCATGGATCTAACCCAAACAAGCAATTAATATACGCAGGTAACAAATATCAAACATATTTTTATACTTTATTATGCTCGATAATTTTTTGAATGAATTAAACAAAACTAAATCATTTGTAAATTGAATCAGGCTTGAGGCTAAAACGATGACTTGAGGCGGAAGCCTTTTTTAATAAAAAAGTAAATAGAGCTTGTCTTGATGACTAAGAATATTTTTAGTTCATTTGGAGGCAAGTCCTCAAAATAGGACTAAAAGACTCGACTTTTACAACACTTGCTATACCTCAGAAGCGCTACGATGATTGAAAAATGTGCTGAAAAGAGTATATTACATTTAACTAACAACAACATTAATATTGACGAATAAATATTTTTTTTAAGAAATACATAAATAATGCCTTGTTTTTAATCAAACCTTGTATGTTTGTGCGTGCTAATACAAAATACGTATAATTTCTATGTAAAATGTCAAACGTTATATTTATCAAAACATCTTTTTCTTAAAATGCATTTTGTACAAATATTAACTTTTGTTGGTTTAAGTAAGCTTATGTTTGTGATATTATTGGTGGATAATTTGCAGAGAATCGCTTGGAAACAAACTCATCGGAATGCGAGTCCGAAGTATCATTGCCGCCACCTTTGCCATTTTCGTCAGGTCAGTTTCAACATGTTGGCCATAGAGCAATCACATTTATTTTGTTCTTAACGATATATCTTTCTCTCGATAAACATTCTACCCTTGATTGAAAAAGATATATGATGATGTTATAAATATATTTTTGACAGTCTGATATAAACATTTTTTTTTTGACATTGTCAAAAACATATTTAGAATGGATTAGATCTTAGAAAATGTAGTTTATGTTTATATTAATTTTTAATATCGATGTTATCTTGGTAAGTATTTTTATTGATGGGATTGTAATTTGTTGTATGAGGATACCTTTATTTTATTGCCCATGCACATTTTTAGTTTTCATCAGCTTTTAGTATTTTATTATATTAGTCTAAGCTAATTGTTTGTGGGATATGTTACTATTATCTCTACTCCAACATGTTGACACTACTGGCTTAATTGTTCTGTTCTTTGGTACTTAACACCTTTTATTTATTTTTAGTAATAATGTATTTAAGTATATTTTTTTAATCCCAAGTGGGACTAAATTAAAAATATCAGATGTTAGTTATGTGAATTAAAAATTGATTATGTACTATATACTAAGTAAACAATAGTTTATATTAAAATTGATTAGTTATTAAAAATCATCCTGAAATATTTTCATATAAAAAATATTCAGTTAAATAATTGAAGTTTTTTCTTAAAATGTTTTAAATTATCAATACTTTTTACCGTTTAGATCAGTGGTTTTTAACCTGGGTTCGATTGAACCCCAGGAGATCAGTGAGTCAGTCCCCCGGGTTCGGTGGAGGTCAAAACACACACCCGACTTATTGTACGATATTATGTAAAATGATACGACGTATGATATAAGGGTTCGGTGAACGGGCATATGAAACTGGTGGGGTTCAGTACCTCCAACAAGGTTAAGAACCACTGGTGTAGATGTTTAAAAATTGCATGTATTATTTTATATTAAGCAAAAACAAATATTGATTGTGGTTATATGTCCACACTGATATATATTTTGTCTTATAACGTCAGGATGATTCTTAATAAAATAGATTTCTGAAATATTACTTCATATATTAATCATAGGTTTTGTAGTTCACGTCGTAAACAAAATAGTTTTAATTTAATGGTGAAAATTAACTTTAATAATAAATATTAACATTATCTGGTGTATACGTGGTATCATGTGTGGTGATCTTGATGTTATTAGATTATTAATTACGTTGAAAATTTATGGTATCTCTAATATACATTTTTAGTTGGGTGTGATTGTTGGAGTCGGTTATCTAATTTTTGATAAAATCAGTTCATTATTGCATCTACGCTTCACATTGTCGGACCATAGTCATTTGCATTGTATATATAATTCTTCTCAATTCAAATATCACTGAATATTAAGTGTTATTTTCATCATTTAATCATTTTTTTATGCTCAAATCATCAATATTTTATGTTCAAATATAGGGATCCAGGTTACGGACTTATGCAATGCCCGATGATTGATTATTCTTAGTTATTCAATTTTTATACATGTTCGTCCAATACATTTTATTTAAAATGTGGCCTAAATTTATAGGCGGATTGAATCTTCGCTTTGCTTCGAAATCAATCGCTTTTCATTCTGTCCTTTAATGCAATACACCCTTCATGTTTCTATGTAGGTGTAGGTTTAGGTGTAGGAGTTTGGTTTCATCATACTTACGAGTCAATATTTGACACCTGTTTGTAAGTACGGGATAAATACTTTGGTTGAAGACTTTTGTATGCGGTTTATCATTACCTTGATTCCTTTTCTCGCAGTATATCTATAAAGAAATTCCATTCCATTTCTTGTTATATTTTGAGCTTCCGTAAAATACTATATCGTTAAATTAAAATATATTTTAAACAGTGATAAGTGACCTTATAAACTATAAAGAGATAAGTGACCTACTAAAATAAGTAATGAATTGAACATTTTTTAACGATATATTGTTAATAATTTTATAAATATCATATAATCGAATTTTATCTGACTTATATTATATAAAATAATTAAATATAATTTTGGGGTTGTTATGATTGTTAGGTTATCAGAAGTGGTGCATTGTCAGGTTTAAAATAATAGTCGATATTTTTTTGAATACATGATAAAATTAGTTATATTATTAATTGTTATTTACTTGAAAAAAATTCATATTCTTGTAATGTTGAAGTAGCTTATGAATTAACTTCTACGTTTTTGTTTAATAATTACAATAAAAAAGTGTCAATGGATATAAATTTAAAATGAACCTGCAAAAATCGGATGAATTATTTATCTAAAGAAATAAGTAAACACAATTGTACATTTTTTTGTGTAACATTTTCACATACAAAATTCTTCACCCTGTATTATCCCAGACATGAAATATTATATTTCAATAGTACGGCATATTACAGTAATCCCAGCCGGTGCGCTCCAAAGTGAGGGGGGACTGATGACCATGTCTAATGCTGGTTCTGGTGGAGCTATTGTGCAGTATACCACTAGTCAAGATGGACAGTTCTTTGTACCAGGTTAAAAATATATACATTATATATATATAAATAATAAGTACAGCCCAGATTTCATTATTAGACGCCAAATTTACCATTTAGTCATAAAAAGGCACTCCGGATAAATTACTTTGTAAACAGGCTTACCCCGGGTTAAATATTATATGTATACAATCGGTATATATATCCCAGTTAATTAAACTCTCTGAACTCTGGGCTAATTATATTTTTTGATATTGCAATTCCGAATTAAGATTAAATTGTCAATAAGTTACATTTATATAGTTCATGGTATTATATACTTTTAACCTGTGGTATGCCTGATTATCTAATTTAGTTATGGTATTCCCGAATACCTAAATGATGGGATGCGCTAGAATAAATACATACATGATGTTAGTATACTCACAATAACTTTCAACTGTCCCCCCACATGCAACAGAGCATGTTTTATATATGATCATGATATAAAATTTACGTAAAGATGTGTTTTAAATCAATATATTATTTTAAAAAGGAAGTTTGTTTGAAAATTGCTTATTACTTATTGTCTTGATTTTTAAATCTAATTTATTCTCGCTGAAGAAAATAATATATTACTTCCTTTTTTGAAATATTTATTATTTCAGTTGTGTAAGTGCCCACTGATTGCATCATGTCACACTAAATACATTGTTAATCTGATATTCTTTTTGTATTCTTTAATCTAACTATAAAACTTACTCCGTTCAATTTTAAATATCGTGTCTGATGTGTTTAGATGATGTAGATGTCTATCCAATTTGAATTAATAGTTTCCTTCGTCAATGAGCATGCAAAATGTATGGATTATGGTATATATTCCAGCTGTATTAACAAATTAAACGATAGTTTCTATGATTTTTGCTGTTGTTTTGATAAGATAATTTTTTGAGTATCAAAATATATATATTAAGCGTTATTGATTAGTTGATATTAAACTATAATTTTAAAATATTGAATTGGTGTTCCATATGATCCCTTATTTCTAATAGAAAATACATTGTTTTATAAAACTTATATTAATGCATTAGATCTGTAGCAAAAGTTTCAATTGGTGAACAAAAGTTTCAATTGGTGAAGTAGGTAATTCTCTGAATTTATCTCTATAAGGTGGTGTTTTATTCTTGTATAGTATTTTTATTACTTTTAGTATAAATCTTTTGGTTTAGTTATTCAAATCGTTTGCTTTAATCTCAGATTTGTCCTAAAATTATGACCAATTTTGGAGAAAAATCTTTTATTTTTATTATCGGCGGTGATAAGCAATTTTGCTGTATTTGAAAAAAAATTGATTCGGTAAATTGTTTATTGTTAATTTACATTAAATTATGTATAAAGATCTAAACTACGTTTCTACTTCTTAAAGCTTAAGAATTATTAACATTTTAAATGATTTTTTGACTGTTCTGTAGAGTTTCATTTTTTGAGATACACCAAGATTGCTTTCCAACGTTGATATATATAATTTATGTTGTAAAGAAGTTTATTTAATTTAAATTTAAATTAATTTTAGTAGCGCAAGGTGCCCCCGTACTGGAGGACCAGTCGAGGAAACGAGAAATGCGACTGATGAAGAATCGAGAAGCTGCGAGAGAATGTCGAAGAAAAAAGAAGGAATATATTAAGTGCCTGGAAAATCGAGTTGCCGTACTTGAAAATCAAAATAAAGCGTTGATCGACGAACTTAAGACATTAAAAGAATTATACTGTAAGCAGAAGTCTGAATGAAATAAGTTTTTAGTTCTAGTGGCTAAAAATAATGTGTCCTTTGTGACTGTATATAAAATAATATATGTGTATCGTGAAATGTTCAAACCTTTATTTATAGAAATTTGTATGTATGTGTATATTCATACACAACGTATGTATACACGTACTATATGAGTCAATCACTTCTAAGATTTTATCTACAGAATTAACCAATCAATAAATGGTTGTATTGGACAATTGTTGTGACTATTTTGTTGTAAAATCATCTCGAACATCAAATTATTGTTAAGTGTGAGGAATTAAAACTCTTTTGTATTATGATGCATGTTAAAATCTGTATAAGAGAAAAAATATTAATGAAATATTTAATCTCGGTAACATGGCAGAAATTATTGTTTGTAAATAGTGGAAAATATATTTTATGTTGAGAAAGGCTTGTGACAATAGAAGATGTTATATGAGCCAAAGGATTGCCCATGTTATCACGTTATTGTATAAAAAAAATCTTGTTATTTTTTTTAATGAAACGTGTGCATTTTTAAACAAAATGCACTCATCAAGAAGATGAAACGTACAGGTATTACAGATAAAAAAAAAATATTTTTATGTAAAGATAGATAGAGGATTCATCGAAATATATTTATATATCTGTGTAAATATATAATATTTTATGTCCTAATATATCAATTCATTCATAATTGGTTTCACTTTATATTATCACGCAAGATTTATATGTATATAGTAAATTGTGAAATTTAATTTAGTCGAAATTACTATTATTAGTGAGCTATTTCATCAATGCTGTCGATATTTACACGAACTCTTCTAATATATATTTTATCCACATCATCGGAATCGTTCAATCATATTTTATTATTAGAAGAGATGAAATTTAATATGTTTTTTTATTTCATTATTATGCAACGGATGTAAATCATAATCAACACTATCAATTGATTGATATTAGTAATTTATACGATTTCATAATATATAATAATCGTTAATGATGGACCAAATTCAAATTGAATCATGTGTAAAGTGAAAAGTCTTGGACTTGTGCATACTTTTCGGTGTTAATGTAAATTTTTAAGATTCTATTTAATGTTTAATAAATCCAGTAATAATAATGAGTGAAATCAATTGTATAAAATACCTCTGATACACAATTATTCTGTACTTAAAATCTGTGTATTTGCATCTCGGAAATGAATAAAATATTATATTGTCCGTAATAGCTATATTATAGATTTTTAGTCGTGTGTAGTTAAAGTTTGGTAATATTTTGTACATCCTATGTTTTAATACACCAGCTATTCCTCGTTCGGATCATAATTTTTACCGTAAACACAATTTTCAATTAAAATATCCCGTAATAAACTTTGATACCGAGGAATATTAATGTTTTTCGAGGAAGGTAAATGATAAATGTGGATTTCCGTGAGAGGCATTCATGAATTGCTTTTGTACATACCAAGTCACAATGTACTGATGTCATCTTGGTGACATGTTGCTATTTACTATGCATGAACTACACAATTTTCATTGGAAAATTATAGTTTTATAATTCAAATTTATTTGCTTAAATACATGGCATGTTAAACGATTAACTCAAACTATATTTACCGTCCGTATGTATTCATATTTACATATCAAGAGATATATATTTTTAAATCTATCATGGCAATAAAAAAAATCAAATACATTATAAGAATTCTAATTTTTTAAATGCCGTCTTTATGACAATTTTATATTGTTTCATTTTAAATAATAATAATATGTACTCGAGTTGTATTGAAATTCTTATTTCTATTTATTCATTGATTTTAATATATTATCTGAAATTTAGTCGTCTAAGGATTGCATATATTTTTTTGTCTATTCCTCGTTACAGATTTCACAGTCATTTAACCTCGCCTTATATATGTCAAATTGAATAAAAATATTTCAACCGCCAGTTATGTGCAAAATAATACAATAAGCAATAATAGGATTATCTTATTAGGATAATTAGATTGAATCTTTTAATAACATTCGCTGGGTTTATTTTTCACAGTCCACATTTTTTTAGAAATGAATTATCGATTTAAATGTTAATAGTTTGTAGGTAGTATTTTTTTGTTTAATCGCTAGCGATAACTTTTTAACGTTACACGTTAAAATAACATCTGATAAATCAAAACTCGGTAACCAAAGCCACGCTATCTTATCTATTTATCTGATTTAAAATATTATTATTTTATTGATTTATTGTATTTCTAATATTTTTATTGATTTAAATAATGTATATATTTATAAACTACGAAAGCCTTTTCTATTTATATATTTTTAATTATATTTACTAGAGAAATATTGTTAATGCAATACTTTATATCGGCAAATTGTATATATTTATATAGTTAATGATTAATTTTTGGGCATGTTGTCTTATTGAATGTTAGAATATATTATCATGTACGAGATGTGAATGCACTTGATTTATTACAAAATATAAATTAACGGAGTGCCTTTAAATAAGATGAATCATATATCATTCTTCAAATAATTGTATACATTTATGGTTATATACAGTGTGTTGTGGTCTAATATCTATAATTATATGCATGTAATTTACAGTGGCACAATCGAAATAAGATTAAATATCTTATTGAAACAATGACAAGCTGAGCCCTTTCTGTGTTGAGTACGACGTGCTTGATAGCTTATTCTCTATACCATTTTAGTGATATTTATATGTTTTGTATGATTTGCAAGACGAGCCATGTTTCTATTCAAATTGTACTAGTAATAAAACATTTTTGACAAAATATGCAAACAAATTTTTAATTTGCCACAGAAGGGGTTATTCTATTTTATCTACACGATTTATTTTTAAAATGATGAACTTTCTTTAATCTACGTCTGTTTTGTTTTTTCTTAAAAGCCTTGTTGCGAAAGATTTACATTTTAAAAAATGGACACCGGAGTGCAAATATGTTTGCGGATTCTATATGAATCTTGAAAACCCCATGTTTCGACGAGTTAAAAAAAGAGTCAATATAATGTATTAGCTTAAATATATTTTATCATAATGATTTTTGTCTATTGGTCTAAAATGCATTTATATTTGAGAACTAGATTATAATTCAAATTGTGGTATTCTTTAATTTTTTATCCAAAATAACGTTCTTATATATTGACTAATATAGGTTATTGACTCTAAATACCATAACCACAGAATTTTACAGGTGTCATTTATTTTTTTATAAATAAGTACCATTTTTTTCGCATATAAAAAAATATTTATAATTCCATTGGTGGTGCCATCTAGTTATCTTTCCACTTCATCGTCAAACCAGTGCTTTGATGATGGCCAATATGTTATTATTTTATGCAAGTATAATTGATAATAAAATAAGATTCGTGATAATATTTCACTATGTAATAATTTACATATTCAAAATTGTACTTACTAATTAATATTTATTGAAAACATCATAATAATTTATTTTTAAAAATATTTTCATCGCTGATCAAGATGAAAGATGTTAATTAACCCTTACTGCTCGACAAATTTGAAATTAGTTTCTAGATGTCTAGATTACTTGAAAATCCTTGTTTAAAATGTATAGTTTAATAAAAATGATGATATTTGAACGGCATTTTGGCGTGTGTTGTCGTATTCTATGTAAGTGTATTTGTTTAGTATGTATGAATTCCTCAAAGGCATTGGGAAGTTTCATATGTTTAAAAATTTTCAACAATTATCTTAATTATTATTTTTTTAATTTATGAATAGACACTAATTCAATTTTCATTTATGTGTACATCAATCTATCCCAATTTTATTTTGGGATCATTTTTTTTTATTTCAACCTTGTAAACATTACATTATTTTAATTTTATGTAAATTTACTATTCGGTGTAAATATAAGTTAATCTTTATTATGCCAAATTGACCAGTAAGGGTTTTAATTGGTGTTGATTAATTGACGATTCATACATACACATATAATTTTTGTTAAAACTCTCTTCCTCCCCCTTCGCATTGCTTATTGGACAAATCATTAGTTATTTTAAGACCTGTGCCATCTTTATGAAAAATAGATACTAGGAAAACTTTCGTTAATTGGGCATTTATGTCATATACTGAGACTTGAGAAAATATAACGAAACTATATTGTCATGATTGTAAAATACAGAAATCATTATTTCTGAACTTAATTATGAAGAATGTCCAATTATTATATAGTTTTCTCTATTGTGTATTGTTTTAGTAATTGTACTAATTTATTTGCGACGAATATCAAGAGGAGATAGATGATAGATATTTACTGCTTTGTTGGTTATGTGTGTAATTATTATGTATTTTGTTATAACTCTTTCAGAGGATCTTTATTAACATCCACAATATTCTGTTGTAATTATATTTAAAAGAAAAAACAGATTGTAAATAATAAAAATGTATTTTTACAGAAATTTAATATAGTTTTTTTACATATCTTGTTTTTACTTAAATCCTGCTATTGATAACCATGTACACATGTATATTCTTGCTGTTGTATAATTAACCCTTTAACCGCTGTGGTCACACCGGTGTGACAACTGTCGTTTCACTGCACACAGAATGTGTTCATTCGATTCATGGGAATAAATAGAACCCATAAGTTTCGTTAATTAATTTGAATTTTACCAACACCTTTGATTTTGCAAATTTATTTGCTTACATAACATAATTATGTAAATTTCTCTAGCCGTTAAATTATTAAATGTTTAATTACTTCATTTGATATATTGCGCTAGATTGATTAGACCAGTGGCTCTTAACCTTGTTGGAGGTACTGAACCCCACCAGTTTCATATGCGCGTTTCACAGAACCCTTATATCATATGTCGTATAATTTTTCATAATATAGTACAATAAGTCGGGTGTGTGTTTTGACCTCCGCCGAACCCGGAGACTGACTCACCGAACCCCTGGGGTTCGTTCGAACACAGGTTAAGAACCACTGGATTAGACAGTATTTCCTTAATCTAGCCGTGCCGTGCCGATGAGCCAATTTGGGAGTCCCAAATTTTTGATTTATTCCCAAATAACTCTTAATATAAATCCTATATAAGTGGGAGTGAGAAAAAATATCGTGCAAGTGTAGAAACCGATCCGGAAGCGGGCCTCAGCCGCGTCGCATTAATCTGTAGAAAAATTCAAAATTAGATCGATATTTTGGATTTTTCTACTAATATACATCATAAATAACTATTTTTATTCATAGAATAATTCATTTTTTTTAAATCTCAAATTATTGTCGAAGAATTTATCAATTCTTGACTTGAAATTTTTTGGGGTCCATTTTCATACAAAATGGACCCCATCGGCCAGCGGCGTTGGTATCGAGCCATTGGTTTTGAGACTCCATCGGCTCCGAAGACCATCTTCGCAGTGAGACATCAGAGAAGGCGTGAGCCAAGCCCTGACATATCGGACATCTTTAGAATCAGTGGGCATTGCATCATCACCACACACAGACTATCCTTGGAACCATCCACGTCAGCAGACATTGGATCGCCGCTACCACGTCACCGTAAAGAACTGGACGCGATCACGACAATATTTACCGTTTAAATTTACAAGTGTATTATTTTCTGTCAATAAAAATCAATTATCAATTATCAAGTTGGGTTACAGAATTATTCGTGAAAAATCAAAACTTAGAGTCTAGGAATAAACCTCATCGGCACGGCTAGGTTAATTGTTTTTGAAACATTCAATTATCGGGAAAAGGGTGATGTAGCTCTGCTTCAACGCAAAAAGCACCGACTATAACCAATTTAAAATAGATGAAGAAGATAGAACATCGAAAAAAAGCGCTTGAAACTATAAATATATACGCTGATAATAAAATCTGGGAAAGCAAAGATGGATAAAGTTCCAAACGATGCAGTAGGAATCAGGCTGAGATAGTTCATCAGAGGGGACCGGATTAAGACCCTTAGAAGCACTTAATAATTTTGGTGTGCCTTTTCACTTGTGATTGAAAATAATAAACCATAAAATAAATTGTATTTATCAAAAATTCTAAATTTAACCAAATTTTTCTGTAAGAAGATTAATATATATATTAATAATTTCTCTGCAAAGTTTTTGATTAGATCTTCATATATTCATGTTCATAATACATCTGGTTCTATATACTAGCATACATAAAATATATACTAGCCTGCATTGTTACATAGTTGTTCTGGGGGGATTTTAATATATTTCAACCAAGAAAATGACCGCTCAGCCGGAGCCGCGGTTACTTTTTTTTAAGAAAAAGAGCTTTTTTCTTAAATTAAAAGAAAATAAAACCACCTAAATAATACGAATGTTAAAATATATTTTTGAATTTTATAGATAAAATTCCACATGATACTAAACGAAATTATGACTTTAATTATTGTAGGCAAAGTAGCCCCAGCGGACGTGAAGGAGCGCAGTGGCAGCACCGGGGTCGCATGAAGCGTCCGCCATTACCGCGGACATGAACGACTATGACGAGGAGCAAAGTGAAGACGGCGAGTTGTCGCAGAGCCCGCTGGCGGCCGAGGTGATGGACTTCAGCCTGTCGGAGGGCTCGGGCTCCGAGGGCGAGTTGCTCATCCAGCCGCCGCAGCCCGCGCGTCGCCCGCCAGCCCGCAAGCCGCGCCTTTACCGAGCCAGGTACGTGCTTTGCGCTCTCGTTTCATTATCCCAACTGTCAATTGTAGGTGTTGCGTATTTTACAATTGTCGCTAACGCCAGCTTAATGCGGAAGCAAATTCTCCATAATAACTGTTCACAATTTCGTCACCATCTGACTGTTTTGAATTTTGAGTAAATTACAGTTTTAGTTTTATATTTAACATCTAAAACTTGTACTTTATTAGTGAAATGTCAGTAATTATTATGAAATATTTATCTTGATAATTTGCTAGATGGACTAGAGTGAAGTGCACGAGAATTTAAACAAGATTAGCATTTCTTTTTTAAGAGGAATGCGTATTCTATTTTAAATACTATTGGTCTGTTCGCATTTCACTTATGTGTGTTTGTTTATTATATTTTACATGTATTGTCGTTGTAATACAGTAATGCCTCGTTTGCACTTTCTTGATTAACACTGATTCAATATATATATATTGTAGTTTGCTTGAAACCTAAAAAGCATGCATTCCCCATAAAATTATGTTTGTTTTTTGCGTTCGGTCTCGCATCGTGTTTATTAGCATCGACACATTGTCCACGTTATCAATACAATTTGGAGTGCTAAAATGTTATTAAATGACCTCGTTTAACGTTGTTTCACACAGAGCTTTGTTGCTTAAGAATGTATCCTAAATGATAAATGAGGCCTTACCGTAATTATATTTAATATGAAATATTTGTCAAAACTTTTAACATATCTTTAATTTTTTTTTTTTAGTGATAGGGATACAGTTGACATTCGAGGTAAAAGGGAATCCGAATCAAACAAGCATGGCGATCGAGATATCTACCATAGTAAAGATTATTATCGTGAAAGGGAATACGCCAGGGAAAAGGAATTGTATAGGGAAAAAGAATCTTACCGAAACCGAGATCATTTTAGAGAAAAGGATTATAAAGAAAAAGAAACGTACAGTAGAGAGAGTGATTTATATAGAGAAAAAGATCTATATAAAGAAAAGGATTTATATAGATCTAAAGAGACTTACAGAGAAAGAGATATTCATAAAGAAAAAGATCACCATAAAGAAAAGGAGAGTTACAGGGATAAAGACTTTTATAGAGAGAAAGAGCTTCACAGAGAGAAAGATCTTCACCGCGATAAAGACCTGCATAGAGATAAAGAACAACATAAAGACAAAGATTTAAATAGAGAAAAAGATATTTATTCCTCTAGAGAAAAAGAAAGAATATCTAAACATGACGTTGATAGGGTCAAATTTTCTCATAGGCATATGGGGATAGATAGAAAAATGATGTCAAGAGAGGAAATTAGGCTTAGACATATTGAAGAAAATAGTAGATTAAAAGATTCTTCATCTAGGTATAATGAAAAAGAAAATAGAGACAAACTTTCTGGTGATAAAGAGTTGGAAGACTTGAGGTCGAGGTTATTAAGTAAAAGACAAACAAAAGAACAACAGGAAGTATCCAGAAAACGAGACGAACGAGGGGAAAACAGTCCGTCGCGAGAATCGTCTCGTTCATCTCGTTTACCCGAATTAAATAGAACGCAGTTGGAAAGAAGAGATAAGTTACTTAAAACAGGTATGTTTTAATTTGATGTAATCTAGTTAGTTTTTGTTCTTCATTAAGGTTTATTTATGATTTCAGAACGTGAAATGTCCCATAGAAAGAAAGCTTCTCGAGCCGCTCTTGCTGCTCGCCGTGAAAAGCTCAAAGAAGATGTAGCAAAGAGGCCAAGTTCTCCAATGCCATCAACGCATAGAAAACGAAGAAGACATTCCCGTCCCACATCACCGTCGCCGCCATCTCCATTAGATGATATCGTTATGGTATCTGATGCCAGTGATGCTGAAATGAAAAGTGATGCATCACATCAATCTAATAATACGGATGAAGGTATTTATTTTGTTATTTATCTATCATATTTTTTTAATCTAATCGTTTTTGTTTGATTATTCATTTTATCTATAGGATCTTTAATTAATTTAATTAGTTAATTCAAGTTTTATATCAGTAATTATCATTCCCCATTCACTGGGAATTTTGGGATTATTATTTGTGATGTTTTTTCTATTCTGTTAATAATGCATCACAATTTTTAGGCACAGCGAGTTCCACAGATTCAACTTCGGGTACGACGGAAGAAGAATCTGAATCTGGCGAGGAAGAAGAAGAGGAGGATGAAGGTGATAAAGATTATGAAGATGATAATGATGACGACGATGATGAAGATGTAGATCACAGATTAAAAGACAAGAAAAAAAACCAAAAAGATAGTAAAGAGAGACTGGTCGAAGGTCGTACCACCGAACCTCCAACTCCACAAAATGTAGATCCTTCACCGGCTTCTGTTCATTCTATAACTCCTCCGCACAGGTATCATATACTTCGTAAATATTACATGTGGTTATTTTATTTACAACATTATAGTTACCGAAATTTATTTAGTTCTTACAGAGAAGATGTCAGTAGATCACCGTCACGGTCCAGATCTAATTCTTTTTCACCACCACCAGCGACGGATACTAATGGTGTAGTGGCCGAACCTGTTGCAGAAGTACCTCCTCAGTCGTCACCGCCACCCCCTACACCTGACGAAAATCTTGATTTACCGCCTTATTATCCTGCTTTACAGGTATGACTGTTTTATATTATAAATTTAAAAAAAGTTTATTTACAATAATTTACCCAATTTATAAAACTGTGATTTAAAAACAATTTCAGGTGGCATTTAATAAAATTAGGGATTATTTTTAATGAGTAGAATTTCTTTAATTATTTCAGGGATGTAGATCGGTGGAAGAGTTTCAGTGTCTTAATAGGATAGAAGAAGGAACATACGGTGTGGTTTATCGCGCTAAAGATAAAACCACCGAAGAGATTGTTGCTTTGAAACGTCTCAAAATGGAAAAAGAAAAGGAAGGTTTCCCCATTACGTCTCTCCGTGAAATCAACACATTGCTTAAGGTAGAGCTTTCCCTTTATTTTGCCATCAAATTATAAATACTCGACAGGTGTTCAGTGTCTGGAATACTCTGTAGAACTCCATTACCAATCTGAATGTTGTACTTCAAGTCATTGCAATGGGTACTTAAGAATGTTTAATTGTTTTTGGTGGGTAAAACAGAGCAGCAAGTACACAGAACACTTGACGTGTGTTATAACCGTATATTAATTTTGTTATGTATTTTTATTCTGCAGGCCCGGCACCTCTTCTGCAAGAGAATTGTGATTGACCTCTGAACCAATGTCAAGGTTAACCAATCGACTTCTCAGAGCAAAGGGCGGGGCCACAATCATATATTGTGATATTTTATAGATATCATTGCGCTTTATACATCTAGCGCACATGGTCCGTCAATGCTAAAATCATTAATTTAATATGTATTCCCCTCTTTTCTAAACGTTTACTAAAATTCATCACAATATATATTCGGCTGATTAAATTTATAATATTTATTATTACCAATATCGATTTCTTTAGCTGATACTTCTTTTAGAGGATTGTTGGTTTAAAATTCAAGTGATTTAACACGTTGCTTTGATTTAACACGTTGTCTGCCATATGTATTAATCGTAAATAATCGTCTTGCTCCGCCATACAAGTATATTTTTTACACTGGTTTATGAAATGCAGTGCCTTTCTGATCCTGGTGAAATTGACCAGTTGCACATTTGGATGGAGAGAGTGTGTCGGAAAATGGTGACTTGCACAGCTCCCTGGAGAGAACACGTGCCAGTCATAGTAATGGCAGTGAACGTGTTAAACGATAACAGATGCTATACTTGTTAGTATTAAATATTAAATAATGTGTTATTTTTATATACACTTTTTCTAGGAATTAAAGGAGGTGAAAAATATTCCCGGGAATTATCTGTATTGGTAATTTTATAAATATTTTTTGGTGTCTGGCGAATATATCTACAGCTGCAGTGATATATACTGATTTTATCTAGTTTTCAAATGAATATTTTTTGCTTATAATGGTTAGGATATATAGCTATTAGTATATGATTCCATCATTTATAATATTAATCACTGTGTTATCCATTTTTAACAGTAACCCTTAGTAACACTGATTAGATTATGATATTTTTAACTATGAGCTATTTGATTGTCTGACGGGATATACCATTAACTTTTGACTTTAAAAACAACAATATTTTATGACAAAAGCTATGAATGTGTCCAGCTTTATAAATAATTAACCGTTTAAAAAAATATGCATGACCTGTAATTAATCTATTTTCACGATGATTAATTACCAAAAACTGTTGGATCGTGGTCCAATGATTTTGCCATAAACTAATCAGAGTCAACCAGTAAAAATAATAAGTACTGAATTCATATAAATATTTAGGTTCCTTTTTTATTTTAAATTTAATTATGAAATTAACTATATATTTTAATACAAAATCTCATTTAGGTTATCTACTATTATTCAATATTATTATATCTAGATAATACTCATGAGTAGATAATGATTTTGATCATAATTATCATGATCATATTATTGATATCATAATTAAATACAGTTAAAAAAAATCATAAAATCTAGTATATTGTATGCAATTTTTTTGGAAATTGGAATGTTAAGATTTAGACTTTCTGAGATGATAGGTAATACTAATAAATGAGTGACTAATGCTACAAAATTAGCATAATGTTTTTATATTTAATTAAATATTTTTTTATTATGTGTTATACTCGCAGTAGTCACTCAATTAGTTATTTTTAAGATATCCGTCATCAACTGATATCGAGTTTATGTTTAATGGATGATTAATTATAATTGCATGCATGTATGTGTGGCCAGTAAACCTAATATTCTTGCACTTGGGCTTTTTATAATATTCAATAACAGTAGCTTAATATTTCTGTAAAAAGTATCAACGAGAATCATTTGACTAACTGAAAAGTTTAAAACGATTTTCCTTCAATCGTTTTTTTTTAATCTATATCATTTTAATTGTTTTTTTTTAGTTATCAGCAGGTACATTTTAATTTTTCTATCACTGATTAAATTTGTGTGTATGCATATGAATGACATAGATTAATTATACCACCGACAATCAATTAAAATAAGAATTTTGTATATCAGTTTATAACTGGAATTGGATAATTTAACCGAATTATAAATTAATGAAATTAGAGGTGGTTCCTGTTTTAAATTTAGACTAATTGATGTGAATATAAGATTTAAGAAAATTATTTATACTTTAATATTATTTTTCATTGATGGAATAGTATACGAATAGTTATAACTGAGTTTCATCATTTGATTGAAGTATATGATCATTGTTTTTCTGTATCTAATATGTTGTTGTTTTTGGAATGGATAAAATTAGTTACTTATTGCCTAATATAATTTTTTCGCGAGCAGATATTTTTTGTGAACAATTAAAATACTATATATTAATAATAATAAAATTAGGAATCATGTCATCTCAATTTCGTGAATAATGTTTAATTTTATCTACAGCTTATTTTTGATAATAATATTTTTTATAGTACACAATATTCTTAAGTTATTTAATAACTTGATTTTATACGATGGATCATTTTTTTTAAATTGATATCCCGGATTGTCGACAGTAATGTTAACTAATATTTTATAGGTTTCAATAGGGAGAGAGAATGTCGTGCATACCTCCTGCATATACACATGTACGAGTGTAAATAAGATGTGTTAGAGAGCATAGAGCCGTGCCAATAGTCATTTGTGTGTACTAATTTAAAAAGTCCCGAGCAAGTCCTTGATATTGATATATTAATACATATGGCAAAAATGTGTTTTTTAGTTGATGTAACATTGATATGGGTATAATATTTTTATAAAAAAAATTATTGTGAAAATTTCAAAAAGTATAGATCATTTTAATTTCGCTAATCGTGTCTTATCTCGTAAACAACGGTAGAGATTTATATACACGTGTGGTTTGTGCTAACCAGAATTATGTTTAATCATATATGCAATGACTTTATTTTCAGTTCGACCGGAAAATCTTCACGAGGGATATTGAATTTCTTAGTAATTCGGTTCCTCGTTTCCTTTGGAGAAAAAGTGGATTTTTTTTTAAATATATTGTATGTATTTTTTTTGTTTTTGCAGGGTCAACATCCCAATATTGTGACAGTGCGGGAAATAGTTGTCGGATCAAATATGGATAAAATTTTTATTGTGATGGATTATGTGGAACATGATCTTAAAGGACTCATGGAGACTATGCGGTCTCGGAAGCAGGTCTTTTTACCTGGTATGTTATATCTTTTTGTTGCTTGCGTATATTTTAGATGAATATTTTGGTTTTTGGATTTTATACCGTATTAGCTAAATTTTGCAGAAAATCTTACTAGTGACCTTGCATGGCAATGCTGCTGCATAAAATAATTTGAATTTTGTGATGAATATTACTTATATTTTCTGTTTTCACGATTTCTTTTTTGAAGGTCATGGTTTTTATAGGTTTTATATAATGCAGTGGTTTTCCATTGCCTTCCGCAATGTGGTAATTTTTGTACTGTCTGCCTCGAATAGGCTTTGAATATTATTTTTTTAAGTTGGGCTTGTCAGCCCCTACCCCATCCTTCTATCGATTTACGTCACTCAGAATTTTTATCTCCAAGCTATGATGAGATCATTTGCCTGTAGTATGCATTGTTATGTTTTCCTATTACTTTTTTATTATTACCTATAATTTTTTTTTTATCTTTGTGTGTCTTGTCCTTTTTTCTCCAAAAATGTGTATTAATTCAATTTGGAGCAATTCTGGAGCTCACTACCTGGTTCATTTGAGGAGCCACGACAGTTTCTTTCTTCTCAACTGTCGTTTATTTTCCAGTCTTTCCTCTCTATGATAATTTGGTCCACGAATGATGTATCCAAAGTACACAATTTTAAGGGGGACTATCTGGGACCTTTTCAAGTCAAGATATTGATGAAGAATTCGTCAATATCAACATGTCAATGGCATTTTATTTTTAAAATGGATTATTCTAAGAATATAAATAGTAATTCATTATATACCCCATAATTTGATTGATATTTTGGATTTTTTAACTAATTAATATGACATGTAAATGACACACATCTGGCGATGTCTCGCTACAGACTGATAATACGCCGTCGGTAGACCGACAGCCAAATTCGAACACTTGCCGCTGCTGAGTTCCCGTCATACGTTTCACTCGTACTCAACAAATCGTACCGAATGCGAGCGAGAAAAAACAACGCACCCGTGGCAACAACAGAATCAAATATTGTTGTTTTTTTTTTGCAATTGCGGACAATGAAGGCTTATTTATAATATTTATTCTTTAGATATTTTTAGACAAATATTTATAATACAAAGATTTATATTAAAAGAGTTATTCGAGAAAAATCAAAAACTTAGGGTCCTCTCGACAGGGCTAGGTTAACTTCACTGAAAACTTTATAAAACTCTAATTATTTTTGTCATTTCCAATAGGCGAAGTAAAATGTCTCATGCAACAACTTCTACGAGCTGTTGACCACTTGCACGATAATTGGATTTTACATAGGGATTTAAAAACAAGTAATTTGTTATTATCCCATAAAGGAATTCTCAAGGTAATTAATTTGACTATATATTTATTATTATTTAAATATTAACAGTTGTAGGTTTATGCACAAAGTTTTATAAGATGATATCATTTTATTATATTGCAGGTCGGAGACTTTGGGTTAGCGCGTGAATACGGCTCTCCATTAAAATCTTACACCCCCATTGTAGTAACACTATGGTATCGTGCTCCTGAGTTACTACTGGGAACTAAACAATATTCAACGCCAATAGATGTGTGGTCCGTGGGATGCATTTTTGCTGAATTTGTTACAATGAATGCGCTTTTTCCCGGAAAGAGTGATGTGGACCAATTGAACAAGATTTTTAAGGTATTATTATAAAACATGCTCAATACAGTGCAGTATTTCTAGAACTTTTGTTGTATTAATTCTAGAGGAGTAAAAATTGCATGAATCAAAGCTAAATCTTGCGATATTGATATATTTTATTAGATTATTTTTTTTTATTAAATAGTCTCCACAGCCAATGTAAATTATTCTAGGTTTTAAATAGGTGGTAGTTTTCAAATTAAATTATATTACAGGAATTAGGCACACCAAATGAAACCATGTGGCCGGGATGGAGTTCGCTATCAGGATCCAGGGCAACGTGGGCTGACCATCCAGGTGGCGGACTACGAAAACGTGCTGGACCTCATCTCAGTGAAACGGGCTTACATCTCTTGAGCGGATTGCTCACATATGATCCGTTGAAACGAATGACTGCAAATCATGCATTGCATGATACGTATTTCACGGTAACTAGTGTTTTTATTCTCAATATCATTAGAAGATTGGTTATAGTATGAATTTATTGAGTAATTATTTAAATATTTGCAGGAGCAACCGCTGGCAATAGATCCGGCAATGTTTCCAACGTGGCCTGCAAAATCGGAAGGAGGACGAAGGCATCAACATAGTCCTAAACCTCCGTCTGGGGGCGATCAATATAAACTACTACAGGGTGAAGATCAAGCAACTGTCGGATTTCATATGGGTGCAATGGCACCAGCCATGGCGCCCTTCCTTCCTCCTGTGTCCAGTGGTTTCTCTCTCAAATTTTAAGCATTAACGCTGTGGCAGTGACATGTAATGTTAGACGATAAATACATTTTCCCGTACCACCGAGGAGAGCTGTATTTCATAAAGTTAATTGGCCATATCACAAATATGTGGCGATATATTATAAATAATACAATTATTTGTTAAACTGTATATATGTATCTATTATATATTTTTTTGAGAAAAAAAATGTTTTTGTAAGCGATGGTATAGTTGAAAGAATGTATTTTATTTTAGTTTCATAAATATTGCATTTTATTTCAATACTTAAAATATTAAATGTAATTTTGGTTAAATAGCGATTGTGTATGAAAAAAAATTAAGAATATATTTTTGTTAGAAAATGAGGTAATTCAATTTTTTGCAAAGAATTGTTTAGGAAAGACGTTAAAATTCTCATGTAAATGCACAGATTAACACGGGGGTCAGAGTATTTCATCAGGATACAAGGAGATAAACTCCCATTTTTGTGCCATATCTTTCCTTATAGAAATGGGATTTTCTATACTATTTTTTGTTTGTCGCAAAAAATAGTCTGTACGTTTTAGCCGCGGAAGGTGAGCATTGTGCACATAGCTGTGTTAGTATGTCTATGAACTATTATTTTATGTACGTAGTATTTAAGTTGTAGGCGCAAAATTTTGAATGTGTCCGTTATTTTGTACAAATTTAATTCATTGTTTAATTTAACTTTCAAACAGTATGTAAATTGCTTTAATTTCTTTATATTCAATTTCATTAACGGATCGATGTATAAATATTTTTTTGTTACGGTAATATCATCTATGCCAAAAAATACCCCAGGGACCACCATAAACTTGAATTATCATAATATAATCAATACACGTATGAAAAATTTTGTTCCAAGCTGTATCGATACGTTTGAATTTGATTTTCAGATTTATTTCGCAATATCGCTGTTACAATGTAAACATGAATATGATTATAGTTTAACTTTTATTTAATTTTAATTTTAATTGACACGCAAACCATGAATAAATAAATGAATACAAAACTCACATTGATTTTTATCCATCTCCATAATGTAATAAATTTTCGTTTCAGATAATTTACAATGTAATATTATATTGTTAATTAATCATTGATATTATCGGTGGTGTTAGTACACACAGTCATTTTATTATTATTGTATATATCTAATTGTTTTTACACGAGGGTATTCCGAAAGTTGTGTGTATCAACATTCAAGCCACGCAAAAATGCACTTCCGAGTGACTCGGCGAGTACAACTCTCGAATAAAACCTTAATTCGTTAGTACAAATTTTTAATTGGTTACTTTAGTTCATCAAAGACAATAGGTTTAATTTAATAATATACTGTGAAATTTCTAATCATTTTAATTTTATTTTTATTCATATAATATTACAGCTCGATTAAAGTCCTTTTTTAACACATTCGCGGACAGTCTTGCATATGCAGTCATTTTTTGATTATGCGTGGGAAGCAAGTGCATTTGGCACATCTTTTACAGTCAAGGAGTTTCTGTACAAGTTAGAAATTGTTATTGCAAATAAAAAGTGCACACAGAATTTTTTTGCTTCTATGATATTTGATTAAAAGAAATTTTTGAAAATGGTTGAAAAAAATTGTTTTTTTTTGCTTTACTGACAAAGAAATAAAAAAAAATGTTTTTTCACTATTTATGAATTGTGTCGATTATGAGTGTCCCAGGATATGCGTTCACATTTTTTAAGTGTCCGCGAAAGTGTTAATTTTGTTTTGGAGGACTTATTTTAATAAAAATCGAATTGTATATTTGATTATTTGTGTTGCAAAGTTATATTTTCTGATTATGAAAAATGATTATTGTCCATTGTATTTCACACTATCGAACAAATGTTTTCAAATTAGCTACACACATAAAATAAAATAGAATGCATCTTATATCGTACGTGTTTGATAAACTGTCGATGAATCTTTATATGAAAAATAAGAACTGTTTTTATTTAATCGTTTATTGTCGAAATGGATCACATTTTTAGACATTGTTACTTGCAAACATCACCGTTTAATATAGCAGAAGTGTTAATTGAATTCGATTTATTGAGAATGGCCTGAAAATCTAAATAAAAAAAGACAAAAAATTATAGGATAGATAATAAATAGGCCACAAAATCTTTATAGATATTCTAAGATAATTGATTGTGTTAATGAAAATTGTACTGGATGTACAGTTTGATATATTATGTACTAGGCTACGTAATAGCTACTTTTAGTACAGTGATACTTACATTTGTCTATATCGGTAATCACTGGGTCGTATTGGGGAAGTTCGACTACACTTTTGGCAGACGAGAGCTTTATGCGTACAATGAAATACTTTTTCACTCAGTAAAATAACACAATGAACTTTCCATTTTTCAGGCAGTCAGCATGTTTAACTTTTAGAAATCGTTAGCGATTAGCTAATGAATCAGTTGTTTCCAAAGCTTGAATTTTTTTCATAGGATATTTAAAAAAAAAACCATTGTATTGATTCACTCGTCACTGTAGTTGGGTTAGATTACGATGAAGAGGCGGGATAATTCAATTGGTCTAAAATAGTGTTTTGTGCTATCGTTTTTTTTATTTGAAACAATCACCTTCATGCAGTTGGCTTTTCTTTAAAAATTTACAACGGCAATTTTGAAAGCATTTATAGGCTGAGTCGAAAAGTGTTTAATGTGCAACCATTGTAAATATCGTAATATATTTGATAATTTGTGAAAATATATTTTTGTATAATAAATAAATGGTGTTATATTTATTTGTTTTCGAATAAAAAATAATAAAGAAAATTTAAGTTTGTAAAAAGTGTTTATTTTTCCCAACCTCATTTAATCCCCAATTTACAAACCGGTTCCTTTCATTGCTTTTATTTTCTAACCTATCTTTTTACTCGATATAATTTAAAAAAATATGAATGTCGTCCGATTGCGTACATCTATTTCTAAGCAATGCTTGTTATTTATTTTAATATTTAGTTATTTTTAGAAAATGTAGTAAATGTTCAATTAGTCTTTAACCCTTCCCACTCTGAATATGTTTTTTTACAAATTTATCAAAACAGCATCTCTAGGGTTTGATCTGATATCCGATTAAAAGATACATTATTTTTTTTAAATTGATTAAAAAAACTTGGTTCAATTTTTCTAAAACATCTTTTGGGCCAACACGATAGGGTCTATTTTGTATGAAAATAGACCTCAAACATTTCAAGTCAAGAATTGATAAGTTCTTCGACAATACCTTGAAATTTAAAAAAAATGAAAATTTTTCTATTTATAAAAATAGTTATTAATGATATATATTAGTATAAAAATCCAAAATATTAATCTTATTTTGAATTTCTCTTAAATAATGCGACGCGGAAATGACGTGCGCACAGAGCGACGGCCTACCGCCACTGAGACCCGCTCCCGGCTCAGCACATGTGGGTTTCTCCACTTGCATAGCACGACATTTTTTCTCGCTCCCACTTGCACATGCGCGTTGTTTTTTCTTGATCATATCCGGTACGGTGCAATAAAAAACATCGCACCCGTGCCATTCGAAATCAATATTGTTGCTTTTATTTTTTTTCGCAATTGCGGACAATAAAAGTCAATGATTATTTATATTTATTCCTTAGACTTTTTTAGACAAACAAAAAAAGCTTGTGACATGTAGGATTTATATTAAAAAAGCTATTAAAAATTTAGGGTCCCAAATAGGTTAGGTTAAAATATATTTTTTATCATGGGCTTATATGTTATCTATGGCCGTGACCCGTCATAGCTCGGAGGTAATTACAATCAAATTATGATTGTTAAAGTGAATTGCTAATGAGCGCAGATAGTATTCAGAGTGGCGCTGGTCAACAGAGGGAGAAACAAAAAAATAATTGTCAAAAATATTAGCTGGTAAGCGGGCAGCAGTGCTCTTCAGTATAAAAAAAATCACAGCGATGCAGAAGGCAACGGGAAACCACTGCACTATATATTCCCATGAAAACCATGTTCATGGTCCTCCATAAGAGGAATCATGCACATGTTCACGATCCTCGGAAATGAGGGATAGTGGATTAATATCTTATATAAAAAATATAATAGTATGTAATCGCTTCACGACTCAAAAAAAAATGGCCTTGAGAATATATAATTCAAGTAAATTTGAACAATATATATTTTGACGGTAGCATAATTTAATGGAAAGTCAAAATTTTATTTATTTAAATTGTTTTGATGAATTTAGTAATAATCTATAAAAAGTAATGTAATAATTTTATGTTGCTACGTTTCTCTAGTTTTAACGAAAACATATTTTTATGCAAGATTTGATTAAAAAAATATGCTTATTTTGCTGAAGATGAATATAAACAGAAAACTGTTCATATGAATAGAAACTGAAAAGTTAAAGATAAAATCGCCAAAGGAGATAAACGCCGTAGAAAATTTCGTTCTAGAAATGCCTAGAAGATTGGAAGAAGCTTGCGGGGGTTGTGTATTTCACGTCAAAAGAGTTTTTGAGTAGGTCCGGGGCGCGCATATCACACGCTAGCCGATATGCGCGCCATGTATGCCACTTTTACAACGTTTTGTTTTAATGTATTTTTTTTTTGGTTAGATACTTGATAGTAGTAGCAATACAATTTTTTTTTAGACTTGAAGAGATTTTGGGTAAATGCGGTGAGTGAATATAAAACCATTTTTTCGAAATATTTTAGGGCTCTTTTACAAGAAGGGCTTAGAAATTGCCGATTTTTGTGGGCAATTCTTTCATGTTTAATATTTGCTGCAAAATGAACACCATTTAAGAATTGTAATCTTTTGATTTTTCGTCAGCCGATACTATGCGCTTTGATATGCTGTATCTATTATAACTTTTTATTAAAATATTTTCTTATCGGTAGGATACTTTCATTGAATAAATTCTCACTGATGACATATCGTAATTGTTCTCTATTATTTGTGACGTTTTTCAATATTCGGAGCTATAAAAACAGCTGTTTTGGTTAATTAAAATTATGACCTATCCCAGTGACCTAACAACGAATGAACTTGAAATTTCACACGCAAGCTTTCTATTAAAATATTCAAAATTCAACATTCATAAGACCATGATCAAATCATGTTATATAAAAATTTAAATTCGGCTTGTTTTCATTTCATTTTCGGCTCAATATCTTGATTAATAAAAGGGTTATGATTTTTTTGTAAAACAAGACGTTTCAACATATTTCGGTGAATGTTTGCCCGCGATTCGCCCCGTTGGCAATATTTTAATAGAAGTTTAGATTATTAAAAGAGACAGATGTCGAGTCTCATACTATGACCAAATATTTAATCAGTATGCACTATTATAATTAGGATGGTTAAGGATCTTAAAAAGTATTTTACAATCGTGAAATTAGTGTAAATTGGAAAAACATGCTATATTGACAAATTTAATATATTTTTAAAACTCCTGTTTTGCACATTAAGCTTCTTGTAAAAAATACATAAAAATTAAATTATAAATAAATTTAGCAAAATTATTTTTTTACACATTGCACTGATCAGAAGCACATATTATTAATTATTATTTTACATGTTTCATAATAAGTCAAATCGTTAAGGAGATTTGATGTCACATGGAATGCTAGCGTCCAATATCTGCTAAACTTTTCGGAAGTGCTAATAATGAGTTGATGATTTCGGAATTTCTTTTTGTAGCCATCGCGGACGGTGTTTCGTTAATGGCTTCGTTTAAATACGATTGTAGATAGTTATACAACCGAACTGCATACTGAAATGTGAATAGAGAGACATATATTAGGCAATATTTGAGTTAAGTGAATTTATTCTATTTAAATATAAAGTTTTTTTCAAATATTTTGGATTAATTTTACATTCATGAAATAATAATTTGAAGAAAAATATTTAGAGAGAGAAAATTTTTTATCGAAAAGAACAAAAAATAAAAATAAAACTTTCATAATTTTTACATTGCTAAAATATGATTTAATTACCTCTTTATCCATATATCGTCCTTGCCAATTGACACTTGGGGCTGCTGTTGTTCGGTCTAATAATAAAATCATTGCTACGAGAAAATAAACTAGGCCAAACTTCATTCTAGAAAACATAATTCAGAATAATAAAGTAACAAAAAATGTAAAATCATATTTATTTAGTTATATGTTATATTAAACAGCTTTATTTGTATAAATATTTCAATCTAGTGTGCTAATATTTTTATTATATAATTTATTCAATGGTAAGAATAATAATATTTAATTATCGGTTTATTTAAATAAATTTATCCAACAAATGAGATTGAGAAATTAAAGCCAATATAGTTTTAATATTAAATAATTATCTAATATGTTTAGTGGTAAGATAATATCGTATAGAATTAATTAATCTCATTATTTAATACATTACGACACTTAGATGTTTAATTATCGGTTTATTTAATGAAATAAAACAAACAGAACAACATAGCAAATATGTAATAAAATATGTTTTACCAACATATGAGTTAAAAAAAAAATTAGGTCCATGTTTATTAGAAAAAGGTATTAAAAACGCTTGTTAAGAATACAATAAAATAAAATAAATAAACGAAAATATTAAAGATTATTCGAAGATAATTAAATATATATTGACTGGATGAGATTAAATTATATTATAAAAATGTCCACAGCTGAGTTAATTTATATGTTTGTTCTAACATACCTCGATTATATTTATGAAATGATTTTCGCCTTTCGATTATGACACCACGACCACTTGATCCCGACTGAATTTGGAAGATCGGGAATTTCCTATTTATTGGTACTTTGTTTATTTTCCGTCAGTCTTCTGAACCGATTGAGGACCGAATAATTGTGTACCGAGGCCTTCCTATCACACCACTCTTGGGGGGGTAAATCTTTGTCGAGACAGGGCGCGAATTGGATAAAAAAAAAATAAAAAAATCTAGTTATAAATGAATATAGTATAAAAAATAATATTTGAATTATCTTCATTATTACATAAAATATAACAATTGATAGAACAATAAATAATATACAATTAATGTTAAATAGTAATATTATAAGATGGTTCAATTCGAGCCCCAAGATACATCATTTGCAGGCTCACTTTATTTGAAATCAGAGTGGGATTGTCTGGATGTAGGCGATCATCGAGTACATATCTTCTTGGATAAGGAATAGGGGAACCCACACGTACTCGTCTAATATTTTTCATCCGATATGATGACCCAATACTGAATGGGGCACGATTCTCGATAATTTACTCTATATAAATTTAATATAAAAATAATGTGTTCGATCAGAATTGCAAAACTAATATATAGATATATAGCAGTATATTAACTTTTATTATATCAATTTATTTTTATGATAAACAATTTATGACTAAAAATTATGGATGTCATAATTGATAATATATAATAAAACTATATCGTCACAAGTATTAACAATTATCGTTTCAGTATTTAATATATATGAAACAATATTCTGAAAATTTAATAGAGCGTTATAAATATAGATCCGAAGTGCTTAATATAATAAATTCACGTAATTCCATCTAAGCTGGTCTATCGACAAATAAGACACTGTGTTACGTGATTACAAGAAAAATGTTGAATAATACAAGATGATCGATTACTTGTCACAAACACGCGTTCAGACGAAGGCCGGTAATTTTCAGAGATGTATATTTTGCCTTCAAAATGTATGCAAAAATTTTAGGTACGTGTATTTTTTTAAAGTTCATATTACGCAATCCACATCTGAAAATCCAACGCATTATGCAAACGTATTCGAATATAGCATTTGCAATGCAAAACCGACATGTAAATAGATCAACTAGACCGTCAACAAAAAGAAGAATCTACCCCATTATTACCGAAGTCATCCATCGACCTTGTCCCTGAAGGACACGGCGTCAAAAATTTAATTAAAATAGTTGCTGGTCCAGCAACATTTCGGCGTCCGTAGCAGATCGAATGTCGCTTGTTATTTTTGATCTGTCTGGTATTTCTGGTTTCCCGAGTGATATACAGAATGATCTGGTTTTTAATAGCCGTTATACACACGTTAATTATTATTATTGCATAAATTGATAATAGATGTGTCCCAAGTTTACCGTGTAATCAATTCCATCCGATCATATATTATAAATCTTGTCGTATTTGTCCAGAGAATTGAGCAATCGACTAAGCTTTTGAAGTCGCTTTGTAATTTTAAGCGTTTCGTATGGTGGGGCATGTTTTCCAAATCTTCAGCACAGCATCAGCTTATTAGAGGTCAATGTCTCGACATTATTTTTGTAAAAGTCAAAGCTGAAGTTCAAGGTTGGATGCAAAAGGACAGCGGAACACATCACATTAAATGCGATTTAAAATCGACATAAGCTAAAATTTATATTTTAAAATTGGGGAGAATAGTTTGTGTGGTGTAAGATATGTAGGATTCTCAGTAGCTGGTTGCATTACCATAACTCTTTATTATCTGATAATATAGAGTACTTATGGTTCGTTTGTCACGCAAGACGGGATAAATTCTAGCTTAGTATTACGAATTATTGAAATATATTACAAAGTTGTCCTAGTATAACCTAGACATTCATATTTTCTTTTGTATTTTAATTATATAGTGCGTTGTTAGGAAAATAATTGCCGTTTCTCGTTAACTCAATTGTTTTCATATGTCTATATTAAGGGCCAGATCGTAAAAATTATAAGTTGAAAAACTCCAAAGTAAACTCGTAGCAAACTCGAAAAAAAATCATACGTGGGTAATTTAATCAGAGAGCAACAGAAAAACAGGTTTAAAATATTTTTATCAAGATGTGACATTTTTACAAAATATTTATGCACATTTTGCTAACACTTAAAAAAACTAATAATACATAATTATTTATTAATAAACGTATTATAGAACAGGTTAGATTTTGTATTGATGCGATGAATTTATTTGTTTTTCCTAGATAATATTTCATCATATTGGAGTTCGAAGTTAGTAATTCTTAACAATAAAGTTGTTTGTAAATGATCATCTGTTTTGTTCATACGATTTGTTTTGCGATTTTACGCATGTTTTTTTTATTCGAAATTGTCCCTTCACAAGACAGATTAAATCCCAGAGTTTATCATTTTGATTGTATTTATCTTTCGAAAGATATTTATAGAATTGATTCCAAAGGTGGTCTATATCGAAACCATTTAGGCTGGATTAAGCATTAATGAAGAACTTGTGGAAGAAAGTGTTATCAGCAGTTCTGGTTTTGAAAAGATATTCTGTTATTTATTCTGCATTATGGGTTATCCGACCTGCATTATGGGTCCCTCTGGGGTCAATTTCGACTTGCAGGGGATCTACATCAAAAAGAAAAATGGGGGTCCACGTGATCGGAGTTCATTTAGGTTAGATTTAAGCACAAACGAAAAACTTGTAGAAAAAAGTGCAGCTTTTAAAGTGTTATCGGCAATTCTGGTTTCAGAAAGATATACCCGTTGCTTATCCTGCATTTATGGGCTATTGCGAGAATGTTCTTGAAAGCTTTTCCATCTTTGTAGCTTGTTGAGTGGGATTTTTGTGCAGTTGCCAATTTTCTTACGAAAAAAAGAAATCGGTTGCAAATCATTGAACATGGAAAATTGAGACTATACCTAACTAATTGCATTATAAATAATAAACAATTGCTATCACAGTATCAAGGTAATTATTTTATGTAAGAATTTTTTATTATTTTGTTTTCTTACATTTCATGTTTTATTATTTATGTTTTTCTCTTTTTACAATTGTCAATTTTCGGCGATTTGATATTACAATAGAATAAGTTTTACATATGATCGTTTTTCACTGTAATTTTAATTTCTGTAGCAAATACCTATTAATTTCCTTAGATTATGGACAGTTTTTCTTATTTAGATAAAAACTATTACTTCTCTGAATTTAAAAAATCTCAATAAATCTTTTCCATTACTCAGTCATCGAACTGAGGTATGGAAGAGCAAAGCCAGGATATTCGGTTTCGATCTCTAATAAAAAAAATCAAGAATCTGACGATGATTAAGTCCACGAGAGCGAATAAAATTAACCACTGGACTAACTGGTTCAATAACACATGACAGATTGTGGTGTTTTCCATAAAGAGCCCCCTGATGAGAAATTTTAATTGAATTAATTACGCGTTACATGTCGTGATTACATTTTTTTCATGTAACAATATTTACCAGCGGGCCGGATTTGGCCCGTGGGCCGTAGTTCGGCGACAGCGACATCGAAAATCTTTATTTATTTATTATCTATCAAATATACAGGGGTTTCACTTCAAATGAACCCTTTTGCATTTCATATAAACCTTTTCCCTATAATTGAAGTGAATAACCCGTATCATACACTTATCGCAAGGGAAATTTCCGGCGAATACGAAAGCCGAGGCTTCGGTGTTGTATTGGAAAAATTTCAAAAATTCTTCCCCACTTTTTCAGTTTACCTCAAGTAAAGAATCTTCAAACACACCAATGCACACGAAACTATTCGCCAACAATAAATTAAGTATAAAATATTGCTACCAAGTCAAGATACGTACAAAAAATGTACAAATTGTACTAATTATGAATTCATGAATTATTAAATATTAGTTGGGAATAAAAAAATTGGGATTATTTTCCTACCAACCCGATAAATGCATACACATTAAAAATAAAATGAAACCATCACCCACAACAAGATGCAAGTACATAATATTTATGTCGCCATACAATTTGTCAAATGACACAACACGTTTGGAAGATATTCAAATGTATTCATTGGATTCGCGGTAACATTTCGTGGAATGATAATCTCAACATGGGATCAAATGCCTTCTCGAAAAACGTGTATCAATGATCGCCATCGAGAGACATTGACCGAATCTGGTGACAGTGTTAATTTTTTGTCTCTCGTTTTACGAACTCTGGCCAAACAATACAAGGTTGAATAAGTTCATGAGCGAATCATTATACAGTAATGACGGTGAATTATTAGTTGGCCCTTTAGTCGATAAAGGCCAAGTACGTCAAATAAATAAACGCGTAATTGCAACTTATCATTAAAAAAATGTGGAGGTTGTCTGCAGGTTAACCACTAAATAGTGTTGTCAACCCTTTTGTTTACATTTTGCACCATCTTTTAACGTTACATTATACGACGCTCACAAAATTTATGGTGTTTACATAATAATATGTAATAGACTACATATTTTTGCCTGTCGTGTCAATTTGATCACCATCCCAAATATTTATTTTAATCATGTCGACCATAAAAATGGCATGTTTATTAACAATTTATTATAATATGGAAGATTTGACGCATAAGTGTTTTTATATATACATATGTTGAGAAAGTATCAAATAAACACAATAAAATGCAAAAACCGGTTTAAAAAACTTTTATCTAATTTATTTCTTTGGTCCTGTGTAAGAGCTTTGCTGTAATCTTAATGTTAACATTTGTTTACTATATGGGTTTCTTTGTATTGCAAAATATTAGTATTATTTTAAGAATATTCTTAATTATAATGTTATACTATATTGTGATGCAAAATTATTTGATTGATTAAATTCTGGTTTTAATCATTATTTTAAAACAAGTTAATTTAGAATCCGCCATTTTGTATGTTATGCGAGTATGCTCGAATATTGAACGAAAACGAAAAGCACGGAATCTTAATAAATTTTTTGCCGTCCATCAAAGATTGTCAATAAAATTCCATTTTTTGAAGAGTCATTTTTTTGTTCTTTATTTAATTATATATATTTAATATGGTTTACGACAAATTAAATAATTGGTGATTTATTTTGCGGTTGTGGTTATAACAATACTGTTTGTTTAAATTATTGGAAAATAAAAGTTATTGGACACAATGGTGTATAAAATATGTTACAATGACTACTTTTTCACTATTTTTCTCACGCAATAATTGGCGGCAATGGTTGGGTTTATAGGGCACAATAAAAAGTTACACATTTCCATTGTATATAGTTTATTCAGGGCGAACAAGTAGCCGGAATACTATGTACTATTATTTATTCAGAATAAAATAAAACAAATATATTAACCATGTATTCGTCCAAAAGCCAACACTGTATTATAAAGTAATTAAGGCTTTTTAATTAAAAAAATGTAGTGCTGACTGCAGACTTACGTAAACCTCAAAGAACTTAATAAAACACAATACAGTGTTGCCAAATTCATTGAAACAAATAATTTATTTAGACACAAATTACACCCCATGACTATGTTTATCTCGTAATATAAATGAAGACATTAATCAATATGGATTTAAATTAGGAAAATCATATAACGTGCCTATAATTATTATTGCGAGGTTTAATAAAAAATACAAACAATTTTATTTATTCGGAAAAAATCTTTATTTGATTTGGAATGAAAACCGGAACTGAACCGAAAAAAAATATCGGCTATTTCTATTTTAGTACCAGCGTCAACACAAATTTTTACACACGTCATATTTGTAATTTGAACGCGTATAAAATGGAATGCAACTCATACTCTTAAAAATATTTGGAACAAATTGCAATATTTAGAAAAGTCATCGTGTATCAAAGTATCGAAGATTAGACAAAAAACATATTTTAAAACTTTGGGAGGAAAATAAAATTGCACATCCTTATTTCTAGTGTTAATTATTTTATTATTTCAATTACAAAAGTAAGAATATAATATTTTAAATTATGGGAGAATTAACTGTTATTTTCCTTGAAACGAAAACCGGAACCGAAACGATAAATATTTTTTTAAACGAAAAAATAATGGTTCGAAGCCTTGTATTATATACCGTGTACCAGCTTATTTTTACAATTTTCGAAACACTGTCTGAACACAATATTTGGAATCGTGTTGAGGGTTTTCAGCGATTCTGTCTTTATCTTCTCAATGTTGGCAAAACGTGGTCATTTTTTTCACGTTCGGTGAATATGATATTCGTCATTCCACATTTTCCATATTTTCCAAAAGTAAAAAATAGTTGCACACCCCACTAAACCCGTAAAACCTTTTGGATAGCCAATAGTAATGCAACCATATGGCTTACAATCAAATTTTTTATATGCCCTTTTAAAAAAAACATTAAACTGATGTATTCTGTGATATACCATTACATGAGAGCTTTTCAATGTAGAAATACTATCGGTCTCATCTTAGCAACAAGTAATGAATGATAGCGACCTTCCCCCAGGACGCGCGCTTTACAGTTTGGTTTATTCTTTCATGCTTGTCTCTTTTGAAAGAGAACCTTCACTTTTGCAATCGAGTAATATCCTCATATACAGTGGCGGCTCATGAGTAAAATATTTGGGGGTGCTGCGGAATATTAAAAATGAAATAAGTGTATTTCGTTCATATCTATTTTAAAATATAAAAAATGAGGCGAGGTATAAATAATATTAACAATAATAAAATAAGTGAGTCACGTGGTCCAGAGAAGCTGAGCGGCGCACCGCTACAGTGAGTCAGTATGACTGTACCGAGTCGCAGCGCGACACGGCGCTCAGCGGTGAGACCCCCCCGCACTCCTCTACCTCTCCTCATCCGTCCAATACCCGCTGGTAGCGCTGACATGCAGAAAGCGCTCCTGTACTACACTGCGTGGAGTTACACTAAAAAATAAATATAAATTCTATTTATACAGATTTTCACTTCAAATTAATCATTTTTCACTTAATATGCACTTCAAATTAACCCATTTTCTATTGAAATGTCTACTGAAAAGTGGTTAATTTGAATAGCAAAAGGGTGTATTTGAAGTGAAAACCTGTATTTTTGTATACATAATAAATAAATACATATTTTTCAATATATAAAAATATATTGTAACGTGGGAGTCTCTCGGGATTCGAAATCGATATAACGGACGACGCAACGAGACACAATTTCATAGAGACAATAATGTTTCTATTAAAAAGAATATGTAGTCACCCATGCTCTCATCGTATTAGCTCACTGCCGAATAGTTCTACATATGTCATAGACTTAGCAAACCGATTTTCCAGCTTTCCTCCGACGTTACAATATTTTTCCTCAAACCGCCCCTGCCCATATATGAATACATTTAATAATCGTTAAATGTAACAATCGATTTGTACATTATTTTATCCAGTCTTGTGACTAGTGCAACGCGGTGAAGATAGATGTGTATCGTGTTAAAATGTCAAGGTGATTTTGGTGGTAGTTCTTAACGATATGGGTTCGAGATCGCCGAGTTATCTGACCATCCAACACCTCACCCTTCAAAGGGCGATTAATATGAGTGGCATAGGTCGTGCCGCGGTGAAATGGGATGACGTATATCATCAAACGAGCATATCAATCTTCCGATGTGGGCAATGTTACAGTTGATTGTCGCGAATGGCTATGTCCAGTAGTGGACCGGACCTCTGCATGATCGGTAAATGGCAATGCTCCACCTTGAACTTGAATGGGCGTGCTGTGGCGACCGCGCTGGACCACGGCTCCACGTGTGGTATCGTGTCATCTTTAGGGCAAGTGCAAAAGTTCATCAGGAAAATAGACGGGAGACCCGGCATATCAGACACAAGCCAAAACATAACAATAATATATATATATATTTTTAAATACTGTTGAATAATATAAAAAAATGATTATTCACAACAGAGAAAGAATATACATATTAAACGACTGTAACATTATACCTAGATAAATAAATAATGCTAGAGATTATAAATGTTAATATCAATTCAATTTAAGCTTAATTTATAATAAAAGATAAGAAAAAGATTTGAGGAGGAAAATGACATTTAATATTTAAAGGTTAATTAATATATTTATTAGATTTTTAGAACAGTGGTTTATTTATGATCGGATATACGGACATATTCTTAAAAATAAGCATTTTGAATATACACGATAAGTCTTGAGGTACGTAGTAGCCTGATTGGAGTTCCATTGTGTCCACTCCCTTGCTGGTTCTTCCGCCAACTCAATCCAGTCACATTTCAACCGGAGCGAAATGTTTCATCCCATCATGAATTATTCATCATCGCCATCAGATCCTGACTCACGCGTCGAGGGTTTCACGTCTTACTCGTTGAGCCGTTTAATTTTATGGCCGATAACTAATAATGGCCACCGGACTACAATCCGTATTTTAATAATACGATTCACGTAGATTGACTGCATTTTCCATTAATTTAGTACTTAAATCTCGATGCTATAATTGTCGTGACAGATTTCCCATTATGTGTGACATATTTTTTCTTCTGCGGTTTCCTTGTTTCGGTTGAAGTCTGAGGTTATAAGCTGTGACTAACATGAGGAATCAAAGCAAACCGGTATGCAGTACCGAGTAAATATTTGGACGATGATAATGCCAAATTAATCATCGTCCGGAAATTCGGAAATATTCAAAAAAAAATATATATGTCAAGTTTAAATATATATGTCATGCGGAACAAGAACGACATATGACACGTCCATATTTCCGAAATTTCATCTTTTTGATAAGATACCACAATACAGGACGCTGAACATATGTATCAACATTTATTATATTAAAAAATATATTAATATTTTCATGCAGATATGCGACATTCATTGCGTTCATTGTTACTGAAGAACAATCCGAGATTTTACATAGATATTATTAAGTGTTTAATTAAGGAAACGACGGATGAATATTAATGCATATTTCAAAAAAATAAATTTCGAATGAACTCGGATGACCCGTGGCATATGTCACTTAATTTATTTAACTTTGCAGATAAAAAAAATCGCCAAATTGAGTGCAGATTTGTTGAAGGAGTAGCAATAAACAACGCAGGAATTCCTTCGTAGGCAGACTGAATCTATTACTGTTATAAATAAATTATGAATACATTCATACTTTGTGAATATTAAATTAAACTCATATATTAGACATTTTTTTCGTGGAACATTGTGCGACATTTTATTATTGGTATTTTTTAATATGTCAGAATACAAGTCGCATTTTAATCATTTGTGTGTGTGTATGTATTAATATTTGCGTCGCAGAATCAGGTATCGAATATTTTATTTTGAATTTATACGTGTTATGGACAAGTTATTATCATTAAAAAAACTAACATCGATCTATTGTTAGGTATTTGCCAACTACGTATTGTTTAGATTCAATCTATTTTTTGTATCTACAACGAGAATAATTAGGAATATACATGTACATATTATTAAAAGCTTTATGAGTTAGCTAAAATATGGTCATTTTTAATCTAAAAAAATCAACAAGTGCATTAGGGCTCGCGGTCACCTTCATTAATATTTATTTTTGTAATAAAAAAGATTTGAATTTATGTGTTGTGCATAATATTATAAAAGGATACTAACATTTATCTTAGATCCATGGAATATGTTATCAATTAATCATATTTAATATAAATCAAAGAATTTTATTAATGTCATGTTGTATCTTTAATATAAAATAGAGAAAAATGCGGAATTTTTGAAATTCGCGGGCTTATAAAAATAAAAAATATTGATCAAATAATCCACAATTGTTATGTTGTGTCAGTACACTTATCCTGGACGTATCTCGACATTAATAGTCATATAAATTTCTTATATCATTATTAAGTGTTTTGATTTGCTTGGTGATTGTTTACTGATGGAAATTAAGAAATTATTTATTGAACAAAAACAACCCCGTATGATAAATCATTCACCAGTTATATCTCACTACAACTTCTTCATATTCCCAATAAGATGAAGATGCCCAGGGTTTCAAACCGTAATTGACCGATCGAAAACCGGAAACAACCGTTACTTTTGCCCGAACGAAAACCGGAGCTGAACCGAAAAAATATAGGTTTATTTTGGTTTGGTACATGTTCAAATATGCGATTCATCGATTCACAATCTTATTCTTAGTGGTAACTTCAATTCTTTTATATTATAAATAACTACTACCAACAAAATTTGGGATTAGGTTTTTTTAATTGGACAAAATATAAGGGCATTGAACTTCTTTAATTTGATCTTGAATGTAGACTTTAGTAGAAAGCGGCTATCTAGAAGAGAGCGTTATAGGAGGTACAGCCGTACACGCTGCTCTATAGCAGGTGCACTAAAAGAGGGTTGACTGTATACCTCAACAGGGCATATACAAATTTGTTTTGTTTAATAAATTATATTATATTCTTTTGATATATCTTTTATTTTATATCAATAGTGTAATATGCCTATTAGAGAAGAAAAAATAAAATGTTATAAATATGATAGAAAACATTTTTTTAACATAAATATTTTTTTTAAATAACCACTGGAACTGAACCAAAACTGGAAATCCATAAATTCCGTATTTTTTTTTGGGATTGAAAACCCGAACCAAATTGATTTACATATTTTTTATTCCGAAATGCAAACCAAGACGAAAAAAATAACGATTCAAAGCTCTGGCTTGGCCAACATTAAGGAGATAAGGATAGACTTGTTGAAGGAGCTAAACGCCATTCTGAAAATTACGTTCTAGAAAGATTAAAAAAGCGCTAGCACAAGTGTATGACATATTTGATGAGGATTGCTTCGAAAGGGAAAAACAAAATTGATATAGATGTATATTTTTTTTAATAAATCTAGAATTTTGAAGCAACCCTGGTTTGAATGAATTTTACAATAAATAAAATTTATATTTTAAACAGTTGTAAAATATGTTATTGTAAATTAAAAAAAATATATATCGCCGATGAACACCAGTTGGCATTTTTGTCGTATTAAAATATGTTAATGAAGTAACTTAATGTGTTATTGGGTAAATATTTCTTCGATAAAAACACAATTTCGACCGATATTTTATCTGTAGAGTGTAATGACATTTTGGGCAATTAATTTTTTTTTTAAAAATATTTCTCGCATTAAATTAAAACTGTATTAAATTATAATTTTAAAATTAATCAATGCAAATGATTGCCTCAAAATAAAAAAAAAAACTCCTTATGTTTAATATAACAATGGGCTTAATCGATGTAATATACTGTTAAAAAATTGCAAGAATTTGACATTTATTGTCAAATTGTCAAATAGAATAAGAGAAGGGTGTTATACCAGTCTATCCTGTTCTTAATAATACGGAAGTCCAAAAATGGTATAAATTATAATAAAAAAAAAATAATGCAATCAGTATAATCTTCAGTGTAAATATCTAATTGACGATCAGCGATAGCCATATTAATTCGCAGAATTTTTAAAAATCGTTTCGCGCCATTTATTAATATCAACGTATAATGTTATCTTTTTTATTTTAATATATAACTAAAGATTTAATACGATTATTTATATCGAATCCAACCGGTTATCACCCATATTTTTGTGATACGTTGATTTATATGGCCAGTTTCAATAAAAAAATGTTGTAAATTATAATACGTTGTGCATCGTGAGCCATCTAAATTAATTAGGCTTTAAATATTACGTATATTGCATCAGAATCACAAGATGATTTTTTTAGTTTATTGAACCTTGCGCAGAGGACAATGAAACTGAATTAATCACAAGGAAGACGACACAAAGCGTCTTGTGGAAACATGCTAATTTTCAATCAATGTCACTTTTTATGACCGATGATTTCACTCCGTCAAATTATACGTTCGATACGCATCGTGGCATTAGCCGAGTTTAAGGCTCTAAACATGTCAGTCCCTCCCAGGTAGGGTTTGAGAAGGGTTCCCAAATAGCCTTTGATTATCATACACGTATTTCGAGTTGGGGAGTGTCTTTCTTGCCGTTCTGTTCAGTACAATCTTGTGCCATAGTTTGGCAACGGACGACCCGTTATCGCCTATAAAAGAGGACTTGCTAACAGTTCGCTGGGCAGAAACCCTCGCAAAGTCTTGTGACAGGGACGTTCACATAATCACCAATAAATTAGTCAGTGTAAAGGAAACTTGTGATCGCTTTTCATTTTTAAATCCTATCTGAAAAGTGTGTGTCGTGAAAATATATTTATAGTGACCATTTTGGTGAGTTGTGATTTTCATAATTAAATATAAGTGTTAAAAATGTCTTCAATAAAATTTAAGTAAATAATTATCGTAAAAATTTCAATCATTTAGTCGCACGTATAAGGGGAGATATCAACGAGCGGAGATATACGAAACCTCTAATGAGTTTTTAATATTATTATATTTTAGATATGATACATCACCGTTAATATTGACGAGATAATACGAAAATTAGTGGAATATCCTGATAATTAAAATAAATGATTTTTAATGCATGAGTTGGCATTATATTTTGTTGTCAATAATGGATAATGAATGTAGCATAGGGTTTTCACGCAAATTTTCTTAAATAAATAAGTAATGTATATATTCAATGTCAATATCTTTTGAAAAAAACGACTCATTTTGAATATGAATTGAAAAAATATATATTTATTTTGGAATGTTAATTTCTTTTTAAATATTTATCACGTATTTCGGCGGTACTTTATTGTCAATATGTGAACAAGATTAAGATTCCAAACACGTTTAACAAATAACATTTAAACTGTATCATGAGTCACTTAAAGAGAATACAAAATTAAATTAATTGTACATTGAAAATATAGCAAACGCTAATATTTAATAACGTATATATATTATAATATTAAATCAAATAAATATTCAGACTATCTGACTAACCTCCACCATCCCTGTGAAAGTAAATATTTATGGACGTACTCGCGTTTGCATATTATATTACAAACAGACATTAAAATACTTAAATTTGCGATTATCTTATATTCATATGCGAATATGTGTCACAGTAAAATTATATAAAATATAATATAGAAATTATACATTCAGCGGATTGCGTTTAAATAAAACGAAGCGTTATCATGGACACGTATCGATCGATTGCAATTCTGCATTTTCAATGAAGAGTGCGTGGCGATGATGGTCTCCTTCCTATCACCTTCCTTTGTTGACCGCATAACCGACTTATTATATTAAGGATAATTTGCATGTAATTATATTTAAATATTATCAAATATGCAAACATCAAAAACGGTCAACATTAATAACGATTTTAATTTAATGGCATTTATGTATTGTGTATTGGCAGATGATGGCATTCTTATACATATGCATACACATCCTTATTCATTGAACAAACTTGGTGTGTGAAGTGTGCATATATGGAATAACCAATGTTTTAAATGATTCAAGGTATATGCATTATGTGATTAGAATTAGGGTCACGAATTTAAAATTTACTCAATTTTATTTTATTAACAATATTGATATATTTTCCAATATCGGACAAAGAATTGTCAATACGTATCACGAAGAGTGATTGAATTAATTTTCCGCAGACGTATACTGTCGTGCAACACGCGAATTTTTTTTATTTGCAAATCTGATTCGAGACATGCACATGAAAATGTAAAAAGAAAACTCTTCTCAATTATGTCTGTGCAATGATTATTGATATATTTCTTTTAATAATAACATTGAATAATATAACTTTCTATCAGTATAGTATGATCTATATGTTCCAAAAAAATGCGACAAGAATTTGATTACAAATCTTCTTGTACAAAAAAGGCTAAGCATCTTATGTCACGCTTTAGGAACGTACAAAAGAATTTAAATCAGGTTTGATATCAAAAGACGATACCACTAGATTGATTGTAAATTAAATCGATTACTAAAGTGCTACAGCCGCATTTTTTTCAAAGTATAATCAATGACCCAACGCATAAAACTTACATTGATATATAAATTATTACTATTATTCAATTTATATTACACCTCCATACATCTATGGTATTTAAATGGAAAACTTATTATAATAAATTATCACTGCATAAACGATATGCCTTGCCGAAGCATATTTGCATGCAATATTTCAACTTAAATCTGGCGTTCGAACGCATCGATGCGATTTACTTGTGCAATAACAATAAATAATAATTTGAAAAATATTGTAATAAAGATAAAATAATTATTAATTTAACCAAATTTTTCAGTAAAAGTTTTGTAAAATTTTAAATAGATTATTAATTTTTTTAACTGTAATGATTGTTCATTAAATTTATTTTACGATTCATTTTTATTTTCTGATGATATGCGTTATGGTGCAGAAGAATTATTTATACGCAAACTGTTAATCAATATCCAAAAAGTATATTTTATCGATCAGTTTTAATTCCTCCTGCATTTTAGAACATGGAGATGTAAAAATGCAAAGCATAGTACGTTATTGTCAAATTTTGAGGGGTTGTCCTGATTATGGATATATTTTAATTTTCTATCTATTGATTTAAATTATCGGAACTAAAACTAAGGTCTTTATAATATGATAACTGCCTCATAGACCTCAAGAAAGGATTACGATGAGAAGAATGATTTGATAAAAGGAAATATTATTAGACGTGTGCTTTGGATGTTTCTGGCTTACAAAATGTACCCTTAAAAATGTTAAATCTAAGGAAAAGTCTTTAAATTACGCTAACATAAAAAAATAGGTTTTTTTGGTCACTCAACTCTTTTTATGCGGGTTTAAAACTATACGGTTCACTAAAAAGAACAAGTACTACAAATTTACACAAACTATTTTTTCTAATATGATTTCCAGAAGCAAAATATTTATATTTAGATGTGGGCCTAGATCTTGGCACACAATTAGTTCCTGAAAATGTGTGCAAATGTTGAATGTTCGAAAGATGAGGGCAGTGAAAAAAGACATCAAAAATTCCAATCTTTAAATATTAACTCAGTAGTCAGCTGGGTTTTTTATTTGAATTCCAAATGATTGGTATAAATTCTTTATTCCCTTTCATTGCTTTGGGATTTTCTGCTCGATAAACTAACATTGGCATCAATTTTAAATGACATAAACTAAGTTTCCTCCCAGAAGCAATGTCAATAGGTTTTTAGAAGGTTTATGTCATGGGAAAACTGATTCTTCCTTCGAAAGGAATGTACGAATTTGCATTTTTTTCAAAATAAAACCGTCTCGTTTAACTTTAATGATTGACTAGGAGAATATTCTCCATCTACAATATTTTTGAATAATGAGAAAATAATTATTTTTGCATCAACTTTATCTGCATCAGCCGATTCTCTAATTAATTTAATATTATGTGATGACAAATAATATATTAAAATATAATTGCTTGAAACACAGTGTTAGATTCTTCTATTAATTTAATTTTTGCATGCAAACCAAAAGCTAACTTATTTGGAAAATCTACTTCGACTACATGGAAGCAAACAATTTTTGGATTAGTTTATTTTGCGAAAGTCGAGGACCGCCGGTAATGTATGAATTATAAATTTTGCGCGTTGTTACATCCCGGTATGACTAATGGGTAAAAAAGTAAAAATGATGTTGGAATTTATCAACTAGCAGCTGCTTTAATTCACGAGAACTTGCAATTTTCTAATAGTATAGAACAGCATTTCCTGATCACTATTTACACGGTTTTGGATAGAAAGTATCCATTTATGATACTTGAATTATATTTTTAGAAATATGATTCCTCGACAATTTAAAGTGCGAATTAAATTGGTTTTTCCTAACTTGATTTTAGATATAATAATATATGAATTTCATTTAAAATTTCTGGGAAATTCACAGTAGGGAAATTACATACAGAATCTTAATAACCAAACCAATACAAGAAATATTATGGCCAGAAGATGTGAATATAAAGTATCAATCGGAATAAAATTCTTTAACAAATGGAATGATAAAAAAAATGTACATCGATTTCATATACGACATATGCATACTATGATTAAAGCTTATGATTTATTATAAAATATATAGAATTATCATTTTATGAATGAATAGTTTTCGCAGGCATTACGAATTTTCACATAACGCCAAACAAGTTTAGGGTCAATCGAATTTGAAGGTAATGGCCATGAAATTAGGCCTAGTAGAATACATTATCATAATTAAAAGTGCGTTTGTTTTAATCAGTGTATGTCTAGTTGTTGCATTCAGAGAGTCAGTCTTTCGTCGTAGACATTTCGCATCCGCGTCACGTTCTATCCACTTGTGTGACAGGAATTGCGATTCGGAAAATTACTACTAACACCATCTCGAATATATATATTTTTTTGCAAATAATGTATTTCTTCGCGTTTTTCTTCAAACATTCCATGTGTGAGTACATCCATTGTTTTCACGTGTCGTGATAGGATATTTGTACATCCTGATGTATTTGGACAATTCTACCTAAAAAAAGAAGTCGAGACGGGTCAACGATATTTAAAAAAAATATCAATGGAGAGGACAAAGCACCCAATACGATGGTTTTTAAAGAATAATTAACATTATCGATATTGGGTTATTATTGTTTAATATTGAATAACAACAATATAATCGTATGATTGTATACTAATTTGTAGAGATAAACGAAACATGAAATGGATATTTAATGAAATATATTCCAAATTATCTAATACGTTTGATAAAATTAAATTTATTCTCCTATAAGCGTATTTGAATAGAATTATTCTAGATTATTATATAAATCACTTCAAAGTATATGCAAATATTATCTTTGTATTGACGTGGTATTTATCATCGATATTTTGTGGTAATATATTAAAATAATAATAAAAAAAAATCGGAAAAACGATGACAAAATAATATATTACTAAGCGTGATGTATATGAATTTTAAAACGACTTATAAAGGAATAAAAAAAATATTTATAGTAGAAAATGTTTGAGTATAAGGAAAAAAATGCAATTTTCCATGAGTGTTTTATAGCAAAGAGGTCGTCCCACTAACCTCGTAGCCGGCGGAAGGTCCTTTGGGTGTCACCGGTCGTCCTGTCTATATCCATCAGTCACTTTCATAACAACACCATTGATGAATACATATTAATAGTAAGTATCATGGGACATGAGTCATTCAGTGTCAAATTTATCGATGTACGTGTGGCTGATGCTAAAACACTCTTAGTTACAGGCTGGCGACGACTATCGTATGTTGTGGCCTAAGGGTATAAACAATTGGATATAAATCAATCGGAACTGTGAAAAATTTTCCTAAAAATATTCTAGAATATAAAAAATAATTTCAACAATTTTATGTTATAATTAAATTTGAATAAAATTAATCAAATGAATGTTTGTGAAAATAAAAAAAATATTGAGTAACTAAAGTGACAATTCATCGCTTTTATATCGAGTTGGAATTTTTATACGTATTTAATGCGAATACTATGTAAATAAATGAATTCTTTAAAAGGTGCAAGAATGATGATTGTGTTAAGACATTTTATTATTAAGTAAGATTGAATGGATGGTTTGAAAAAAAATAACTGCACTTTCTGTATCATAGAAGAGATTATTTTTTTCTCAGGAGAGAGATGTATTGCAAGTGTTTCATTAAATATGAATGTGTTAAATTCTTGTGAATCGGAAGAAAGTCGTATTCGACTATCAATTTGATTTTAACGCTAATCTGGCAAATAAATTCATTTTTTTTACGCGTTTGTTAATTATGTTTTTTAATATATAAATATGTATAATTTTTACTTTGATGATTCGAGGAAAATTCCGATTCAAAATAGAATATTTTTCTATAACTAATCATAAACAACGGGAACCATGTGAGTTATAAGACTGTGAATACCGGCCATGTTCTCTTCAAAATAATAATTTATTATAAAAAAAAATAATAGACGTATTAATTTCATTTGTTTTTCTCATATGTCAATTATTATTGCGGATTTTCCGCCGGAATTACAACCGGAAATCTCAAGCCATGGACTAAATTTGATTAATACATATGATTTTCTGTTTATTAACTGACTCAAATATATTTCTTATATATATATATACAATCGGCCGGATAATCGATTACTCAAGTTGTTGACCGACGTTAACCACGTTACGAATTTATTGTCGATTTAAGAATTTGAGACGCAACTCGTGTGCATTACATTAGTGGTTTGCATTGTTCGGTGCAATTTTTGTCCGATTGTTTACATAGGTATGTCTTCCCGTTTCAACGGTAATTTTCAATCGACTAATTTGTTTACAATATCTGATTGGATTCCGATATCATTCAACGCACGTATGTTAAATCGGCTGCTTAATTTAATTTATGAGCTTCGCTGAAATATTTTTCTAATATCGGATGAAATTACACACCCAGCTCGGTGTTCATAACAATAAAATAAATTTATATTATTTTTCAGGTGACATCGAGGAGTGAATCGTCTGAAATTTTCATAGCCACAAATGAATAAGTAATACAATCACACGAGCTACATCATGGGGAGAGACACCATAAAAGTAAGGATTTAATAATATATACATTACATTTTTTTTAATATGTATAATATTAAATTTCATTCAATAAATAATATATGTAAATGTGATAAATAATACAGCTCGTCCTTGACTGTTGTATATAATTTCGGTTTCTAATAGATTTGATATTTTTTTTTAAAAATAATAAATGAAAAAAAAATATGGTGAGGTATTTAATTTAAATAATAAAAGGGTAGATTTAATGAGCCATGGGAGTTGATAATTTGTTAAGTAATACAAAGTTTAATAAAAAATAATTCGAATTTGAAATTTTGATGATTGTATCAGTTCAATTATTACAGTTTTTTTTTATTGTGTTTATTATCGTATTTTTTTATAATTTGGTATATTGGACGATTAATTTATTGTTAGTGGTTTAGACAATTTTAGATGTTTTCATGTGGATGGCGATATTATAAATGCGGAATGATATTTTCATTATGTTAATATGTAAGATTCTAGAATATCAACATCGTCATAACAGTTTTTTTTATTTCCCCTATTCTATTGTATATTTTTTAAATGATATTGAGTTGTAAATAAAGTCAAATCTGATTATTAATATTTTTTAAAACCCTACTGTTGTTAAAGTAATAATAAAAATACAGTGATAAGTTAAAGAAATACGCACAATATTACGCTCGATTTTATTAAGTTAATTCAACGTTTTATTTAATCGCATAATGCAGACCTGGCAAAACTACGGCTTGCGAACTAACAATCATATTTCTAAAACTTTGATTTTTTTTCCATTTGGTTCCTCTATAAATAAAATTAAATTAAAAATATTTGCAGTCCGTTGTAGTCCTAAAATAACTAGCGTTATAAGAAGTTTTTCAAGTCCTAGCATAATATAATTCCATCTGTTGCTCAAAATGCTAAAAAATGAATTATTGTAAGAATAAAAATAGTTATTCAAGACTTGCTTTAAAATTTGGTCGATATTTTGGATTTTTCTACTAATCAACGTGACGCGTAAACGACAAGCGCACTCGGCGATATCCCGCCGCTGGTGTCAATAGTATACGTTTCACTTGGCATTGAGACATCGTATCGGATGCGAGCGAGAAAAAACATCTTGCTACAGAAGAGCATATTATAGTTTTTTTTACAATTGCGGACAATAAAGATCAATGATTATTTATAATTTAATTCTCTAGTCTTTTTTACAAACATAGACAGACAAATACAAAAAGTTTGTGTTATGTAGGTTTTATATTAAAAGAGTTATTCGAAACTTAGGGTCCTAAATTGGGGTCCCATCGGCACGGCTAGGTTAATTTGCATATTATGCTTGATAAATCACTTATTTTTAAAAAAAAATCCAAAAATATTCGGACGAAATCAGCATTTGTGGAAAAAATGATTTGGAAAATTAAAATCTTCTTGATAATAATTATTTTTTTATTTTAGTAGAAATTTAACTTAATAATTAATCCATTCTGAACGATAAATTTTTACAACCGTAATTAATGTAGGCATTGTTAATGATCCTAATATTATATTACCAGTTGAAAACGGTTTCATATTATTAATGATAGGTAAAATGATAGATAAAAAATCATGTAAATATATATTCGTATTTTTTTAAAATATGTACATATTAAAATACAATTTTCTTTTACTTTAATTTATTGAACATATGTGTATATTGATATTTAAACTAATGGCATATGATCGCATTGATTCACCAAAAAAAGTTGCACGATGTTGACCGTCTTGTATCTGAAACCACATTCGTGTGAAAATAAATATACTCTTCGTCTCTAAAAAAAGCATATAATTTGAAGAAATTTTTCAAATATTGACAGACGTAACAATTATAGAAATTTAAATAGATGAATCTTGTTCGACAGACATCATACGTACGGCATTTGCCGATCGTGTGAATTAATTAAAATTAATTGATGATGACAAGGCTGACGCACCGACTACGGATTGTCATCACCCACATTTCCAAATATTGGCTGTGTTTTCATTGGCGATTGTCTGCGACAATGTCCTCATCAGCTCCTGGCACCGCCCGAGGGTCACTGACACCCGAAACGCAAATCCTAATAACGGTTCCGTTGAACCAGAGATTTTGTGAGGCCGCAACCGGTTAACAAGACTTCTTTGCTTTTGTCCGATAACATTAATATTTATGCGTGTCGCCGCCGTCGCCCAATCGAAATTTCATGTCTCTGAATGTCAATAACGCTCAAAATATGTTAATAACTATTGCATAATGGCGAAAATTTATGCGCGCTGAATCATAGCGGTTCCGATGTATGTTTTATGGATTTTTAATATGCGAAGAGTTGATACATGGCACAGGTGAAAAGTGCCGTAATTATTATCTCATTTCAATACCGGGCCAATAACATGATTTATTAACTTTTAAAACCGATTTGATGAATTGTCTTTTTTTTCAATTATTTAAAACATGGGATTATACACCTTTTTCAAAAAAGGTGAATAACTCTTGTGTCGGGTTCATGTTCTGCATAGAATTCGGTTCAGATATAATTAAAGGGTTGTCGAAATTTAGCATTTAGGTGTTGGAGAATTGATTAATCTGCTATTAAATTATATTTTTTTTGTTGATGAAATAACATGTTGCCGTTTATTGTCTGGTTGATAAATCGATTTAAATATCAACCGCGATGATTATAAGGAAAAGGAATGCTAGAAAAACGGTAAAGGTGACCAGTTTTGATAACCAGTTTAAAAACAAAATTAAATCGTGTCTGAAGGTTGTGCTATTTGATGGGTTTGGGCGGAATGTAATTAGCTGAAAAAAATAGATCATCGTTAATCAAACGATTGCCTGCTCGATCCAATTAATTATATCAAATATTAATTGCTGGATCAATACGATAATTATAGGTGATAGACGATTTTTATATCAATGTTTAAATTAATCTTTTAAATTAAATATCAATTTTTTACAGTATTATATTAATTAATTTTTTTGAGTCAAGGATATATCGGGTTTGTCGAGAGACACCATATTAATTTGAATTTAACAAAAAGTTGTAAACAGGCACGTATTGTCTGCAAGAAATCCATTCTTAACATTGTTATTAGTTCTTTAATAGGTCACAAGGCGACCTTGCGAGGGTTGAGCCACCTACCGACCGCAAACAAAACAATGCGACTCATATGTTGCCGCCGAAGTGCTTCTTCTTTTTATTGGAATTCAATGCTAAAATAATCTCTCATTTCTGCATTTTTCAGCGTCTCGTTATTATAGTGGCATTGTGTTGCGTTGTACACATACAAGCAAAGTCTTTGCGAAAAAGGCGTGACGTCACATTATTGGAATTTCCGCCGCCGAAAGGAAGTTTCAGCAGGAATGCCGTGGAAAGCTCCCCCGTCATCATTAAAAAATCTGCTGCGCTCAGGGATATGAGCGGCAATAATGATGATTATGGAACGCGTCGTTTACCTCTGAGGGCCGCCGTCGAAAGCGTTCCTCCGAAGTAAATAAAAGCATTCGAAATATTATCACAATTTTAACAAATAGTATAAATGACATATTGTATTTGCAGACAATTACGATTGGAACTTACAGCGGTGCGTGTACCGATGAGAGATGCCGTAGAACGGCGTCCTCCAGCCTATGACGACGATCTCTTTTCGCTCACAGATGAACTTGAATCTTTAGGTATAGATCCCTGGTCTACAGATGATAATCAACAAAAGAAACCAGATAAATATCAAGAGGTGGCCATACATAATTTTCACACAGTAAACATTTTATTGAAGATATTTTAATTAAATTTATTCTTTTTTACAGCAACCGCAATCTGATACAGTGCATCATCAGTACCTTATAGAATTGCCTGCAAACGAACGAGAACAATATTCGCAGCTCCATCACCAAGATTCTTCTCACAGACATAATGATGCAAGTCTTAAGATGGACTATTACGGTGCAGCAAAACCATATAACGTCCAATCATCGCATATGCAACATTATGCTGCCTACCAACCACAATATAGGTTAATTTGATAATTGATGCAATTAAATAGTTACACACTTTCTAAGCTTAAGTCTAAATATGTAGTAATAAAGAATGTTAAATATTTTTGTAATTATATTACAGAAATATGTATTTTTTTAATCTGTTAAATTTTTACATTATTATAAATAAATATTATTTTTTAGTAATGACCTTGACCTAGATTAATATAATTTTTTGATGTAACTTTTAGCGGTCCAATGAATCATTTCAGAATCGATAATGCGTATCAACAGTTGGTGTCCTCACCGAAAGCGATTCAATTAGATGAAATCTACGATAACATTGATGATTTTAACGTCCAGGGTATTTCTATTACCATTTAATTTTCGATTTTATTAATTGGACATATTTTAATGTTTTTAATCCATTTTAGGAAGGAATTTAAAATTGAAAAATAACAATTCACCATTAATGGTGTGCTATGTCGAAAGTTGGACAGTGTATAGGAAAGAGCCAATGTCGTTTCATTCAGATTCATTGCCGCCAGTCTGCACACATGTGCTGTATGCTTTTGCAACTCTCGATCCTGAAACCTTTTCTCTCATTCCGTACAACAATGAATACGATGTTATTCAAGGTAATATAATTCATTTCATATGTTAATTATATTTATTAACATTTTTATTAATGTATCTATGTTTATTTTGCAGGGGGTTATAGGATGGTAACTGGATTAAAAAGAAATCAGCCACAATTGAAGGTTTTGATTTCGATTGGAGGCGAGAGATGGGCTGGTGCAGGACGTTTATCTCAATTGGCGGCCTCGTCATCGAGAAGAGCCGACTTTATCAAAAGCGCAGTTGAATTTTGCAAGAAGCACGGATTCGATGGAGTTGATCTTCATTGGCAGTATCCAGGTAAATATTGATCATCGTTAAAAATTATATAAACATTATTTATTTTTTTATTTGGCTACGATGGTTGCATGGCATAACATAAAGATTCCAAAGCGACATTCATTCATATAAACATTCTATAAAGATTCTAAAGATGTAGGGGGACAATAATATTCCACTCAGTGTTAAACCAAGGCATTGGTTTATTTTTTTATTGGATTGAAATTATTTGTTTTTTTTTATAATTATTTATTCAGCGAAGGATAGATGGCATTAAAATAATTAATTCCAAAGCGCCAAACTACCCACATAAAATATTTTTATAAAAAAATGGAAGGTAATGGTTCTCTTCTTCTTATATACCTGGCGAGCGTTGTAAAGAATTCTCTGAATTCATAGTTTTCATCGGACACCTATCCGACTACTAACTTAGCTCAGTCATAGTTAACTTACATTATTGAAATAGTATGCATGTTACCTACAAGCCATAACACTGGTTGATTAATTATAATTTTCTGCTAGGTGCTGAAGATTATGGAGGAGAAGTGTCTGATAAAAGCAATCTTAATGCACTTTTGAAAGAAATGAAACTGGCGTTTCAACCGGAAAACCTTATCATCAGTATGATTGTATCGGCGACAAGGTATTCTTATTTTTTCCATAAATAAATATCATGTAACGTAAATTTATTTAATTATAATGTATGAAAAAAATAGATATCGCATAGAAGATGGATACGATGCAGAAGTAATTAGCAAATATGTTGAATGGGTAACTCTCGAAGGTTTTGATTTACGATCAGATCGTGAAAGATGTTCAACTGCCGATCATCACGCTCCATTGTGGGCAAAACCTAAGGATAATTCAGCACCTGATGTATTTTATAACATTGTAAGTTGTATGGATTAAATGAATCGGTTCCAAATAAAACATTAATGTTAATAACGTGTATTTATTCAAGGATTATGCTGTGAGATATTGGTTAAAACGTGGAATGCCACGTTCTAAATTAGTGTTGGGCATTCCATTGTTTGGAAGATCTTTCACGTTAGAGAATGGTACACATACTCTTCCCGGAAGTCATACCATCGGTTTAGGAAATGAAGGCGAATTCACACAAACGAAAGGGATGTTAGCATATTTTGAGGTATTTTTGTATCCTTTATAATATCAAATATAATTTTAGATAAAATATAATATGTTTTACTGTTATTAGATTTGTGATGCTATGAGTTCCGGAAAGTGGTTAAAACAATATGATGAAGTCGGAAGCCCTTATATTGTGAACGGAGATCAATGGGTTGGATACGATGATAAAGAATCAATCATTAGCAAGGTAATAAATTGTATAGTGGCATATAATTTATTTATTATGTACTTTATTAAATATTATTATTTTTTAGATAATGTATGTGAAAAAAATGGGTTTAGCCGGCGGTGCTGTATGGGCAGTGGACATGGACGATTTTAGAGGATTATGTGGTGAACCATGGCCGTTGCTCTCAACGATCTCTAATACATTAAGAGGTGAAATAATCTAACATTGATGAAATAATCATTTAAATACATTATGTTTTAATTTTTATTGCAATATTTTTAATTTCTACAGAGTTGCCGGTTTCTCTAAGCTCTAATGTTGGAAAAAATATAGGAAATTGTGATGAAAATGATAATGTAATATCTTCTGATCCGAGCAATTGTGCTACATATTACTTGTGTCGAGGAGGTGTTAAGTTTGAGCTGCGTTGTCATGATGGAACTTTGTTTGATTCTAATGCATTGTATTGTAGGTCTGTATCGGTTAAAAGTAAATATATATTTATAAAAAAAAAATGAGAATCTAATAATTATGTATTTTGTGGTTGTAGAGTGATGGATCCTAAAATGTGTTTACCAGGACAGCGTGTGAAAAGTGCGTTAAGTGGTGAATACAGTATTTATAACGAAATGGATCTTACCCAGGAATATCATCAGTTAAAGGATATAACTACAAAAGGTTTATTTATTTTCTTAATTCATATTCTCATATTTTATTATATTAATTAATCTTCTTTTTTTTAGCCGAAAATAAAAAGATGGTGTGTTATATTACCAATTGGTCCTTTTATCGCAAGGCTGATGGAAAATTTGTTCCTGAGCATTTAGACACTCAATTATGTACACATATTGTATATGCATATGCATCGCTCGATCCCGAGAAGCTTATAGCTAAAGAATTTGATCCTTGGACTGATATTGATAATAGTTAGTATTTTTATAAAATATTTAATTAAAAAGTGAGGCAGTGATTTAATGGTGATATTATTTCTAGATTTATATGCTCGCGTGACATCATTGAAAGATGTGAAAGTCCTATTGGGCATTGGGGGTTGGACCGACTCGTCAGGAGACAAATATAGTCGTCTCGTATCTGCAGGTACATTGAGAAGAAATTTTGTTACTAATCTAGTAGCATTCTTGCGTCGCCACGAATTTAATGGACTACATTTTGATTGGAACTATCCGAAATGTTGGCAGAGTAATTGCGCAAAAGGTCCCATTTCCGACAAAGCAAACTTCGCCAAGTTGATTCAAGAAATATCCGTCGAATTCAAGCAACAAAATCCGGTAATGGAACTCGGTGTTGCATTATCCGGATATAAGGAAGTGATCGACGTCGCGTATGATCTGCCAATGCTCGGCCGATACGCTGATTTCCTTTCAGCGATGACCTATGATTATCACGGAGGTTGGGAATCTGTCACTTCTCATGGAAGTCCATTATATGCTCGACCAGGAGAGAAATATCCTCAGTACACTGCCGTAAGACGCTCAATACAACACTAATATATTAAATAAAAACATTTTTTTCATAGATTTGTAAATAATTTCAGGATTATGCAATCAAATATTTAATATCAAAAGGTGCACCGGCTGAAAAGCTATTATTAGGATTAGCTTTTTACGGCCAAACTTTCCAATTAGGTAAACGCTTAGAAAGGCTCGCTTCCAGACCGGGCTCTCCCGCAGTGGGACCTGGTAATCCAGGAGATTTAACACGACAACCTGGAATGTTGGCTTATTATGAAATATGTGATAGAAGTAAGTATAATCTCTTTATATATTTTTTTAAATATACGAATATTGAGTATGACTTTTATTCTTCAGTTAAAACATTAAGATGGCAAACTGGCATACAAAGTGGTGCAGGTCCTTATGCATACCATAACGATCAGTGGGTTGGATATGAGGATGCTGCTTCTATAACTGAAAAGGTTGATAAAAATATATTAATTAATAATGTTATTTCATTTATATATTTATTTAAATACGATGACTCAGGTACAATTTGCAAATGAACAAAATCTCGGAGGATTAGTAGGATGGACCGTGGATTTGGACGATTTTAATAATTTGTGTTGTGCTGAACCATTCCCTCTGCTTCGTGCTGCAAATCGCGCTCTTGGTCGAAGCGTACCACCACCGCCAACGATGCCCTGTGAACGTCCAGCTCCTCCTATAACACCATCTCCACCAGTTCTGACAACTGCAGTAGATTCCGGTAAGATAAAAATTTCCATTTGTCACTTTTTTCACGCTTCTTAGAAATTATCAAAAAATATAAACGACAGATTTTGGAATTTCCAAGGCGAATCGAGGCCAAACGCGTCCATTCGTCGAAATTTGGTGAAACGTCGTTTTTCTCAAAAAAATCATAGCTCTCTTATTAATCAAGATATTGAGCTGAAATTTAAATTACCTGAACTTCAACTTTTACTGGATAGTTATTACAAAAAATAATAATTTATATCTAATAGCAGGGGTCAAAAAAAGTCGACAATTTCTAAACAGACTCCTTTTTGTAAAAGAGGCATAAAATATTTAGAATAAATGGTTTTAAATGTACTTGCCGCATTTGCCCAAAATCTCCTTAAAGTCTGATTTTTTGTATTGCTACAACTATCAAGTATCTAACCAAAAAAACATATTTGAAAGAACAAAACGTTGTAAAAGTAACAGCTGATGAAACGCGTAGTGTTGGCTAGCGTGTGATATGTGCGCCCCGGACCTACACAAAAACGCCTTTGACGTGGAATCCACGACCCCCGTAATCAATGAGTTATTATCGACAACGGCTGTATTTTTGTATCGGTTTTAATTAAAATAATTAAATTTTAAAAAATACTAGGTGCGATTATGACGACACCATGGTCGCCAAGCTCCTCTACAACTTCAACGACTTCAAGATGGACAACTGAAAAAACTACTGAAAGAGCAACTAGAACTACGACAACAAAATACACCACACCATTCACTACAACACAATCTACCCCAACAACAACATTGAAACCTGTTTTCACAACGAGGCCACCTAATATGTATCGTATGTACATTCTTGTTATTAAGTTATAAATGACAATCTTGATTATTGATTGAAATATTTTCTTCTACAGCAAGCAGACCAACAAATCCTCAATCATGTTCGATAGGATCATATAGCCCAGATCCTAACAGTTGCAATCATTACCTGTTATGTGCTGGCGGAGAACAGAAAAGACAGCAATGTGCACCTGGCCTGCATTGGAATGCAATGGCCAATCTTTGCGACTGGCCATCCGCAGCACAATGTAGCATATCAAGTAAGTTTTGACACTTTTTAAAATTAATAATAATAGCATTGATGCGTTTTAAAACTCATGTTTGATAATTACAGGCGATTCAATTGTTGACGTTACAACGGCTTCTGCAAGACCATCGAGCACAACTTACAGAACGACTACGCTCAAGATGACTACTCCTATAATTACGACATATCGACCTACTACTATACAAGTGAAACCCACAAAGAAACCAATTCACAGACCAATACCGACGAGACATCCCCAAAGTGTATGTTAAAAACTATTAATATAATATTTATTTATGGAATTATTATGTTATTAAAATTACATTTTTTTAGTCATGTGTAAATGGAGGATATTATGCTCACAAAGAATGCGACATGTTCAATATATGCGTTAATAATGTATTGGTATCTCAAGTTTGTGCTCCTGGATTAGGCTGGAATCAACAACTCACCATGTGCATAGCAAGGTCTAATTGTAATATACACTTTCCGGCGCTGAAGAGTGCAGCTGCTGCTCTAAGTATGCACGATTCATAATAATGATATACGTAGAAACATAAAATATTTATTAAGAATTATTTCAGATTCACCGTGCCAAGCTGGAGAGTTTTCGGGATATCCTGGAGATTGTCAAAAATATCAATTGTGTTTATGGGGAAAATTCGAGTCTTATACCTGTGCTAGTGGCTTGCATTGGAATAAAGTAATTATATATTATATAAATTGATTTAAACTTAAGATTCGTAAGATTTAATTTGGTTGTGTGAAATTTTCAGCAAACCAACATTTGTGACTGGCCGTCTAACGCACATTGCTCGGAGTCCTCTCAGCCTATTGGTCCAGATTTTATTTCCCCCGATATACCACCGATTGATATACCTACCACGTCAACTAAACCTATCTTCACCACTCCAAGTGATGTATGGACAACTTCAAAACCAACAGTCAGCACTACAACTGAAAAAGAGATACTTGTGCCGTTCACCGGTATTTTATTTATACATATTTATATAATATTAAATCTTTATTTTATTATTGCATTACTAATTTGATATATTTTATGATAAAATTAAAGGTAATTATAAGATTGTATGTTATTTCACCAATTGGGCATGGTATAGAAGAGGAGCAGGAAAATATATTCCGGAAGATATTGACGCCAATCTTTGTACTCATATCGTATACGGATTTGCGGTACTCGACTCTGAAAATCTTGTGATTAAAGCACACGATTCTTGGGCTGATTTTGACAACAGTAATTTAAAATAAATATATTTTTTAAATATACTGTTATAGATTTTTTACGTTCTATTTTTATTTTAAGAGTTTTATGAAAGGGTCACTGCTTACAAGAAGAAGGGTTTGAAAGTACTGTTAGCTCTCGGTGGATGGAATGATTCTGCCGGCGATAAGTACAGTCGGCTCGTCAACAATGCAGCATCCCGAGCTCGTTTCATCAATCACGCGCTCGGATTCTTGGAAAAACACAATTTCGATGGGCTAGATTTAGATTGGGAATATCCGAAGTGTTGGCAGGTCGCATTTTAAATTGATTCGCATTAAAGATTCGTGCAGTATACATATTTCGTGTATTAAAATAATGTATTCATCTCTAGGTGGACTGTTCCAAGGGTCCAGATTCTGATAAACCAGCATTTACAGCGTGGGTTCGCGAGCTGAGTGAGGCATTTAAACCACGCGGACTTCTGTTATCCGCTGCTGTATCTGCAAGTAAAACCGTCATCGACGCTGGATATGATGTGCCTGCTCTCGCCAAAGCTATGGATTGGATTGCAGTGATGGCGTATGATTACCATGGACAGTGGGATAAGAAAACCGGACATGTAGCTCCATTATATTATCATCCCGATGACGATGTCAGCTTCTTCAATGCAGTAAGATTTTAATATTCAAGTTAGAATTTAATTATTTGAATAATATTATTAATTCAGTGCTATGTTATAGAATTATTCGATGAATTATTGGATTAAAAAAGGTGCCCATCCTCGAAAACTGGTGATGGGTATGCCGTTGTATGGACAATCGTTTACTTTGGGAACTAGCTGGGATACACCTCCAGCATTAATTGCAAACAAAGATAAACACGATCTTAACGTACCAGCTCGCGCTGGTGGACAAGCTGGGGAATATACTCGGTCTGCAGGATTTTTGGCTTATTATGAGGTATGTAATGATTATAATTCAATTATATTATCAGAAAAAATACCAAGTATTTTATATATTTTATATATTTTAGATATGCGATCGTATTAAAAATCGGAATTGGGTTGTTGAGCAAGATCCGCAGGGACGAATGGGTCCACACGCTTATAAAGGAGATCAATGGGTTGGATATGATGATAAAAATATGATCAAAAAGAAATCAGAATTCGTTAAATCGTTGAACTTAGGCGGAGCTATGATTTGGGCGTTGGATTTGGACGATTTCAAGAATAGGTATGTTTTTCTTCTAACTTTAATGAAAATTATCGGATCATTTATATATATATTTTTTATTTTTAATAAAGTTGTGGCGAAGGAAAACATCCATTATTAAGTGCTATTAGGCAAGTCTTAGGAAATGCGATTGCAGATGAAAACGTGAATATACCGGATATGGAAGAAGAAATTCTAAAGCCCGATGAACCCGAAATCACAATAGAAGTGCCATTAGAACCAGAAACTCCCATAGAATCAGAACTCATTTTTCCTCCTGTCGAAGCTGTGGAAGCCGAAGAAGAGGAAGAGTTAGAACCTAGCGACGATGAAATTAATCCATATAAAGTAGTTTGCTATTTTACGAATTGGGCTTGGTACAGGTAATATATGTTCGATAATTTCACAAAATATTTTTTTTATTTAAATTAATAAATTAATCTTAATTTTAGACAAGGCGGTGGAAAATATCTTCCAAATGACATAGATGCATCTCTATGCACACATATTTTATATGGATTCGCAGTATTGGACGCGCAAAATCTTATAATGAAGCCACACGATTCATGGGCCGACATTGATAACAGTGAGCTTTTTGTTATATCAATTGGTTACGAATTGAAAATTATATATATATAAATCGCTCAAATGATTTTCAGAGTTCTATGAAAAGGTTACTGCTCTTCGTGCTAAGGGCGTTAAGGTGTTGTTGGCATTGGGTGGATGGAATGATTCTGCCGGTGATAAATACAGTAGATTAGTAAATAGTGCTTCTGCCAGACGTCGATTTGTAATCCACGCTCTTGATTTTGTGCTGAAAAATAACTTCGATGGACTTGATTTAGATTGGGAATATCCAGTTTGTTGGCAGGTATAATAAAAGAAAATATAATGTTTATAAAAGTATTTATTTGTTCTACATATGTGTTGAAATTTTAGGTTGAATGCACTAAGGGTCCGGCGTCTGATAAACAGGGCTTTACTGCTTTAGTGCAAGAATTAAAAACAGCGTTTAGTCCCAAAGGACTATTGCTTTCAGCAGCCGTTTCTCCTAATAACAAAGTCATCGATGCAGGTACTTTTTTTTTTATTTATTTAACACATTGCCTTACTGTAAAAATCGCTGAAATTTGGTGAAACGTCGTTTTTTCCACAAAAGTCACCAACCCTTTTGGAAACGCGTCGAATTGAAATTTCTATGAAACATAGTTTGAACATAGTACTTTGTATATTTATATAGAAGCCCTATGTATGCAATTTTAAGGTCATTGGTATAGGCCATATTTTTTATTATCCACAATAGCCGTTTTATAGCTCCGAATGTTGAGGAACATCATAAATAAAAGAGAACAATTACGATATGACATCAGTAAGAATTTATTCAACAAAAATAAAATTGACAATCCTATCGATAACAAAATATTTGAAAAAACAAAACGTTATAATAGATACAGCACATAGTATCGGTTGATTGTAGTAGCCAATAAATATTTAGAATAAATAGTTTTATATGCACTTGCCGCATTTGTTCAAAATCTCCTTAAGGGCTAATTTGTTTTTGTATTGCTACAATTATCAAGTATATAAACAAAAAAACAAAACGTAAAAGTTACCGCTAATCAAACGCGTAGTGTCGGCTAGCGCGTAATATGCGCGCCCCGGATATACACAAAAACGCTATTGACGTGGAATCCACGACCCCCGTAGACAATGAGTTAGGGCATATGAACATTGTATAGAATTTTAAATGAATTATTCATAATAATTTTATTGTTGTTAGGATATGATGTTCCTGTTTTATCCAAATTATTTGATTGGATATCTGTCATGACGTATGATTATCATGGTCAATGGGATAAAAAGACTGGTCATGTAGCACCGATGTACGAACATCCCGATGATGATAATAAAGCTTTCAATGTTGTAAGTAATTTATTTCAATAATATATTTATTTAATCTGGATTGAATAAAACTCGTGATATTATTTTGTTTCAAGAATTATACAATACATCATTGGATAGCTAAGGGAGCATCACGGTCGAAGTTGGTACTTGGACTCTCTCTGTATGGTCAGTCTTTCTCGCTTGCCGCATCTGAAAATAATGGATTGAATGCAGCTACGTATGGCGGCGGTGAGGCCGGTGATTCTACAAGAGCCAGAGGATTTTTGTCATATTATGAGGTATTTATTATATTTTGAATATATTTTCATTTATATTATTAAGTATTTTATTTGAATTGACTATATTTTTCTTTAATATTCAGATCTGTGATCGTATTCAAAATAGACAATGGAACGTTGTAAGAGATTCTCGAGGTAGAATAGGACCTTATGCATATAAAGGCGACCAATGGGTTTCTTTCGATGATGTAGCCATGATAAGACACAAGGTAAATATATATATGATAGAATGATATAATTTAATATAAATCGTATTATATTTTATAAACGCATTTTAGAGTTCTTATATCAAAGCAATGGGTCTTGGTGGTGGAATGGTGTGGGCACTCGATCTCGATGATTTCCAGAATGTTTGTAAATGTGAGAGATCACCTCTGCTCAGTGCGGCAGCACGTGAACTTGGCCATCTGAAGACTCCCCAGCCGCGTTGTCGACTCGAATCATCAACTGGTATGTAGCCGAATGATAATAATTTCTTATGCACTAAAAAATATTTAAAAAAATTGAAACATTTTATTAATTAGGAATTAGTATTCCACAAATACCGGAAATTGTTAAACCAAAACCTCCTGTGATTGTTGATGAAATACCCGAGGTGCCATTCATCCCGCCTGCGAGTGACGATGTCGTATGTTGATTTTCTATATACATATATTAATATATTAAAATGTTTAATTCAATATAAATTATATATTTATTTTATATTTATAGATAACATCTCTCGCCTGTAATGGCAGAATATTTGCGCCCGATCCCAGCGATTGCAATAAATATTATTTATGTAATCAAGGAGTTTTGCAATCACAAAGATGTCCAGCCAATTTACACTGGAATAAGGTAAAAATTATCTTTTATATATGATTGATTATAGAACGCTGAAATCATGATTTTTTAACAGGACCATTGTGATTGGCCATCTAATACTCAATGCAAACCACAACAACCGGGCACTGTCATTCTGCCAGTCGTTACTCCGCCATCTCCAGTGACACAGAGACCCACTGCTCCAACTTCGTCTCCAATCGCTCCAACTCAAAGACCGCCGAGCGTCGGAGGACCTTCGGAGTATAAAGTCGTATGTTACTATACAAATTGGGCATGGTACAGGTGAGTCAAATGATATTTATGAAAATGTGTAGGATAAATCGTTATATTATAATATCGGATAATAATAAATTTGCTTTTCAGGCAAGGTGATGGTAAATATTCCCCCGAGGATATTGCATCTGATCTTTGTACTCATATTGCATATGGATTCGCGGTGTTGGATTCCGTAAAATTAACGATCACTCCGCACGATTCATGGGCAGATATAGATAATGGTAAGCATTGTATTTTGTTGCATTATGATAAACTGATCTCTACCTCGATGTTATATATCTTAGAGTGGGCTTAAGCCTTTTCCAACACAGCCCACCCCTAATTAGTTATTTTTTTTATCTGTATCATATTATTTTGAACCATTCTTTTCTAATAAAATCCGTTCACTTTTCTGTAAGCTAATATTAATAGGCGTGTTCCACTGTGGTGTCTTTCCGTGGATCTGTTACATTTATTTCCAATCCCCTCACTCTCTCATTTGTTCAAAGTGGACTTCTCATCATCGACTAGAGTTGTCAACTGTCTTTTAATAGAAATAAATAGTCCTTTTTCCTTTTAAAATTTAGAAAAAATCCCAATAATCGAAATTAAAAATTTCTTGCTGTTAAATGATGACATTTAGGATTCTAATTTGAACACGAAAACTTTTTGATGAGGCAAAATTAATTAAAAAAAGCTTCCACTCTATAATTTTAAGCTCTGGACATTTTACATACTTCTAAACGTGAGGTAGCAAATGTGTTTTTAATTCTTAAGACATGGGCACACTGTCACACATGTTTTATGTTTAGTGAGTCGACAAATATTTACCTAAATTAATAAGGTAAAACCTTTTCGTACGTTTTATAGATATTCAAAAAGTTTTTTGTTAACATAAATATTTATTGTAAAATTGTATTCCATTAATTAAAAAAAAACATTTTGTGTTTAAGTGTCCTTTATTGCAACGCGAGAGATTTGGCAACACAATCGTGGTCACTAGACCTTCATATTCTCACCATTATTATTAGTCTTACTAGATCTAAAAGTCAAAATGATGTAGGTCTCAGATTACCTACATAAATTGAGTCTTATTTTAGTTTTACATGACTAAATCTTCGAGTTTTAATGAAAGTTTTGGACTTTTTATCCCTTTTATAAGTTTCTTTAGTCATGGCTTACTATTGTAGTAACTGTTATGGTTATTAGCTGCGATTAAGCTAAAATTATTAACCATCCGGACATCTAATTGTAAGAATAACAACCCATTTTAAAAAATCTTTTCAAACTTTATATCGGTGATGGACTCATTCTTGCCAGCCAAATGTGTAAATATAATAAAATAGAAATCCAGTAAATCGCCAGATAAAGTAATAAATCAATAGAAGCCCAACAAAAAATTAGAACAATAATTTTAAATTTCGAATATATGAAAGAAAATTTAATATGAAATGTATGTAATATAGTTTGAATGAAAATTATATTAATATTTTAGATTTCTACGGAAAAGTCACAGCATTGCGATCGAAGGGTAAAAAAGTACTGATTGCCTTGGGCGGTTGGAACGATTCTTTGGGCGATAAATATTCTAGATTAGCCAACAATCCGGCTGCTAGAGCGCGATTTATCACAGAAGCAGTGCAGTTCATTGAAAAATGGCATTTTGATGGCTTAGATCTAGACTGGGAATATCCAAAATGTTGGCAGGTTTGTACACCAATTATTACAATAAAAAAACAAAATACAAATACAATCTAATGTGAATAAATGTATAGGTTGATTGCAATGCCGGACCCGCTTCTGATAAAGCAGGATTTGCAGCTCTTGTTAAAGAATTGAGGGCGGCATTTAAACCTCGTGGGTGGTTGTTATCGGCCGCTGTTTCTGCGAGTAAAGCTGTCATCGACGTCGCGTACGACGTCCCATCGATCGCACGTGACCTGGATTGGATAGCGGTAATGACATACGATTATCACGGACATTGGGATCGAAAAACTGGACATCTTTCGCCTCTATACTATTATCCGGGAGATTCATATGATTACTTCAATTCTGTAAGTATATCCAGTATTATTTATGCTGAAGCATTGCTTGTACTCATGTTGGATTGTATTTTACAGAATTATTCAGTCAACTATTGGATGACGAGTGGCGCGCCTGCTAATAAACTGGTCATGGGCATTCCGATGTACGGCCAATCGTTCACATTGACCGATTCGTCTAATCGTGATATTAATTCACCGTCCACTGGACCGGGAGAAGCTGGAGAATTTACTCGTGCCCCCGGTTTCTTGGCATATTATGAGGTAATGATATAACCTAGCTTAAGCCATTTGGGACTCAACATTTTTGATTTTTCTAGAATAACTCTTTTAATATGAATCCTAGATGCCACAAACTTTTTGCGTTTGTCTAAAAAAGTCTAAAGAATAAATGCTGGAAATAATCATTTCCCTTTATTGTCCGCAATTGCAGAAAAAAAATAAAAACAATTATTTCTTGCTTCTGTTGCCGCGGGTGCGATGTTTTTTTCTCGCTCGCATTCGGTACAATGTGACGAGTTCGAGTGAAACCGTAGGATTGACACGTGCGGCGAGGGCATCGCCGAGTGCGCTTGTCATTTACGCGAACCCCATCATCTTTAAGTGCATTTAAGAACCCCATCATCGCAGATTTGGGAACGTAACTCTTCCTAAGCAATCGTCTGTTAAAGATCTGGGTATTTTGTTTGATTTTAATTTGAGAAATGTGTATGAGACAATCAAGAATGTTGGGCTTACGATATATTGGTTCGGAGCTTGCTTGAATCAGGTTCCATTATACAGTGGAACCTCTCATAACGAGCACCTCCCATAACGAGTAATTCGCATAACGAGCAAAAAAAAGTGAAAAAATTGCTCCCTTAACGAACGACATTTCGCATAACGAGTGACGCAAAAGGAGAAGTCACAAACGTATGACGCACTTGCAGTGTGTTGGATCGTATTTCACAGCAAGAAGTTGGTGAAGGAGAGTTTGGAGGAAGAGGTGCTAGCAGAGAAACAATCTTCGACGCACAGAAATGCTGAAAGCATGGGAAACTGTTTCATCGTACATTGAGAAGCATCATCCTAATAAGGAGGTGGCTATACGTGCTACAAACATATTCTGTGTCACATTTTCACCAAATTTTAAAGAGTCGGCTGAAACAAATGTCTCTAGACAGCTTTCTAGTAAAAAAGAAATAATTATTTATCATAAATTAATAAATAATAAGCTAGTTTCGATTTTTAAAAATGTTTTTATCCAGGTTGTTACGATCTTTAACAATTTATAAGCATATAATTTTATTTGAATAAACGTTAAAAAAAAATATTTGGCATGGAACGCATTATCGTGTTTTATATTGTTTTAAATGAGAAAAATCTGGGTAAATGTTTTAGTTTCGCATAACGAGTGTTTCGCATAACGAGCAAGATTCTGGAACGAATTATGCTCGTTATGAGAGGTTCCACTGTATATGCGTCTTATGACGCCTCGAATTCCCTCAGATTAGAGAAGATACAGAAGAAATTTCTTAGATATCTTTACACGAGGGAGTTTAGATTCTACCAAGTTTTATACTCCAGCGCATGGGTGCAGGATTGCCTAGGGTATGTAACCCTCGAGAAAAGAAGGCCAATTTACTTAGCAAAGCACTTCTTCAAGCTGTTGGTTGGCGCAATACATAACCCCCTTGTACTGTGCGAGTTGCCCTTATGGACGCCACCTCACTACCATCGAGCTCATTCGCGTGTGATTTTTCTTCCGTCAAATGTGAGGACAGGTGCTCTCAGAAACTCTCCGGTAACCAGAGCCATTACTCTGCTAAATCACTTAGCCGATTATGTAGATATATTTGATGTTGAATATCGCCGTTTTGTTGAATCTTTTCTTTATTGTTATACAGGTTTTTTACGTCAAATACACCTTTTTGCAAATCAAACTGACCCATTTTCTATTGAAAGGGGTGTATATTTGATTTGCAATGTGTATTTGACGTAAAAATCCTGTATATGTTATTTTTTTCAAGTTACTATTATGTTTTTATGCGTGATTGGCGACCTGGGTTATTCTATAATGCCAATCACGATATGTCATTATGAAAAACAAATAAATGAATAACTATTATATATTTATGTATATTAAAAGTCAAATATTGATGAAGAATTCATCAATATCTTGATTTGAAATGATTGGGGTCTATTTTCCATTATAAATAGAACCCCTTCGGACGATGCGGTTCTTTTCGAGCCGCCGTGACGGATCGGTTAATATTTGTGATGAATCAGGAATATTTAATATTGATGCATTTTTTATTTGTAGATTTGTAGTCGGGTAAAGAACGCAGGATGGTCTGTGAGCCGCGATAAAGAAAACCGCGTCGGTCCTTGGGCAGGACGAGGCGCTCAATGGGTTGCGTTTGACGACACCAAGATGGTCACTCGGAAGACGGAGTTCATCAAGAAAATGGGTCTCGGCGGTGCAATGATATGGGCACTCGATTTAGATGATTTCCAGAATAAATGCGGTTGTGGGCGACATCCATTGTTAAATGCAATCAATGCTGCACTGCGTTCAAAATCACCACCAACCTGTGATTTATAAAATAGTAAATATTCGAGATGATTATCAACTGTGTATGATATTTATCGATGTTATGGAATGATGTGATTTTATGCAATAATGCTTATTTTGTAATATTTGATAATAGGTAAATCAAATAAAACAAAATATTTATAAAAGTATTTATTTTAAAGTCATATTATTACATAACGTCATTTAATTTTTACATTCATACGAACCTCATAATTTTATATTTGTAGATATACGCATTATATACTATATATCTACAATATTTCATAAAAATATAATTGATAACCTAGAACTGCATAAATAAATATCTTCAATATTTAGCCTTTGATATAATATTATATGAATCGGAGAGAAAAACAGATAATATTTTAGATCATACTAAAATATGTACGTACTATTTAGATTAGGATTAATACATTTGTTACTTTACGGCTGAAATAAGCATATATATTATTTTATAATTATATGCATAATCCGAGCAAAAATATTATCAATAGAAAATTTTCCACGAACGAACCTGATATATTAAAACCAACCTGTAAATGTTATGTGTTATTTGTAAGAAAAAATATGCGTTGGTTTATAAGCATTTTTAATATTGGTGCCATATGAATTATTTTTACAATACTTAATCGTAAAAATATGCCAGTTGTCGATTTGTATTGAAATACTTTTTACGTTATGAACACGATTTAAACTTTCATTACTACATTCATAATCAACAATACAATGTAAATATTTCTTAGATACTATGTGTATACTTAGACATAAATAATCTAATACAATGTCTGTATATAAAGATAATTCTCAAGGTTGACTTTTTTATGACATAGTTAATATGAGCATTATAAATTATCACATGGTTTGCTAATCTAACATCTTCAACTGGAAATAATATTTATGTTCCTAAAAAATGTACTCTAAGATAAGCTTGTATAATATATTAAGTGTTGAGGAAGAAGTATATATATATATAAATAATAAACATATAAAATATACCTAGTCTCATTATTTTTCATAAAAAATATTATTATTTGCATAATAAATGCATTTAGGTGAGTTCATAGCTAAAAAAACTTTCTGGAGTTGTCAACTGTATGCCCACTTGGTTGGTAAAATTTCTTTAGCATCCCATCATAAAAGAAATAAGATCTGGCAGTAACTTAATTTAATAAAATAAAGGCTGTGTTGGAACACGAGGTTTAATTAAAATATGTTTTTTTCTAAGTATCATTTATAAGGTTGATAACGACATGGAACATGTATCAATATAACTATAAGCGTTGGGATACGAATAATACACATGTAGTTTTATCGGTTAGTAACATTTTTATGATCCACCCGTATAGCTTTAACCCTTTCCACTCTGTCCACTTTTAGGTACTCTATGAGGTACTCTAATTATATTTTTTTTACAAATTTATTAAAAGAGATATTTATTGGGAAAATGAATAAGAAACATCTATAGGGTTTGATCTGATATCCGATTAAAAAAAAGACATTAAATTTTTTCAAATTAAATTAAAAAAACTTGGTTCAGTTGTTTGCTAAAAAATCTTTAAGTTCAATACGTCTAACCCAAAGAGTGGAAAAGGTTATAACAAATTTAAATTATTTTTATATCGTAGGGTCTGTCGTATACTTTTTTTCACTATATATATTTATTATATTGAGACGTAAGTTGTAGATTTACAAAGAACAAAATTGTAACAAGAGACATAACCCTCAATACCCAGCATGAAGGCTTAAATTGATTACAAGTGTACAGTGAAGATCAGGTTGATGATCACTGATTTGACATATACATACATACATACATATTTTCTAATCACAGATCTTAACAATACAATTAAAAAAAAATACAAGCACAACTATAATGTACATATTGATAAAATGATTAATTTGATCATTTAAAAATAAATTTTTAACGTTATAAAAATATTTATTTTATTATCAAATAAATGACATATATGACGTACATATTAATCTAAGATAAAACACACGTTACAATATAAAAATGATTTAAATCACCACACCATATAATATAAATAAGTATGTTATAATTTATTATTAAATGCTAGAATTGTAAATATTGGCTAATCATTTTTCTAATTTTCAAAGAGAATGCTTTTGTATAAAATTATTTATATATGGTGCAATTTCCTCGGGATTATTTATATGAGCATGATGGGTACCTGGTGGGTTATAAACTTCAAAATTTTTATTATTCTGCTTCAACAAATTGACTATCTCCATATAATTTTCAACTGGCTCAAAATAAGGACCATCTTTAAATTTTAAATTTAATATTGGCATATTTAATTTGCTAGTCATTGTGCGAACGTCATCTGGATCAAATTTAGAGTTCAAAAAATATTTCAGTTTAGAATCTCGAGTGAAATAATATTTTTCTGGATTTTTGCTTGATTTTGCTATGGCTCTCTCTAATAAGATTAAACATTTGTCTTTATCGACAGATTTATGTGATCCTAAATAAAATCGTTCAATCAGCTCGTCGAGAAGATACGAAGGAGGTTCACTGCCGTCCATATTTCTTTTGTCAACTTTCAATAACGAATCCAGTGCTTGACTTGCTCGTGAAAGGTAATTTTCTTGTTTCTTTGTCATTGGTTTTAAATTGTCCAAAAGAATTAAACAGTTTGTTTGATCAGGATAATGAGCTCCATAGATAAAAGATGCAATAGCTCCCATAGAATGTCCGAGTAAAGAAACTGACTTCCATCCAAAGTGCGTTACTATCCTTCTGATAACAACGAGATTATCAGAAGTGTGATAAAACATACCTATAAAAATTAAGAAATAAGTCATATTCATAATAAAACTAAGTTTTATGCACCATGTGCTAGTTTCACATAATTTAGGCACTATAAAATAATTATATATAAAAATTAGCCGACGGAGAATATACTGCCAACAAATAATTATATTGAATTTTCATATATATAAATCAATTGGATCTAAGTGTAAAAATATAATATAATATTACCTGAAGGATACCATGAAGATTTTCCATGGCCTGGAAAATCTACAGCCAAAATTGAGACATTATTATTTAAAAGTGGTACTAATCTTTTCCATGTCATTGCATTATCTTGCCAGCCGTGAAACGCTAGAATAGGTTGTTTATCTTTAGGTCCCCATTGAACACATGATATATGCCCCCATGGTACAGTTATTTTGATTTCTTCACCCTAAAACATAAAGGTTAATACTAGTATTAATTAAAATTTCTATTTTAGTAAGACAAATATATAAATACCTCAGCAAGAAGTGGTGATTCAGTATTGGGAATAGCACTGCTGAAACTTCTATTATTATAACTTAAACAAAAAGCTCTTCGTGATAGGTTTAAACTCCGTAAAATACTCATATTCATGATAAATTTATTAAAAATCCTGCAATTAAAATGAATGTTGTTATATAAGTATATTTGATCATTTATAAAACTATATATATAATAAACCAAAATCATGAATGATCAGATTTATGATTGTAAGTTACATTAGTGCCTATAAAAGTGAGGTTAATTTTCACCGTTAACATCGAATTTGTTAAATATCAATAACTTGACATAAATCTTTAAAAATTGATGACAAGAAATATAATGTACTTAGAGTATTTAATATCCAACCTATTTTTCTTAAAACCACGTGTTACAGTCTAACGTCAATCTGACATCTAAATGTCAGAAGTGAGTGACGGAATTTTATGCAATAGTAAATGTTACCACAAGTAATTTTTGTATATTTTTTTTAATATTTACGGTTAAATAGATTTTTTTAAGCCATTGTTATTATTTTAAATACGTCATTTAAATGTTTTTAATTAAATATTAGTTTGTTTAAATGTAAACTCACCAAAATATATAGCTAGGCGAAAAAAAAATGGTTAGGATCAAATTATAACTAGTAATGTCAGTCACATGTGTCAAAAGAGGTTGGAAAAGCGTGTAAACTTGTTAAACATAATATATTACTAAAAATATAATAAAATGTTAAATGAAAGTGAGAATAATTCTACAGAAACTAAAAATGGAGATGATCTTAATTCAGATGAATGTACGTATGGAAAACGAGCTAAGTTGGATATTCCAATATCAAATTCAACGGACTATGTTGAATTAAATGTAGAAAATTCGCTGGATGATGATATGATTATACAAAGACCGTTTACTAAGAACCAAATGAGAAAATGGATTAAAAAAGAAAAGTGGGAAGGAAGAAAGAATGAAAAGCGTGCAAAAGAAAAGGCAAGAGCGAAACAACGAAGATACGAAGCTAAAATTAACAATATCGATATTGGTCCGAGCAGAAAAGCGCTTAAACACTCAAAAATGGCTAATAGCAGTTGTACATCGGGTGTAATTATCGACTTAAGCTTTGATCATCTAATGATTGAGAAAGATCGCGCTAAAGTAATTAAGCAAATTTTACGTTGCTACTCACTGAATAGGAGAGCTCCACAACCTATGCAGTTTGTTTTATCTAATTTTACAGGTCGTACAAAACAAGAGATGTCTAGGCATAATGGTTACGAATATTGGGATGTAAGATTTCATCTAATTTAAATATTAGTTTAAAATTTAAAGATATGTAATAATTTTCATATTCATTTTAGGTTAAATTTGAAGAAAAAAATTACATTGATTTATATCCAAAAGAAAATTTAGTTTATTTATCTAGCGAATCTGAAAATGTTATTGAAAATATAGAACCTGATAAAATGTACATTATCGGCGGATTAGTAGATCATAATTTTCACAAGGTAAGAAACAACAATCTCGTATATACATTAAATATTCAGATTCAGAAAGATATATTTACCAGTGGCGTACGGTCAACTTGATGTTGGTTGTGCTAAATGTGGAAAAAAAATACATTTTTTTTTAATGAATTTTATTATTATTTAAACAATAATTCTATTCATCGTTTTTGCGACATAAATTTTTCAAGTAATATCAATGGAGAAAAAAATATTCATAAAACTAAAGGGCACACTCTAGTTTCATTGAAAAATTTATGACGCAAAAACGAAGAATAGAATTAATGTAAAACAATAATGAAATTCATTAAAAAAAATGTATTTTTTTCCACATTCAGCACACCCAAAATAACACCACCGTACACCCCTGATATTTACATCTTATTAATATTAATGGTTGATATTATTATTTTCACATTAGGGTTTGTGTCATAAAATTGCGACTGAGCAAGGAATTAAGCATGGCAGATTACCTCTTGATAAATACCTAAATATGAAAACTAGAAAAGTGTTAACCATCGATCATGGTAAATTAATTGAGTTTAAAGTTTATTGACATGTATTTTTAATGAATCTACCGTTAATCATAAATTATTTTTAGTGTTTGAAATTCTTTTAAAAGTAATGGAGGGTAATTCATGGAGCGATGTATTAATGAAAGTAGTTCCAATGAGAAAGGGGGCAAGTGTATCTAAGGCCGAATGCAAATCACCCGAAGACAATGATGAAAATACAATAAAAGATGAGGATGAGGATGAAGATGAAGATGAAGAGGATGACGATGAAGAGTGCAGCGATGTTATATAGTTAATAAAAATAAAATTTTATGAGAATATATGTATCTTTTATTAATAATGTTGTGTAAATTACAGATAACACAACATACATAATTTTTTTTTAAAGTTAAAATCAATAAATTTTTAGGGATTATAATAAAATATCGATTAATGAATATATAAACTTTATTGCTGAATATTTATTTAGTATAAGTATACAATTCCATCATAATTACTTAATCTCATCTAACCCTGTAATTGCAATATTAAATAAATACACTTTAACATAAATTAAAAATATTAAACTGAAAATCGATCCAATTTAAATGAATTTGAATGTAGCTTTAATAAAGTTATTAAAAATCATGTTGTTTAATTGTAGAATTTAATTAAAAAAAAAAATCCAAATAATATTCTCTGAGATACATATTAAATTACTATACACAATTTTCGATAATCTGTAATTATAATATATATTTATATCTACTAAAAAAGAAGGAATTGAATTAATCCGATTTGACTATCTTAATTACAGACAAAAGAAAGCTGGCTTTAAAGATAGCAGTGAGGGCAAGAAAAGTATCCTTCCTACATTAATTCATTAGATTATTCGAAAGTTTTTAAATAACTGATTTTTCCAAGTCAATAATAAATAAATTTGATAATTAATATAAAGATATATAATCATATTTTTAATTAACAAAAGGATTATAAATTCTATATTGCATATATAAGTATAAGACTGGATGGAACACTGGATTGTTTATGAAAAAAATATTTAATTTGTTCTCTTGATTGAAGAATTAATTAATATAATAAATTGTTTTATAAAATATAACGTGTTTATCTAAATTATGATGATAATTTCGTATGGCTTTTACTTTGCCATTCTTCACATGTTATTAAATTCATATACAAGTATAAAACTTTTATGTTTTTAAATAAGATGAAGCAAGTATCATATATTAAATATGTAGGCGAATTTTACAATCGACGGAGTATAAGCGTAATAGATTTTTTAAATCAGTAATAAATAATAAAAGTCTTCAGTAAATATTTAGATAAACCGTAAGAGCCATCAAGCTATCAATAATGTCAAAAAATTATATCTTGCAGTGCATCTACATGTATAAAATTCTCAAGGTGCTACTTGCACCATTTGATAAAGATGATGCATTGCAAAATATTAAACTAAAATAATCACAGAAAAAGATTAAATCCATAAAATATTGTTTAAAAAAGGAATTAAATTATAAATAATAGGGGGACCAGAAATATTCTTGTGCAATAAATTGTACTTTATTGCTAAGGATAAAATGTCCATAATTTATACCAGACTGATTGTTGTTATTTTATGAGCAGGACATGAACGCCATTAAGGCCACTAAGTCCAATTAATAAAGTTTACATTTTTCGAACCACTAAATCTAGCAATAGTAATTAAACCGATGAGTCTGAATCAGAACTATCCTCCAAATTTAATGATGACGTATTTGAAATCTCTGCTTGAATTAGATTCTTGTTTAACCATTGCGGAATTCTCGGAGAAACACGTTTCTCCATGGTACACAATACAGATACCTTTAAAGCTCATGGGCAAATTGAATAGAATGGAAAATCAAAATTCTTACACATAGCAAGAATTACCCCTGACAAAATTCAGGAGTTAAATTGGGAAGTTCTACCATAACCTCCATATTCATCACACTAGGCTCCATTTGATTATTGCTCTAAGATGGAATAAATAGGGTAAGTATTTGTAAATAATGATAGAAACTGTATCTTATACAAATATGTAAAAACATATGAAATAAATAAATTTGTGTTGTTTATAAAATGCGTGAATTCTTTCTGATCCCCCTAATATAAAATAAAGCAGTAAACTTTTCAATAATAACATTTAGAAATTTACGAAAGCATCAATCAATTCAAGAATACAGAAAAAGTATATTTTTTTTAATTAATGATAATTAAATAGGGAACTTAATTATTGTTTTGTCAAAGCAAATATTTGATCCGCTTTATATTATTATGTCCTTTTTAATTTGTTTTACTAACATACTATTATTTCCATGTGTTAAGCTAAAAATAAATTTATTTTTATCAGTCATTTACAATTGTTCATAACATCTTCATTTTTGTCACAATGCTGGGATTAATTCTTCCTTCGGCACCTTCCGATTCGATTGCCATTAGTAGTTTGCGCTGAAAGTTATATAGATAGATGTGTTATAACTTTCAGATTATTTATTGAAAATACTAATCTGAAGCAACTTCACAAAACAATGTCAAAAATTTGATAAAAAACATGTAGAATTTTCATTTTTATGAAAAAATCTTATTCTTCTCTTTTCTTTTAATATAAATCCTACATATCACAATTTTTTGGTATTCTGTCTAATTAAAATCTAAAAAAAGTCTCAAGAATAATTATTATAAATAATCATTGACCTTTATTGTCTGCAATTGCAAAAAAAAAAAAAAAATATTCACTTCTGTTGCCACGGACGCAATGTTTTTTATCGCTTGCATCCGGTACGATGCCGAGTGCGAGTGAAACGTGATGCGTCGAGTGGAGTTTGGCGGTCAGGCTATCGGCGGCGTGTCTTCAGTCTGTGGCGGGACATCGCCGAGTGAGCGCTTATGCGATCATTTATGCGCCATATTGATAAGTTAAATAATCCAAAATATCAACCAAATTATGAACCATATCATGGAATAACTATATTTATATTTAGAATAATCCTTTTTTTTTTAAAAAATGTCAAGATGATGAATGAGATGAACAATTTATCAATATCATGACTTGAAATGTTTGAGGTATCTAAAATCCCCAATTCGGAGGGCAGGGTAGTTTTTGAAACGCCGTGGCGGATGGGTTAATAGAAAGCAGATACAGAAGGCCATGTTCAGTGAATACAAAGGCTGAGTTTCTTTCATCCATTTTTCACAAATAAAAAATCCAGAGCACACTAAAACATTTGAAATCTTTTCGACAGCCAACAATAAAGTAAGCATTCACCAATGTCAAGATATGTCAGGGACAAGTGTACCAACTCAATAAAAAATAGTGACCATTAAATTAAAAAAATCCACATTTTTTTTTTCAAAATTTGTATATGCGAATACATAATGAAAACAATACTTACAGACATTTTAAGATCTACACAATTTTTATGCTTATGGGCTAAATTCCATAAATTGATTGCTAACACTTCAACTTCTTTAACATTTGTATCTCCTCTTCTTACAATTCTCCAAAATAATTCCAAAGCTAATGATGACTGTTTGTGGTTATCGTTATTTTCTCCTAATTTTTTTAGAATAGATAAAATTTCATCCAATATTAGTGAACACATTTTGTTAACATCTCTTATATAATCAGCGTTGAATGTAAGAATAGTATCGTTAGCAACAGCTGAAATAAATAATAATATAATTATAAATAAAAATATAAAAGAAACAAAATAATTAAATATAAATAAATATTATACCTTCACCGGCATGATACAAAAAGTCTTCTTGAATCAGATTAGCTAGCAAATCTATGCCTTTGAGAAGAATAGTGTATCGTGATGGATTTGTCGCATCCCACGGTAGACAATTGATTGCTTTTAAGAATCCTTTTAACATGTAAAGAAAATTTCCACTCTGTTGTCTATCCTATATAAATAAGCCATAAAATAAGAAAAAATATTATTTATTATAATTGTTCCTGATTATCATATAAAACTTACTGGTAAAATTAGAATTGTAGACATAAAATTACTCAAATACGAAACAAGGAATGCATCTGTCGATCTCAATTGTCCATCTACTAATCGTTTTGGTGGGATTTTTATCAAGGAATTCAGTGCAGATTTCAAACAGTCTTCAGCTACACATTAAATACATGTCAAAATTGATATATTTTTAAATAACACATTCAAATTATTAAATTTTTATGAACCTTGTAAGAAACATTGATTTATTAAAGCTATCTGCCCGGAAAGTAAATAAAGTTGTACTTTTGTAAAAGGGCATGGAATAGAAGGCACGGTAATAAAGCAGTAAGCGGCACAGCTTCGTATTACATTAGAAATTCTTTGAGAATCCTTTCCTAAAATATGACTACGTGCGGCCATGGATAAATTGTTCACCAGCTACAAAAATACATATTGATACAAATAAAATACAAATGGAAAAAAATATTTTTAATATTACCTGGACTAAAATAGCATATATAGAGTCCAATTTGAAAAATAATCCTCGCACTTCTGTATAAAATTTTAATTGCCTTTGAAAATCTTTGCCGTATGAAACAGATTTAATAAATCGACATACTAATTCACTGACATTTTTCAATTCATCGTCAACTGTAAACGAACTGTAAATGGAAAAAACATTTAAAAATTGCACAATACTACATTCTCTATAACAGGGTGGCCAACCCGTCGACCGCGGTCGATGCAATAATCAGTGATTTCGGTTTCATAATATACAGTATGATTTCTTCCGTGGTACCATTTACAAAAGTGTATCCATTTTGTTTACCATTCATATAAATTTCTTAAAGAAAAAATTAATGAATGCAGGTTCCTATCCTTGCAATTCGAAGAATCCACGGATGCCACTGACATCACACTCGTATGTGTATTTATTTGAATGGGATTCGAAGATATGTCTGTTACAGAAGAATTGTTGACAATTTTACCGATCAAAGGATGAACAAGAGTATTTTATTAACACATAGAGGTCCGGGCGCACATATATGTGCATCTCAAAAACTTTATACAGGAGTCCGGGCGCACAGATATGTGCGTTTCGCAGAACATGCTGTTAACAGCTAATAAATCGTATCCTTAATTGGAAGATGATAAGTAGGTTCTTGATCTTGCCTCTCTCTCTCAGACATAACAGGAAAACTAAATGAGTTAAATTTGCGACTTTGAACAAAACACGAGAACAAAAAAGAACAAAACATTGAATGAAATGGTTAGCACCGTGGATGCATTTAAGGAGAAACTTTCTTTCCTAGAAGCGAAATTGAGGAGACGGGATTTAAAACAATTTGAAAATATGACAGCAGAATCTAAAGATCAAAATTAATCCGAAATAAGTTTGTTAAAAGATTTAAAAGCATTTCAAAAATAGAGGATATACTATTTTTCATGTTATTTCCATTCAATAATGATAAACAAATAGAGGAAATATCAATAAAATTAAAAGAAATTTTGGATTTGTTTACATACTATTTATATGTTTGTGTGAAATCATCATTAATTAATGTTATTAAAATAACTCGATATTGAATTAGTATTGGTAATATCTATGTATATTTTCAATTTAAATTACTAGTTTTGGTGTTAGTAGATCGCCGTCGAAAATTTCTGCAGTGGTTAAAAGTTTGGCCACCCATTCTCTATAGCTATCGGAAATATATTTTAAAACGTTAAAAAATAAAATATCTTACTTTATTGATTCGTGAAGTAGTAGGCATATTTGCATTAAATTACTAATGAGTACTTCATCACTGATTAGATAATTTTGTTGATTTTGGTATGCTGATAAAACAGTTTTACATACGTCCATTAAATATGGCCCGGCATCAAATAGTTCTAATGTAGGTAAAAGATGCTCCTAGAAATGAAACGATTAACATTGTCATATTAGTAAATCGGTGGTTTTATCAGACGACGCACCTGTGTAAACAATTCTTCTATATCCGGTGTAAATAATGCAATCTTCTTTAATATAGCTTGCAGATGAATATAATATTCAGAAACAGATTCTTCCGATTTTATAATGCATACGGAAATATCGCCTAATAGCCAGTCACTTTGTTTAACCTGTATTATTATTAATATATTAATAATTGTTAATACCAAATATTATATTTTAATAAGTAATGTTTTAATTATTCGTACAGAAAAATTCATAGCGGTAAATTGAACCCACGGTTCAGCGCAGGCTAAATAATGTTTTAAATTTTTAAAACGTCTAATAATTCGCCATACGTTTGAGAGTAATCTTTTATCATCGGATGATCTTCCACCGTTGCATACTCTTTGGCCCAATGTCACAATCATATCGCTTATAATTGCATCTATATAAAATAAAACATACATCAAATGAATACAGAAAATATATATCAGCAATTAATTAATTTACATTAAATGTTTGACATTTTTATATTGGAAATATAATATCTGTTCGTACCTTCGGCACCAGATTGACAAATAAGCTCTAAAAATTGGATTGCCCTGCACGTAACATAATCGGGTTTGCAAGATGTTATGATGGATCGAAGTAAGAGATGACTAAAAGCGAGGATAAACATTAAAATACTGTTATGCATATACTGAAATATATATATCAACATACTTGTTTTTCATGTCTTTACATTGATCTATTAATCTATCTAAAACAGAGCTAGAAACATCGGACCATTCAACTAAACCGTAAAGTAACCAATCTAAGGATGGACTGTATAAGCTTATGTATCTGCTTTTATCGATATGTTGTGAATTTATCTCTTTCATTATACTTTTACTAAACACCTGAAAAATAAGACACAATCAGCTTAAAATATTATTAAACGTTCAATGTATTAGTAGTTTAAGATGAGATTTTATTTACCTGTGGATATGTTAAAAGAAAATCGTTAATATTGTGTAGAAAAAAATCTTTATTGGCAGCATGAACGCTAAGTCCAACACGGCACAGATAAAATCGTGCATAAGTCGAAATCAGTGGGTGTCCAATACCACGGATCATAGAAGTTATTCGCAACAAAGCTGATCCAAATTCATCACGCGTTAAAAAACTGTAGCATTTTAATAACGACATTTCAACATAAAGTCGAGGAACTAATTCTCTGATTGAAGCCATTTTATATAGCCAATTTTGACATGTTTCCTTAGCCATTTCCGATACCATGTCCGGAGTAAAATTTTCAGGTAAGGGTGTAATTTTCTTACTGATGGGCCTGAAAATTGTGACATATTTTGGTATATTCAAAGATAATTTTTAATTTGAACAAAACTATGATAATAATCACTCACTCTGAATATTTAGCTTTACTTCTCAATCTATCATACACCAATTTACCAAAAATATCCAGGATATCAGTGATTAAAACAAATTTACTCGGATAAAATTGCATCACTGATGTATCGACTAATAACTTTGAACACTGTATTGCTATTTTCAGGGCTTTAACTCTTTGTTCTGTATTCCACGCCTAGAATAATAAGTAAGAGATATAGTTTTACGATAAATGAGAAAAGAGACTCGGTGTCATAGTTACTGACACAAATCTGTAGTAATACTGTACACAATACCTGAACTAATTCCCTGTTCAACATATCAATTCTTGATACATACTCGTGTTGTGATAAATTTAACATTTGTCTCACTGATCCATCTTCAAAATCGTCCAATTGTTCAAGTCGGGTTTTTACTTGATCGACGACGTACGTTTGAGTTTTCATAATAACTAAAATACATATTGCAATTTATGAGAGCTTGGAAATAAAGACAATATATTTTTAAAAAATATAAATACTTTTTTCTCCGCCTGGTAAAAAACTTGATATGATTGATAATTTTTCAGCTGTAGTATAGCGAGTGAGTATGGCGGTTCTTCGAGATTGCCATATTTCCAACCACTCTTGATCTTTTGACTTGGTAACATTCTATCAATACGATAATTAAATTTGGAATTGTGTTTAAATATAAAATATACGATATTTATTTAGAACAAATTAAACTCATTTTGTTAATAAGTACAAATAAAATAAACCGTTGACATATTCATTATGAGGTCAGAGAACTAATTGTTATGACTTACATGTGAAGATGGTGTAAAAAAATCATCATCTCCATACATAGAGAGAGGATCGCAACCGTCCAATGCCATGGAAAGAGGATCTGATGAAACATTTCTAATCTTTGATTGTTTTAAAGCCTGAAATAATTTTAAATAATATATAATGTGTTTAAATCAATGTTTAAGCGGATTAGATTCTACTGGGGCTTTTACTTATGTAATGCAAGTACTTACTGTTTTATTTTGTATCTTTTTCAAAGGATGATCATCTACGATTATTTTCTTTAACGTTCTTTTAGATGAATCATTTTGAAGTTTATAAAATTTCCTAAAAGAAAATACGTATTTTTATAAATGAACACTTAAAACTATATTTAAAATTAAATACTCTAATTGTAATTAATGTAATATTTTTAAATACATACGTATTTTATTTAATATAAAGTGAAATATTATATTATCTTTTACAATACAAATCACCGTGCAAGCAAATTACGTAACTATATAAACATTAATAAATAATAAACCTTCAATTAAATGTCATTCAAATGAATTATACAGATTGTCAATGTCAAATCAATTTCGAAATTTGGATGGAAATTCAAATCTCAACTTAAACATGAATAATTTTAAAGTCCAATTAAACAATAATGTATTAGATATATCAATCAATGCATTAATATAGTTTAAATTTAGTTTTTTGCACAAACATTGATAATATATAACTAAACATAAGTTACAAACATACTCGAATAATAGAAAAACAAATGAAAATTTAATATTTAAGTTTTATTAAAGTTCTATTGAGCATTGGAAATGAGGTGTACCAGTTGTCCATCACTGTGGCAGGCAGCAAACAAACATAGCGAGCACCGGCGACAGAAACGTCAGGCTGACGGCGGGGGTGTTGCCAGATGCTTCATGGATAAATGAGATGTCCCAAGGGCCTCCACTGCTGGCATTACTGTATAATAATCCTAGTATTCAATTTTTAACAACGGCAACACTGTCCGTCATCTAAACCGATAGGTTAGTTTGCCTTCATTTCGGTACTATTTATTGAGATATTTATATAATACGCAAAGATCTTTTCATTCGAGTCATATGAAAATATTAAAAAATTCCAAATTAAATAATTCGCATATGTAATAGTTTTTTGCTTATGTTTTTCAGTTATATCTGAATTAATTCTCATTTTGAGGTTATAAAAGTGTTTTAACTCTAAAAGTTTGTGTTACAGATCGTTTAATCCCAATTTAGTCTAATTATCTGATTCCTTGAAACAATAATATTCTAATAGCACTTAATATTGAAATAATCTTGCAATTTTATTTCTATTATCATTTCTATATATGTCATTTTTAATAAATATATAGATGTATTTTATATAGTGCTAATGACGGTATTTTTAATTTTTGTAGATATTAAGGAAGCTTAGTTTTATGATGGCAGTTCCTCGAATAATGAGACGTAGTACTTTAAACTTTATTAACCGCCAGCAATGGAAATTTCTTTTTTATTCTGGAATGCAGCGTCAATATAGTAGCAATATACCTTTGATTTATGGTTTGTATACATATACATATTTTAATTCCGAATCCATTTATTTCGTATGAAAATTAAAATGCTTAACTTATAGATGGTGAAAATGATCCGGCAAATTATTTCTTTTTACCTTCTGTTCAGAAACTTTTAATGTATCTGACGAGGCCAACTTTTTCAAAAGTGTTTAAAAAACGCACAAATCAAGGCGATAAATATTTAACAGCTCCGGAATACAAATTTATGACTGACGAAGAATTGCAAGGAGAAATAGAAAAGGCTAGAGAGAAAACTAAGCACTTATTGCATATGCCACCAGTTGTAAATGTAAGAATTTGTTTAAATGAGCCCATTTTAATCTCTTATATTATTTATATACCATAATCTCATTTTTCAGATACAAAAAAATGAAGAGAAAATCATATACAAAGATCCTTACATAGCAGGTTACGATGATGCAAAACTAGTGATTACTGACATTACTTTTGGTCTAAGAAAATGTGATCGAATGGTTATCGTAAGGTATATGTTTTTGTTGGCTTTCGTACATATCGATTTTGTGAAACTAATTTTTTTATATTTTTAGGGAACCGGATGGCACTTTGAAATATTCTGATAACGATGTAAAAAAGAGAATTATACAGGTATTTAATTTAACAAAAATTTTGGTCTATATTTGTTTACTATTTAACTTAGTATAATCAATTCAAAATCTTATATTTCAGACGTATTTTCCATTAACCGGACGCCATTTGAAAGAACCCACCATGTTTACAGATATATCACTATTTAATAGATTGCTGGATTTATATAAGTATGAATTTATATTGGACCGAGCTTGTTTACAATATGATCCCGAAGAGCACACATTTCAGCGTATTACTGCACAGGTCTATCAACATTGCGATTTGAACGCTACATATGATCTTTTAAGGTAAATAATTATCGTTGTTTTGCATTCTTCTCATTATCTTTACTTTTATTATTAACTCTTAATTTTAAAATTTCAGATCAACTAGACATTTTGGCCCAATGACATTTTATTTTGCATGGCACAATGTAATTGATGCATTAATGTTGGAGTTGTTGAAAAATGGTTACATCAAAGAAGCTACGGCATTAGTTCATTTGCATCGTACTTTACATCCTGATGTAGTCAAAGAAGATGAATCCAAAGCTTTAGTCGAAGAGGTGAATTATATTATTCTTTAAATATTTTCCAATATTCAATGTAATTTTCTAAGATATTCTCACAAAATGTATATAATATACAACTATTTTCTTTAATTCTCAACTCTAGTAGAAGGTAATAGGTTAGGTTTTTTACTATTTAACAAGTAATTAAATTGGTCTGATGAATTCTTAAAAAAAAATAGAAAATGTATTGACAATTGTGTATATTTTATTTAACTTTGATATTGAAACTAATCGTTTATTGTAGATATTAAAAGGAAAAGTATTTCCTGAAGATGAAAACTTGAAATGTACAAGCTCAGATTTAGAAGTTGAAGAACAGTGTATTGTCTGCATAGAAAATTACATCAACAAAAATTCAACGAGAAAGGCGCAACAGGACATAGCACTCCAGGCTTACCGTGAATTATTTAAACAAAAGGTAAAAGTTGAGGAAGGCATCAAATATGCACATGGTTCAGTGTAGACTCTTGATTAGTTGTATTATAAGTTAATTGTATTATGTACGTAGTGTTTATTGAATTATATGTATTTATACTTTGAATATCGTTTCATTAATATCCTTTGTAGGTCCAAATTTCTAGAAAAAGTCTATGTGTGATTCAGAAATCTAATATTTTCATCTAAAACAATACTAATAATAGCAGTGCAGTGACAAAATTTTGGGACTTAATAATATAAAAAATAAGAAAATTTTCAATTTTTTTGATTAGGTTCGTCAAATTTTGCCACTAGCTCGCAGACCACCATAAAACCAACAGACTGTGCATCCCTGATTTAATCAATATGAATATTTTTTAATGTTTTGGAAGTATATTTAATTTCACATTACATTTCACATTATGTAAAAGACAATAAGAAAAACAAAAATCAACTTTTTAATTTGTATTGTTTTTTCTTTCTTCTGTTTATTAGTTTTTTCTGGGGTTACAACTATTTAAATTAAAAAAAAAACAAGGTCCCTCCGAGGGCCCTGATCCCTTGCATCGTTTTGCCTTAGGGTGGTACCTACGCATTTGTTAAGGACTGCAATTCAATATGAAATAATATCTGTTAATGCTCGTTCTAGAGCGCGTATTGATATTACTCCCAAATATTTTTTCTTTTACTTTAAACTTAACAAATTACCTGAAAGTAATAATAACCATATTGACTGGAAAAAATAAATCAATGGGAAGAGACCTTTTTTTACATGAAGTCACACTCCGCGTCGTTTCATGAGATTTTGACACTCCATATATTTATTTAAAATGATTCATTTTCTGATAACAGTCAACCCTCTTATAACGTTTCCTGTAAATGGTTATCTTTTACAAAATTTTAATATTTTTAAGGTCAATTTAGATATTTCGTAGATCTATAATACATTGCCGAGCGAAATAAAGGTCAATGCTCTTTGGTTGACAAGGAATTTTGTAAAAAGCAGCGAATTAGACGAAACGCTATAGGAGGGCTGAGTGTATTGCGAATTTTGCAATGTGGATGATAACGTCGCCTGATTTATTTACTCTTTAACACTCACGGACAATTGAAAAATGTTAGTGTATGCCCTGGGACACTAATAATTGACACAATTCATAAAAACCCTAGCGAATGAGACCCAGAGATGCAGTAATTAAAAATGCGTTTTTGGTTGAGACAAGTTCAAACTTGCACACAAACTCCATGGCGAAAATCTGCCAAATGCACTCGTGATCCATGCGTAATAAAAATAATGAATGCTTTTATAAGACTGTCCACGAATGTGTAAATGCTGAGGGCCTTCTACAGGGGTTTTCTACAAAATGCTAATATTTTTAAGGTCAAATTTCATATTTCGTTAATATAATATATAATACATCACTAAGCAAAATAAAAGTCAAAGCCATTGGGTGACAACAAACTTGACGTTTTAGGAGGGTTGACTGTATTCCTGTAGAGATTTGGATATAAAAGCAGGACGAGTATCTGCCTAAGATTGCGGTATCATCAGCATAGAGAGCTATTATTGTTTGCTTATTTGTAGGAATTGGGATGTCGGTGGTGAAAATAGTGAACGGAAGTGTTAAAAGTTCCGAGCCTTGTGGAACGTCAGCGAGTATGTTTCTTGTATTCTATAGGGCGTAATTAATTCTAACACAGTAAGTTCTATTGTCAATATAAGACTAATATAAGGAAAAAATTAAATGTAATTAATTCATATATCTGATCATCGTGTTAAACTTTGCCAAAGACACGAGTGATATCCAGGAATATCGCGGCAGTGTTATGTCCAAAATTTAGAATCTATGACTACAACCTCGTCGAATGTCGTCACGTGCCAGTATCAGTTGTGGCGGCGATAGGGTTGGTCACAATCATGGTTTCGAAGATTCCACGGACCTATGAGGAACCAGGCCACTAACCTCGTCTGATTATTATTGTTACAATCCGCGCATGACTTATGGCTGGCGACCTGACCCGTATTCGGAGAGCCAAGATAACCTAAAGAACGTCCGTCGCAGTCATGTCATCATGGTTAAGACAGAGGTGTCCTCCAGGTGGCAAAGACCTACCTCAGGGTTAATAGGCCAAGGTACATTAAAAGGTTTTCTATATTGCTTCTGTAGGAAGCCCAAAATTGATCTGAGCGATTGTTGTTTCTAGTTTGCGTAGTTTGTTTAGTGTTTTTTAGTTTCTGTGAATTCAATATTTATGAAAATGCACATGTGTAATTTATTTTTTACGCGTTTGGGTATGTGTTTGAATTTCATTTAATAATCGATTTATAACAGGACCATAATTTGAAGGTAATAGATCGAAGAACAACGCATATGGAATTGTTCAACACTATTATTATGGGCGGTAGACTGAAACTATAAAAAAGATTGAGCCAGAACAATATATCAGGGCTCCACTCTATATATATCTAAATAAAAAAAAACATAAAAATAAAAATACCGAGTATGGTTGAATAAAATATATTTCATAATAACGAGGGAGATTATATAAATATTGGAAACTTATTTTATATACATACATGGTTACATTAATGTTATGTCAACCTGCAGTACGATCACGATCGTTTTAATGGTAATTAAATTTTAACAAATGTTCTTCACGGGACACCTAATTTAAGGATATGGATGTATATAAGGACATGTATCAGGTGAAATAAAGTTAATACACTTATTGAGCTCATTGAATATATCAAACAACCTATTAAATAATTAATAACAATTTAATACGACAGCCAAATGCTGCAATATTTTTTCAGCATGATTGTGCAAGATGGAAGACTCATAGAAGGTTATTTTCGTGATCAAAATTAACGAATGTACCTTAGTTAGCTTCAGGGAAAACTGATCAAAATGGATCAGGCAGAGACAATATGTCGACAAACTATTGATAAATTAGTTGTTAATTTTTTTATATATGTAATAATATAAAGTTTTCTCGGCATTTCAAATGAAAGAACTTTTTATTTACTTTAACTGGAGAAAATTAATTGTACACAATTATTTTCATGGACGCAACTGCTTCATTTGCATTGAAGATCATATTATTTCAATATTCAAAACCTCATTATAGCTGTTTAAGAGCCCGGTTAACATTTAAATTCAATAATAAAATATTTCTACATAATATATCACAATCTCATTACATCCATAATACTAATCAAGGTTCACTTGAGGAAGACGTCTTTATTCACTTAACAATATGAGATTACCTATCCAATAATATATGTATAAGGCTAGGGTGTGAATATATAGAGAGGCGGTAAATTCTGTACATGCGTTTTTATATAAATACAACTCGTGCCTTATCCAAAAATTAAAGCTTTTATATTTTAATACATATTCTACGTCACGGCTGACAAAGTTACATATGTACGTCAATTAGGGAATAAAAATACAACCGAGATGAATTTACTCTAGTATATATATATTAGTATAAAAAGCCAATGCGAATTTAAATATTATAAAAAATATACATTGCCAAATGCAATTATAAATTTTCATACGTTTATATATGGCACAGTCCATAAAGATGTAAATTGAATTTTTGGTATGTAAATTTCAATACTTCATTTCCGCTTTAATAACTATTTTATCATTGAGCAGTATTCAAACTTTAAAATGTAAAGCTAATCATCAAAAATATGTTTATTGCAAATTTTGGCATACGTAAGGATGATTGTTTTTTTTTTATTATTATCTATACTTAACGTCTCATTTTAAAATTAGTGTCTTTTTATTATGAATGCAATATATAATAAATAAAATATTACAAATAGAAACATACAAATATAAAAATATTATTTGCACGCTTTTACTAATAAAAATAATAATAAAAAAAAAGATAAGGTTCATTCCATTGTATATATTAACACCAATATATTTAATAATAAATATATCAAGTTGCCTCACACGAGTTTGCGTATTTCTTATTGTTTGATTAAAAGCACATCTTTGTAAAAATTCATTATATTTTTAATGAGTTTTCGCTGTTTATAAATCGACATTGAAGCCTTCATTGCTTCGAAAATTGTTCTATATTTTCATTATAAAAAATTATAAAAAAAGATTGATTATAAAAACATATGCTGAATATATTCTTGTTTCAAAAAATATTTGATTTTATTTTAATTTTACTCCCTAGTCTAATAACCCAAATACACATGAGACATCCTGATATATACATGGTCAAAAATTCCATTTAGATCATATTTTTTCCTCAACATTATGAAAAAAATCTCTTTATTTACATTAATAATTATTGCACAGTATAGTCTCATTAATTAAGGCAAATAGTTATTTTAAATTAAAGTCAGTTACCCAATAACATTGGGATTGTCATTTCAAGATGGGAGTCATGTTTTATAGTATATTTCTAAATTCACCAGCTGAGATAGTACAAGTTGTCAATGAAATATATTCAACACATGTTCAATTATAAATTTATGGACATGGAATGAATAATTTATAGATAATCAATAAGAATGCCTGTTATCGGTTAAACCATCAGACGGTATCTCATGAACAAATTCTTATTTCATGGCAAAAGTAAAGGTTGCCATTGCACTCGAATATCAACGTCAACAACGTATGAAAAATATTTTGAATAAAAATAAATAATAAAGAGAGTCATTTAAAATGATATAAATAATTTTGGTCGTAATATATAATGTCATTTAAATCAAAATCACTAATAGGAGTTAAGACACCACAATGGGATTTTATCCCTATTAAGAGCTTACATAATAAATTAAATAAATATATAGTTTCCACTCTGAATAATGTCTCAATAATTGGACATTATTGCCTACGTAAGTATTTTGTGATTAAGTAACCGTAGTAAGTACTCACTAACTATACAATTGTGCAAAAGTAATAAATACCAAAATATATCAATTTCATTTTTATATAAAAGTGGATGGACCACACAAAATCAACAAACGTATATAAATACACTACACAATCAGAGTTTGATCACATGCATTCATGCCGTTGTGTCTTCCCTCTTGGTCCAGTTCAATTTGTTCTTTGAGCAATTCGAGTTCTCTGATGCCCGAAACTGTCACTTCATATTTGTGAGCGACGAGCGAGCGATAAAAATGAACGGCAAATGCCAAAAATATTATCAACACAGGTATCAATACGACACAGGCTGACCACGCAGCCATCTGGCTGAGATCGTAGAACTTCACCCAACACAATATCGCTATTTCCAACAAGAATAGTAGTAGACCTAAGAGCGTCGAAAATGCCCATGCCGTTTCTATGTACCAATGCAGTCTTTCGTGTGGAGATTCATGTACTAGTGAGATGCTGTGAAGGTTTCCGATAGCATCAATATTAGGCAAAATGCAGGTGCTGATCATCAGTGCTAGCATATGAACGGCGACTAAGAGTGTTGTGCATATTGCAAAAGCAACTAGCATACCTTCGGGAACTTTTGAATCGGAATTTAATTGCACTTCTACCATTGCGACCTTAAATAAATATTTACAATTAATTAAATATATGTATGTATCTATATGTGCGTATGTATATCTAATCTCTAACTGATTTTTCCCTGGGAAGGAAAACTCTAATCTGTTGACCGATAAATGATCTAATTTCGATGCTTTCATTCCTCTTTCTTATTTCTAGGGGTTCCTCTTTGAGGAGGCCATGATGATGAAAGGATTGCTATTCCGTGAAATGCTCGATAATCTCTTGAGACTCGTTATAAGCAGATAACGTATAGTTAAGAGGAAAACCCCCTCCTACTTGCCTGGACACAGTCGGGAGGGTAAAATCCGATACCAACAGGGTAGAAGATACACGTCCAATGCCAGCAATGGCTGAGAGGGAAACTCTTTACAAAAACCTGTATACTAAGACGGCTTGGGTCACAAAAGGGGAGCCCGCACGTCACGTGTGAGTCTCTCTTGGCATCGACTGCCATTCAAGATTCTGGTAAGGGCCATAGGCCACAGCGTGAGGACTTCTCTTTTACATCTATACTACAGTGGCCCAACAATATTTAACATTTCAAACCAATGTCGTTAAAACAGTGGCTTTCTGAAAAACAAGGGCAGGTACCGCTGGTTATGTCAAAACTGAAGCCGTGAAGATCCTTTTGCATGTATAGTGGGATTGTAAAAGAATTATTTATTATAAAAATCTTAAATATGGCCAGACAATAACGATACAGTTCTATTGTGATGCGCTATAGTGATTAAAATAATTTCTCGGGATAAATTAATGAAGGAGTTGATCAAGTTGTGCAAAGTATTTGTGCTATACAAAAACACAACCATCATTTGGAACAACTAAGAAATCTGGGTTGTGTACCTTAATCAACAGCTAAAACAGAAGATTGAAATTAAAGGAATAATCGTTATTAAATCTGCGTGAGCATAAAAACTATCATGACCATGTGCTCCCTAAGTAGTAGAACATTCGAAGATTCTGAAGGGACATAAGTGCCCCTTAGCAAAAATCGATAAAAATAAACGCAGGACAACACATTAAGAGATTGAAAGACGGAGAAAACAATGCATAAATCTCTTTTGGGCATAATTATTTTTTTCTGGTTCTTAGAATCATTAATAAATTATAGATAGTTTATCTCTAGATTAAAAAAAAACAAATAAAATGACTCCAGATAAAGGAAAAGCACCGAGAAGTAATATATTAATTTATTTACCATAGCAAAACCAGATAATAAGGCGGATGTTTTGCTGGATGCTTTCAATTTTGCTCTGCTCAGTTGAAGTTTACGCCACGATAAGTACCCAGGAGTGTGAAGTCCATCCCCAGCCTGCGACATCCCGCTTTGTTCACCTGACATTATGATTCGATTCTATTAAAAATAAGATAAAATTTAAACGGAAATTATTATATTATATATTACAAAGATAACTTTTTCAATAAAAATACTTCAAGTATTAAATTGATAAACTATTGAAAATCGTTAAAAACAAACAAGTATAATTATGTTATGACAAGAGATAACATGTTAAAGACTTGGAACACAACAATCTATACATTAAAAGCGTTTTTCTTTCTCGGTATTTTATACATTTAATTATATTGTTAGAAACATTACACATCTTAAATACTAATAACAAAAATATTGATCTTTTGCCGTTATTACTAATTTATTTTCTATAATTATAATAAATCTATCCATATTTATTATGGAAGTATATTAATTAGATATACACGGAAGTCCAATTCGTTATTATATGAGTGCAGTACGAAGGGATCACAATGGGTAGTTGTTAAATTTGGTAGAAATATTAAAATCTCTGCTTAATCACCTCGAATGGTGATCAAGATAGTAGTGCAACAGATGGAGTGCTCATCGATTTATTCCACAATCTATTTTATACAGTTTATTTGGAATAATATTTAAAAAATGAATAAGTAAAATACAACAATTAATTATATTTGATGATAACACTTTAATCATATTCAATTACAATTATATATTTATAATAAAGTTAATCACTAAACGTGACGATACAATGCATAATTAAATATATCAAATGAGGTAATTAGATATTAAATTCTTTAACAAATGGATTATTGCATATTTATTTTCAAAAACATACAATTGTGTTTTTATTTTATTATGTTTGAGGTTTGCTTATTCCTTATTTATAACAAAAAAAAAACAAAAAAAGCTGAGGATTGAATACAGTTATAAAGGTTATACGAAGAAAAAACAGTTAGTTCAAATTATGATGCAGAACAAAGGTAACTGGACGGCGCCAGTTGATACAATTCCACATAAACGTTTGAAATGTTACATAAAGTGCATATTTAGTAGAAGTAGTGATTATCGTACCGAGTGACGGCTCGCAGTAACGAAGAGTGCTAGTGCCGGACGCCGGGAACTAATCCAGATAGAGGCATCTGCGTTGAACCTTTAGGCACATAAAACAATAAGAGAATAAATCGAATAATGACAACAAATAAGGCTGAAAAGAAAGCTGAAAGGCTGCATGTTTTATCATCGGTTTAGATGAATGCGGATATACAGAAATGATCGTATATTTATTCGTGCGAAGTATCTATCGGATAACAAAAAGTTAAGGAGTAATACAGCAATACATGACGCGTCAGAACGAAGACGGAGGATGCTGAAAAGCGAAAATAAAAGTTGGACGCCGGACGACGGGGGCGGCGCTGCACGTACCGGCGCTCGCGAGGCGGCCCGCGCGCGGCGTGATGATTCGCCCGCAGCCGTACTCGCCGACCACACCGACATCGCGCTCGGGGTTGCCAGCCGCAGGGGCCCCCAGCTGCCCATCGACAACCTGCCACTTTCGAACCTCGCTTCCAGAGATTTAATCAAAAAAACATCTTTAAAAAGATCATAATTATTGTTATATAATTTATATCTCACAGCTTATATTATTATTTAAAAAATAATACATTCATTTTAATAAATAGCTTGATTAGTGTTAAATATGTTCAATGTTTACGTCACAGTGATAACATCGACGTTTGCAGTATAGTCAGATTGACCAATATAATTATTTAAATAGCTCAATTGTTTACTACCAGAGCATTTTTAATGATTTGGAAGTGATTTAACTTGTATCAGTTATACGGTAGTTCGGAAAACGGGCAAAGTTTCCCCTAGTTATTGGTATTGAGCAAAGTAACCCCGGGGAGGTTTGACAGTTGCGTGACAGGCGCGGCATGGCGCAGGACGGGCTGCGCTTGGCCGTTCGGCTGCCACAGCACTTTCTAGACGAACGCTCAGCGGCGTTAGTCTGGGTACCGCGCTCGCTGCGAATCGTACAACAGCTGGAGGAACGCTTGCGCCGTCTATTCCGTCTGCGCGGCGCCTTTTGTCTGCTACGCGGCTCATATCTGCTGCCGGCTAGCGAGAGCCTGCAGCTGCTACGGTCTGACGACGAGCTCACCGTCGTGCCTCTGGCTGAGCCGTTCGAATTCAATGATCCCGACGACGAATCCGACAAGGATGTCAAGAAGAAAAAACGCAAGAAGCATAAGGAAAAGGAAAATGTCGCTCCCCTCTCCACGCCAGAGATCGTCAAGAAGAAGCACCGCTCCTTCGACGATCCCGTGGTCACCTCTGCTATCGAAAACATAGAAAAACTTCACGCCCAACTCGTCAAACCCGATGATGGTGATAACGAAGAGGAAGAAGAGGAGGAGGTAGAAAACATGAAATCAAAAGCACTAACTCTTCTGAAAGAGCTCGCTCAACCCGGCGCCATCGGAGTTAGTGACGGACGCATAACTAAAAGAAAACGAATCCGTATCAGAAAGAGCAAAAAAAACAACTCCTCAATGGTATCAGCTTTGTCGGATAGCGAATCTAATCCCCCTCAACGTAACAATACTCTGGTCCTTCTCAATGGTAAAATCAATTCACACCTCAGGTGAGTTTACCCTTCCTATGAGGGAATTTTCAGATTTTTTTTAGTAACGCATCTTTTGCGGGTAATGTAGATCACAGTCCGACTGCGGACAATCGTTGGGCACGGGAGACTATAATTACGCTTCTGAAAATACTGGGTGATGTATGCAGAAAACGAGATCATGGTCTCAGAGTTCTTTATATTGAATTTAAAATTATCGATTTTTACATTTCGTGACATCTATAAATTTTTCGTTTATAACAAATATTGAAACACATCTGGAACGCATATGAACGCGACTTTCAACGTCACGGATTCGACAAACTTATTTGCGGGATCATCCTTTTTGGCTTTCAAAAGATTTTAGGGTCCATAAATTAGAACCCATAGTGACAAGTAAAGTGTTTATGAAGGTGTATACAATTTTTATTCGATTTTGGCTATTGCACATGGATATGCCCGCTCTCGATGTCCGGACAGCCCAAACCGCACCCGCTAACGATGTGTTAATATGCATATGTATTGATTTTATTTAATTCTATTATTCTACCATCAGATTTCCAACCAGTGACAATGCACCAGTAACTATTTTGCGAAATAAAGTATGCAAAATTGACGATAAGCCCAGAGTCATTAAGCCGATTCATTCTAACGAACCTGAATTAATAAACGGAGTGAAATCCGATAATTATACAAATGGTGAGCCCGTCTTGGAAAATGGTCATAATCTAAATTTTGTATTGAACAATTTGGATAAATTTCCTGAAACGAATATCTTTCCCGATATAGATAACGTTATAATGTTTAAAGTAGGTTTTTTTTTAAATAATTAATGACGATTCACATTTAATTCCCAAATGTAACGAAATCAATATTTCAGATGTTAAAACTGGACGAACAATACAATCCGACCTTGTCTAACCATATAATTGGCAAAGTCGTCAGTAGGTGTGCCGAATCTCAATTGGTGAAATTTTCAATAATAGGTAAGTGATCTAATTTTTAGCATTTACTATTAATATTAATATTTCTGATGTTTTTGTTTTAATTTTTAGAAGGTCATCAAGAATGTGCAGTCCCTACCGGGAAATTTGAAGTTGAAGAATGTGACAATTTAATAAATAATGCCAATAATGAACTCGATATAATTTGGAACCAAGTTATCGAACCTAGAGCTATCAATTTATAACCATTTGGCAATTTTATTCAAACAAAAGTCGGGCAATTATTCCATTAATCAATTAAATGCAATTGTAAGAGCCCGATGACATATGTCTCTCCAATTTATTTGTTAATAAATAGTCATTTGAGACAATGATTATTGTACAGATGTTTTTCTTATTTGCATCTCTCGCAAGAGAGAAATTTATTTGAGTTATTTTGAAATATAGAATGAAAACATCTTTTTTTTGTATTATTGATATGTAATATAAGTACGTAATAAACTCCATTTATTTTTTTTTATAAAAAAAACATTTTAATTCATTTCTTTCTTGTCCATTTCCATAATCCTACAAAAATTCATTGTCAATAAATAATTTGACTTAAAATAATAGTTATAGATAGCCTCCGTGTATGTTTATTTTAGTTAAAAATTGATTCAACTGAATAGAACATAATCCACACCTTCAGTGAGTTTCAGAGAATTTAGATTATTTTCAAATTCTCCTTTTGTCATGTCCTGTAATTTATAAATTTACATTAACAAACACATTTCCATACAATCTCTTTAGATTGTTAAATTGAAAATTTAAAATAATTTTTATTCTCCTTCAATTAATTAATTTAAATAAATACATTGCCATATTTTTTATTACTTACCATTTTGACACAAACAATAATAAGTGGTTTTGCAAATTTATAATGTATTATAGGAATCTTATATAGTATTTTTCTACTGGCGGGATCGAACATTTCATAATATTTTCCAATTTTATTTATATCCACATCACACATTGAAACGACACGAAGCCGTTCTTCATTTTTAAGACTCTTAAAAAATTTTCGTCCTTGTTTGTGACAATTCCAAATTGTATAAGTATTATGAAGTGATAAGAAATCTTTTCGCAATTGTTTTAATCGTAAATTCCAAATATTATCACTAAAATTATAACATTAAAATGTTAATAAATTTAAAAAAAATGTAGTAATTTCATTCTAATAGATATGCACCTTGTTATATTAAATGTTGTGGCTTCTTGGTGATATGTGTAAATTAATAAATGGTCATCTGCGCGATGAATCTTTCCGCCTTTATTAATGTGTTCATAAAAAAATATCAAATCTTCCGGCACACCTTTACCATCTTCAGAAAACCCCCCGACACTAAAATAATACATATTATTGGTCAAATAAATATTATTTCAATATTTTGCAACTAAAATCATTTAATAGTTGATATAAAATAATATAATAACGCAATTATATTTTCAGGGCAAAGTTTTTTTTAGAATTAAATAAATTAGATGCTAGTTAAATAAATTTCATAATTTTTCAAATTTTGTTTCCAAGTCTCTGGATCAGAGGGTCCAAGTCGACGTTATCTATAAAGACTTTGAAAGTCGATCATGCTGGACTCATTTTAAAACTAGATACGTTTTAGGCTCTTGGATAATCTCGTACGTTTCTTCTCGAGTTACCTTACAGAGAGGAAACAATATGTGACATATGACTCTCAAACATCGTATGATTACAATACACCTTCCGGGAGTCCGCAAGGGTCAAATTTAGGAGCTCTATTATATATTTTATTTATAAATGATATTCATAGGGTCCTTGATTTTTAATTCTCACTTTTCGCCGACTATTTATAAATATTTTGTACTGTTACTTCAACAGATGATGCCCTTTCGTTGCAGTTGGATATTGATTCTTTGCATGATTGGGCAATATTAAATCGCCTTTCATTAAGTGTTGGAAAATGTCAAACAATGACATTTTCAAGATTAAAGGAGCCCATCATCTTTAATCAAACTTATGAACGTATCTCTTCCTAAACAATCGTCTGTTAAAGTTATGGGCATTTTGTTTCATTCCAGGTTCAAATTTAGTTTATACGATCATTAACAATATTGGGCTTGGTTAAAATTTAGTTATGAGTGCTAAACGATACATTGGTTTGGAGCTTTCTCTAATCAGTTTCCATTATATGGGATAAAATCGAGAAGTCATTTCTGAGATATCTCTACATGAGGGAGTTAGAATTCTACTCCAGTTTATATCCCAGCGCATGGGTACAGGGCTGCCTGGGGTATTTAACTCTTGAGTAAAGAAGGTCGATCTACTAGGCAAAGCACTTCTTCAAGCTGTTGGTTGGAGCAGTACATAGCACGCATGTATTGTGCGAGTTGCCCTTATAAGCGCCACCTCACTATCATCGAGCTCGTTCGCGTGTGCTTTTTCTTTCACCGAATGTGAGTACATATGCTCTCGGAAACTCTCCGGTAATCAGAGCTATTATTCTGGTCAACTCTACTCTCCTTCGTTGATCTTTTATATGAGATTTTATAATTTCATATAATAGATTAATTAATGGCGGTGTTTTAACGTTTTTTTTTATTATCCTAGCATATACGTTATTTTCCATTAATTACTTATTTTTACTTATTATTATTTTATATTTTTACTCTTTATTTTCATTTGATTTTATATTTTATGTTTTTATGCGCGATTGGCGAACTGGGTTAATCTGTTATACAAATCACGCATTGTTTTTTATGAAAAAAAAATGATATATATGAATTGAACTTTGAGATATATGTGAACACAAACCGTTCAAACACATTTTTGTGAATAAACCATGTTGGCATTATAACTGTTGGACCATGTGATGTATAGATTTGTATATTTAATTGCTCTTCACTTAAATTATTTGCCCAATTAGTATATCGTTCAGTTGATTGTGGAGGATCTCTGTAAAATTTACTGCCGATAATCTGAAAATAAAGTTGAACTTACAATATGAGTCTAATTTATATTGAAAGTATTAGCATTACCATATTTTTCCTTGATTTGGCAGCCTCCAACTGTTTAGATATTCTATGGGGTAGCATTCGATCATCAATATCTTGAAAGCATAAATATTCACCGGTACTCTTTTTAATAGCATTATTTTTTGCAAAACCAACTGAAATTTTACAGTTATCAATATTACTTTAGTTCGCTTATATTATATATAATTATTCAATGTCAATCAGCACCTCCTAGAGGAGAACCAGATGTATTTTTTCCAACGACATAAGAAAATCCTTTTGCAAGAAATTTACATTTCCACTGTTCAAGTAAAACCTCAGTGCCATCTGTACTGGCATCATTATAAATTGATAATTCTATTTTTAAATTATCATCCAAACCCGCTTGAGTCATAATAGAGTCGAAACATTTGCTTATCCATTTTTCTCCATTGAAAATTGGTATAATAATAGACTAGAAAAGTTTATTTAAAAGATATTCTTATATGGTTCATTGTCATTTCGTTAAATTTTAGTATTTACTTACAACATCTGTTGAATTCTCATTACTTTCCATTGTGTATTTTAATAATGTATTTAATATACATTTTTTTCTAATTTAATTATAATCAGTAATATTATTAATCAATAATTAAATTTAAGTGCTATATAACTCTGAATGAATAAGATATATTTTAAGGTTAGGTTCTATGTTATTTTATAAACTTCACAATACGCTTGTGTTGCCATATTACTTCAGTGTGGCATTACATAAAAAAGATCAAATAATGTTTAAAATATAATGTCAAATGTGATTTTTAATTAGTCATGTGAAGTATGTATATCGCAGTATCAACAATTTTAAATTGAAGATAAAGGATTAGGATTAAGGCAATGGGTACTTATTAAACGTATTTGGAAACACTTTTAACTTTATGGATTGGATATGGCTGCTTTTAGAATTTCTTGCGTATTCGTTCAAAACTACTTATTTACGAGCATTCCCCTTTCAGAGTGATACGCCGCATTAAAAAGCAATACATTTATTATAACCATTCTGATTTGTAATGAAAATATCAAGTAAAAGAATATTCTTTTGTGGGGGTTAGGCTCCGACGTGTCGAAAAATCTGACTCCATAAGATTTATATTTATTTGCACTAGAATTACAGACAGAAAAGGCAGAAAGAATATGATTAATAAAAGCGATCGCGTCGGTTTCACTGCGTCGAAGTAGCGACGTCGATCTGCTTCTGGTCTACCGACTCCCCAGTCGGTCTATTTCGAAAATTCGGTGGCAGCACTGGCCACTGATGTCCGATATAATATTTGTCCGCTTACGGAGGGTGAAGTCACGTCTTCAGCCTCATGGACGTCGCACAAGTGCAGCTCTAGCTCAGTGTCTGCAATTTGCGGCCATCAACGCGACCGCAGTCGCTCAGGCATCGGAGAGGTGTGTTTCTTCCCGACGAGCATCACCAGCTCGATGGGTATCTTCGGTACACTGGGTTTCAAAGGTAAACCCCGACTCTAGAATGATCTCACTCGCACGGGTATTTAACCCGTGGATCAGCTACCTGGTATCAAGGGGGCGGTTCTTCGCAATTGGAACATTTCTAGATTTCTCCATCGGAATTTTAGTCCCGTTAGAGCGGTCCTTTATGTCTTTGTCTTTTGTCTATGCCGACCAAGGGCGCCGACGAATCTGGGCGCTATTGTGCAGTTGCACAATGGGCGAATTCCGTTAACTGGATGCTCGTAAACATTATATTGCATCCACCTTTTTTTTTGAGACAAAGGGGATGCGCCAATAATGTTTCGCCAAGATTCGCCTGGCCCGTAAATGACCTAACTGTAACATCCCGTTATTTCGGTATTTCGTATTTATGATGGCGGAGGGATGTTACAGCGGACCGTCGTATAATATTAACACGTGCAACATTGAAATGTATTTCTTTAGAAACTTAATAACACTAAAATGTTCTTTGCGCAATAACATGCGTCCTGAGTATACATCTCATTTTTTTGTGTTTTAAGCAAATGCGCGAAGCATGACCGCCACATACGCCCCAACCAGTTTCAGCAAATCTCTGATGCGCTGAGACGATATATAAGTGGTGGTTAGGTTTCGTGGACTTTCTTGAATTATCCGATGTTCCACTGTTTGGGCGTCGTATTCGTGACGGAATCCTTGGTGTTCCGTTACGTTCCTCAAAAATTTTCCGGTTTTTTCATGAACACAAGTAGCAATCCTTTTCTTTCTCTTGGTTTTTCTTAGAGGTCCTATTATTCTCATATTCCGTTTCTTTCGGCGGCGATAACTACGTATTTTGCGTCGTTTCGATGCACTGATCTCGACGCTTGTTCTCTTGATGAAGTAACGACGACGGCCGAAAATTACATTTGTGTTATGGTGACCCTTCGTCTTCATCTTAACCCGATTTGACGCGTGGATCACGGTCAATCCTTTGTCGTCTTCGATATCTCTGACGATATTACCGGTGTCGACGAGAATTCGCTGCGGCGACCACCGGTTCCGAATCTGCAGTTTCCGGTTCTTCCCAGCCAGGGCTCTTGAACACGGTGATATGATTAGTTGCGGCGATACTGCGGGTTTTTTCCTTTTCTTCCCCCGTTTTCCTCTGCGTGAGGCCTTTTCGGGTCCGATTGTAGGCGATATTATGGGTTTTCTCTTAATTATTTTTCGATTCTTCGATAGTGCTGTCCCCTTAGATATTGTCAGCGGCAGCGGCACTTCGCGTTTTTTCTTTTTCCTCACTCGCTTTCTCGACCGTGCTATCTTTTCGGATCTGATTGTCGGAGGCGGTATTTCCATTTGTATGTGAAATACCTGATTTGGCTTACAGATATTTGACAAAGTCTTCGACGGCGTCACTTCTTCTTGAATTGTGGAGATCTCGGAATCCTTGTCATGCACGTGCGTCACTCTTGCTGATGGCTCCACCTCTTCTTGCATTGTGTGGACTTCGGCATCATCGTCAGAAATGTTTGTCGGCGGCTCCATTTCTTCTTGTCTTTCGTAGACTTCTTATTTCTTCTTGATGGTCCTGTTTCATCGCCTCTTCTTCCATCCTCGGAATGCTTGTCGCCGTCTCGATTTCCTCTCGCTTTTGTCAGCTTACATAATTTTGTATCTTACTTGCCTGTTCGGTATTGATTCTTCCACTGGCAATATGCGCCAATTCCCGTTAGCAGCTTCATTTCTTCTAGTTTCTTCCACTGTAGCGAAATACTTGTTTCTGTCGGTGAAGCGGCTTCTTCTTGAAGGAGTCTTTCTTCACTGCTTTTAAAATTAAATCATCGATACAGAATTTCACTATTTTATCGGCGACATCTGCCTGTTTCTCCACCGGTAGGTATATCATTCGTATCAGCTTCCGTTAGATTTTGCGACCACATCCTTCAGACTTGCTCCTCCGCCATGGATTTGGATACTTATATTTTCATCTTCGCCGGAGCAAGCAGGGTTCCAGATTATCCGGATCGGATGTTTCATTGATAACTGTTCACTTTTCTTGCTTCGCCCGTAGCGCAATCGCCAGAACATTGCGTCGCAAAGGATTCATATTTCCCCTTTCCGGCGGATGAAGTTTGAATTAAATCAGTCGGTACGATCTTTGCATCGCATAAGCTGAAACTCGTAAAATCTCGTACATGCTCTCAAATCGTCGACTATCTCGTAAGTAGACACATAATATTCGGAAAGTCAGACCACTGCCAATCGATATCGCTATTCCTCATCGATCAGCTGGAATGTATCACGGGAATTCACGCATGTTGGGGGGCTTCATTTTTCTGCTTTTCTGTCACTGTCGCGTGTTCAATCACGTCAGGCAGTCTCAATGTAGAGTTACAGCTTCTCCGTATAGAAAATCTGGCTCCATAAGATTTATATTTATTTGCACTAAATTACAGACAGAAAGGCAGAAGAATATGATTAATGAAAGGCATTCAGCGTCCAGTTTCACTTGCGTCAGAGTAGCGACGTCGATCTGCTTCTGGTCTACCGGCTCCCCAGTCAGTCTATTTCGAAGAATTCGGTGGCATGTACTGGCCACCTGATGTCCGATATTTTGTCCGCTTACGGTGATGTACGTCTTCGGCTATCAATGCAAGGACGTCAACACAAATTACCCAGCTCTAAGCTCCGGAGTATCTGCAAAGAGATTTGCGGCCATCGCGATATGATCAGCTCGGAAGGCATCGGAGAGTGTGTTTCTTCCCCGGTGATCACCAAGCTCAGTCGAGGTATCTTCAGTACACTGGGTTTCAAATTAAACCCCGACTCTATCAGGGTAGTCGCGCAGGTATTTAGCCGTGGATCAGCTACCTGGTATCAAAGGGGCGGGTTCTTCCATAATTGGGCATTTCTAAAGTTTCTCCATCAGATTTTAGTCCCGTTAGAGCGGTCCTTTGTATCTTTATCTTTTACATCTGTGCCGACCAAAGGGCGCCGACGAATCTGGGCGCTATTGTGCGTTTGCAATGCAGGCCAGATTCCCGTTAATAGCGGATGCTCAATGAAACTATATATTGCATCCACCTTTTTGAGACAAAGGGATGCGCAACCAATGTTTCGCTAGGAATTCGCCTGGCCCGTAAATGACCTAACTGTATGGCATCCCGCGATTATTCCGGTATTTCGTATTTGCCAGTGGCGGAAGGGAATTGTTTGTGGACAAATCGTATAATATTAACGCATGCAAGCATTTAAGAAATGTATTTCTTTAGAAACTTAATAACACTAAAATATTTCTTTGCGCAATAACATGCGTCCCGATATCCGCCTATCCAGGCATTCTCAACCTGTGACCGCTACACTTTTAAGAATACTCCATATTCATTGAAACATTGGAGGGGAAAAGTTTGTTAATTAAATATTTTATGATTTTTTAACAATTTATTTTGATATACTAACAATGATTAAATACTTTTGAATTTTGTGGGATGCATAAGGTGTACCTTAATCATTGGTAGCCATATTGGATGATTACTTTATTGTTAGCCGTCAAAAACTACTTTACGTTTTTTTGAAAAAAATCCTTTATTTTTGTAAATTAAAATTAACATAAAATAATATAAAAATGAATTAATACGGTAGTATTATAATCTACAGCAATGGAGGGACTTTAATAGGGAAGAAAATGAGAAAAACACAATCAATCATAGCGTTTATTTAATTATTTACATATACACAATTTTATATACCATTTTTTTTTAATTTTACATTCAAATATAACAATATAGAATAAATATGTTCCATTTAAAGACTAATTAGTTAAAATTTAATCGAGTCAAAACACGAAAACGCATTAAAACAAATTATGCTACATATATCTCATCTGTAATTTGTATTATGTACAATAATTTATTCATAACTTTTGGGTAAAAAATACTTTCAAAATTAAAATAACCTCTTAATGGAACATCTATATTTGCAATACATGTATATAAACATACATACATATGGAAGTTTATGCTTTCATAAGGACAACAAGAGCAGAGCTTAAAAAATTAAAACATATCGATTTTAAATCATCTATCGCACATCCATTATCACAGATAAAATAATAAATTAATACGCTAATAATAAGAACATAATAACTATACTAAGTGTACATAATTTACGTAGAAACACAAAAAAATTGTAAAACAATTATGCAACGCGAGATTTTTTGGGCTCATAAAAAATCTGACATTGCATATGGCAATCGCAATTATCTTAAATTCAACATTAGCATTTTAAAGCAAATACAAAATTCTTAATTTAGTATTTCCATTATTCATTTATACAGCACTCCGCAGTCTGTTTTACACTTTTACCATTTAAACATTACGCGTAACTCGTTACTACATATATTACTTTGGTTATACTAGATATTTTTTGGTGTAATGGCAAGTCTATCGTTGACATGAATTGATATGTTGGCATCATGCGTTTTGATATATGTATCTCGATCTTGTCCTAATCGATTGTTTCAGACTTGGGTGCGCTGCAGTCCGTTGTTGAGAATCACGGGATTCTGTTTGGCTTGGTCAGTCGAAATGGATTGGTTCGTTCGAGATGTTACGGTGACGGCGGTGGATTGATCTGAGCGAGAGACCAGGGCGGCAGCCTCTCCGCCGGTTATTGCAGCTCGGGTACCTCCCGCTTTATTCTTACGCGGAAACACGCTGTTTTCCATGTGCAGAGTTGCGTTTACGTCTTTTCCAGCCGCGCACGTGCAAGCTTTCAAAAAACTCTTCTTAAAATTATCCGAGAGAAACGCGTACAGGATCGGGTTCATGGCCGAGTTGGAGTAGCTGAAGCAACCCGCTATTAAAACGACGGTTATGGTGATTCTGGAGGCGCACTCGTTCGGCGGGGAATAAATGAGGGCCACCTGGAAGACCCAATAGGGCAGCCAGCACATGACGTAGACAGTGATCACGGTCAAAACTAATTTAGTCACCTTTCTGTGAGACCTTTTCTTCTCTTTCGATTTATTTTTAGGGCCGACCGTCTTTAACTTTTGAATGACTAAGCAGTAGAACACAAATATTAGCACCAAAGGAATCGCAAAACCCAATATGAAGGAATATAACGTGAACGTCGTCTGCCCTTCCATATTGCCGTTTTCCGGCCAAAGGATATTACAACTTAATCGTCCGTCTCGTTCGATAAGACTCGTGTACATAAAAATTGGAATCATAAAGAGAACACTGGCGGTCCACGCCATTGCCGAAACTACGCGCGAAATGAACGGCGTTCTCATTTTCGGCGAGGAGATGGGATGACACACGGCAATGTATCTGTCGGCGCTCATGATGAAGAGGAAAATGCTGCTGGTGAATTGATTGATCCCGGTCGAGATCATGTACGCTTTGCACATGACGTGGCCGAACGGCCAGAATTGCAGCGACATTGTCGTTATGAGGAACGGTATGCCAATCAGGAAGCACTCGTCGGCTATCGCCAGGTTCACGATGTACATGTTGGTGACGGTTTGCATTTTGGAATATCGCAGTACTACGTAAATCACTAGCGTGTTGCCCAGCAGACCGACGACGCACACGATCCCGTACAGGACCTGTGTCACCAAGTAGATGATGGGCAGATTGATGTTTGGGCAATTTCCTCCCATCGAGTGTGTGTCGTTGAAGGTGCTGTTGGGACTCTCCGTCGACCAGTCGGAATAATTGGCAAAGCTCTCCATGTTTGGTGATTTAATTAAAATAACTATTGAAAATTCAATCCATTTTCTTCATCTGAATCTGAAAAAATAAAGTAATATATTAGTCATTTTTTTTTATGAAATAAATAATATAATAACATTAATAAGTGACATATCCAACATTGTAACTGTTAATTTATTTAAAATATCTGAAGATTTTAAATGAAAAAATAATAGAATCAAACATTATACCGTTCAATGTACTTTGTATTTAAAATGATAAAATCTGACGAGGCCAGGTCTATTAAGTAAGAAAGATGTAGTAAAGCAGACAATGTTCTTATGCGGTCGCGAGCTTTTTATGGATTTAAATATGTTCTTTTATTTTACGAAGATCTGTATTTTTTTATTCATTCGTTGTAACCGCTGCACAGGTTAATCTAGTCACCGCAAATTTCTTTTGAATCATGTTGATGGTGTTTATCTTAATCGATTTTTTTCCGATATAAATTTACTACGTTATACATTTTTCATGGCCATTGACAATTATTTAATGGAATGTTTCTGTTTAAGTTGAGGAGACTTTTTATGATATAATGTGTTTGGCTTCTTTCTGGAAGTCATCCTTAGGTCTTGATCGTGGATAACCAAGATCTAATGACAATTCCTTGATTTTTTTGGTTTATCCTTTCCCATCAACTTTTAAACTTTGAAACCATCTATTGAGGATTCAAGATGATTCTTTAAATCTCGCAGATGGTATGGTATGGTCGAAACCAAACGCGTCGTTCGAAGGATGACCATTTATAATGGAAAATAGTCCATAAGCATTTCAAGCTAAGATAATGATGAATTATTCGTCAATATCTTGACTTTTTAAACAAAAAGATTATTTTAAGAATAAAAATAGTATTCAAAATTGGATTTTTCTACTAATCAATATGACGCGTAAAACGTGTCAATCCCACGGTTTCACTTGCACTCTGTACATCATACTGGATGGGAGCGAGAAAAAAACATCGCGCCCGTGCCAATAGAAACGAATATTGTTGTTTATATTTTTTTCGCAATTGCGGATAATAAAGGTGAATTTATTTTTTAGACTTTTTTACACAAATAAAAAAGTTTGTGACTTAAAGAGTTCGAGAAAAATCAAAATCTTGGGGTCCCAAATAGGTAACGGTACGAATAGATTAAATAACAAATGCATAAAACACTAAATATGTCTCTTCAATCTCTGGACGTTACATTTTTTTATTATTAGCCAATATGTTAAAACAAGATTAATTCAATAGCAGCTTGGTTTTTAAGTAACGTAACGGAAAATGACTTTCCTTTCCGCTTTATAAATATTTACAAGGTTTAATAAAAAACAATCGCGGACTGTTTAAGTCTTATTTTAGGTAGATCCAAAACCGATACCGTGATATCTTAGCATCTGTATTCGTAGGATATGCCCCCGTAGAATTCTTTTAAATAAAAAAAATACGACGTTTTCCAGAACTCTTGAGATAAGTCTGAATCGCCGAAGTAGCAAAAAGACGCCATATCGAAAATTGCATTTCAGAAGTGCTTTGAAGATTGAAAAAACGTCGAAAAAGTTTGTAATGTATACGATGAGGACTAATTTGAAGGACAAAATGAATACTGGTTATTTTTTTAACAAGTCTCTTCTAGCTGAGTTAATGTTATATCCAAACTCCCAACTTATTGACGTTTCAAGTTTTTGTTGATGCTGAAATTTGGTTGGGTGTGAGGTATTAAAGGTTGTCTGCTGCTTGACGTGTTGTATAACATGGATTTTGTTCCACTAATTTAATTAAAACGTCCGAAGGACACTCAGATCGTTGATAATCGTTCAAGGTCACATTTCCTGACCGGAATGTCAAAATCGATTTTTGTATTGCACGATTAGCAAATAATTTACCGTGCCATTAGCGCCGTAGTTACATTGTGATAACAGTGTTTTTCTCTTTTCAATCGTCCATTTAATTGTAAAAAATGCAAACAAAATGGGAAAAGGGATGGAATTTATATCTTAGAGACACTTGGAACACAACTGGAATTTATATCTTAGCAAAATGAAGCAAAAAAGATTGATGACTTATCCTAATATGTATATAATTAATGCTCATTGTTAATAATAATTGCAAATTATTTTTAACAATTAATCCAAAAGCGAGAGATATCGAACAGAAAGAAAATGATTACCAACGATTTAAGCAAGGAATATTTTTTGGGGAAAATAATTAAATGGAGGGTGAAGCGTCACTTCCGCCGGAAAAGGTATTTGCAAAAGTGTGAGCGCGACAATATTAACCGGAAATCGCTTTGACATGGTAGCATTTGTGAAATTTAACTTCCGCAAATGACCACGACCCCGTGCCGCATCACTAAACATCACAGGGAGATCAATGTATTTATATATTATATTATGTTTGCGAGTGTATATTTAGTAATTTTCTGCAAATCGGGCACGATGTTAATAAATGATTTCATTATATTATTACATATTTTTTTTATATATTACATTAGCTATTGTGAAAGGTTCCACCATGCCTATTATGGCGAAGGTCAAAAGTAACATAAATGTCATCACGATAATAAAATATGGGCAATCGTTATTTTTGAACAATCGAAAAATGTCAAGCGTTAATACAAAAAATATCAATAAGGCGACGTCTAATTTCTGTATCCACGTGTTGTTTACACACATGGATAAAGAAACATCACACGTGTGATTTTTCATCGCACGTCAGAAGAAGTGAAGGATACTTCAAGATAATGCTTCATGTCCGGAAAAAATAACAGAAAAGGTTACGAAAACAAGATTCTTTTTCGCCATGGCACAAAATAAATGTTAGGAATCAATTTTTCTCTGTTATTATTTGTTAAGTATAATTTATTAAGGCACTGTGGGTATAATTAATAAAATTTATTAGTATTTTTCATCTATAAATTATAATTATCCAGAAATATCTGTTTTGATTTGTTGGCGGAACACTTAAGCTCCATAGGTCCAATTAATGGGGTCAGTGAGTAAATAAAAAAATATAGACAGAACTAAACTGTGCGATCTCGATTCAATAAACCCAAGCTTTAATTAAAAATAATATAATAAAAACCGTTTTAATGATCTATCGGTAAATTTTTACAATCCCGTTTTATTTTAGTACCCCTTTTCTAACACCGAGTCTACGTTTTCTCTCTAATTACATTTTTTTTATTAGTCTCAGCAATTGTGACCTGTCAAGTTTATTTTATATATCAAAGTATGTCGGAATATTCTGCCATACACCAGCGAACGATTTTTTCTGTGCGAAATTATAAAAAAAAATGTATTGATATAAATTTATTTTATAGATTGAAAATAAAATATATCACGAGGAAGTTAAAAACTAAATACTGTAAAGTTTTTCAACCACAATAAAAGCTACACGAGATAGCAATAACATTTCTTCATAAAACCATATTATCGTTTGAAAATATCTACAGAATTTAAGAGTATTTGTTAGGATTTAAGATAAATCTACCATATTACACTATAAAAATAAAACTGTACTTCTTTACGAGAAGGGGAATATTTTCGACGTCATTATAAAACGTAAAATTTAATATTTAAGATCATTTTGGGATCGAAATATAGTCTTTTATAGACTATTGGGGGTGGAAAAACGATATGGGAAGGATACAAGAAACTAGAATCGCCCACGTTGAAACACGAAAAAGGCAAGTAGATGAGCAAATTCCTACGAATTTCATAAAATAATACGTGCAAAATATAAGATTACAAAAGTGTGCTTAACGTTGTTTGTATAAACGTGTCACATTCTTAACATATTTAGGACATTAAATAATCGTTTTTATTTTAATTTTTTAGACTTTTTCCTCTTTATATTAAAATAAATGTCAAAAAAGCTTTTAAATCATTTTTATTTATTTAAACCACAAATCTGTCTTAGTTATAAGACCAATTTAATGATGCAAAGAGCTTTATGGGGTGTTTTATAAACAATATATCGGTGACAAAAAAAAAATACGGCATCTTTAATGACTATTATAATTATGCTAATGTACACTCGGACCTCGTATAACACGATCATATTGTTCCACAAAAATGTCAATGTTTGAAGTTCTATTTTTTCTTTTCTATTCTTTGAGTACTTTTCAAGACTCTTGCAGATTTTTTAATTCAACCTTTAAAAACTGCGGAATAAGCGATTGTTTGTTTTTATCTTATGTATTTTATTTATGTATTTTATGATAAGGGCCACTTTTGTAATTTCCTCTTGAGCTTAAAAAAATACTTTATAGGATAGTATTCTATAAAAAAAATCAAAGCTTAAACGCGTGAAACGTGTCAATCGCACGGTTTCACTTGCACTCGATACATTGTATGAGATGGGAACGAGAAAAAACATCGCGCCCGTAGTGTCAGAAGCGAATATTGTCGTTATTATTTTTTAGGCCAATTTACAATATTTACTCTTGAGACTTTTTTTAGACAAATACGAAAAGTTTGTGACATGTAGGATTTATATTAAAAGAGTTATTCGAGAAAAATCGAAAACATGGGATCCCAAATCGGCACGGCTAGGTTTAATGTAATACAATAATTCTTCGATATCCTGTATTCATCTTTTATTGGTGACATATCATTTTTTCCAATGACTTTTTCTGGCCACAACATTTTCCAGAAAGCATTTAATATGAATTGTTTCTTTTTGGATAGTAGCATACACAATTTTGAATATTTTTTTTTTAAACCGTATTATACACGAATATATCACCATACATCAACCATGTTATATACGATTTGGGGTAGAGGGGGGAAGGATTTGATCTGAATAGTAAAGCATTCTCAGTCGATAAAGATATGAAGAATCATAACTGCTTATATTTTTTTAAACTTGACGATGATATCATGAATTATTTAAAATAAATAAAATAAAGATACGAGTAAGTGGGTATTCTCGTATTTTAGCAAATGCGTATAATCAATCCGTGGCCAGCGTATGTTGCAACTGGCATAACATATGAGGTATCCGAGAAAAAAGGTTAATGACCACTGGGTAAAATAAATAAATTATGTATTTGAATAATTTAAGGATTTAGGCCAAAAATACTCGTAATTGTTGTTAACTTAATTTGCGGATTTTTGCCAAAGGAATCGGCAATTTACAACACATTATGGAACAAGACGTTACCGGGTAGAAAGTTAACGAGGTTTGCGAACTTTGCTCAGAGCATTCGATACCTAGCAGAGCGCAAAACATTTGGCGGGAGTTTCAAATTCTACAGAATTATCACTCGAGAAACTTGAGGATCAGCATAAACGTCGACATCAGCCTTCTGCGCCCGTCCCGAATTTAAAATTCAAAGCAGGGGCGACTCCGGGCGACCAGGGGACATTGATTGAGCAGGGTGGGGCTTTCTAGGGGGGCGAAACCTCCTGGACTCCAGAAATTTATCACGCATTTAATAAACACAGTTTACAAGCCGGGTCGGTCACTGGTAATTCAATTTGCGCGCAAATCTTATTAAATTTGCACCCGATGGAAATTGGATAGCGAAACTGTCAACATATCAATTATTAAACGCTAAATGCGTTACCGTGAATAACATAAAACTGAAAGCATAAAACTCAAAGAAATACGGGATGTTTTTTTACCCATGTATATGTATAGTGCGAGTTTTGCACGCAAATACATTAAATTCGATACGCAAAAACGGACATGTGTCAATATTTTATCACGGAGACAGATACGACTCGTCGAGAAACAACGCCCGTACCGATAATAGTAATATATTACACAAACACGCATGATAAATGGGCATCCTCTTTGTTTGCATGGGTTCAGTGGACCGTCCTAATCTAATAAGCAAATGTGTTTCGTATCGATATTAAAAAAAAACTTTCGCCAATAAATCCCGAGGGCTAAAAGCAAATGTCTGGCGCGATAGATAAGGGCTGCAAATCACGTTTTTAATATCACTGCTGCCAACATAATGTGAGGATATCTAGTTGGCATATTCAACTATAAATCTTAACATAGGCACAGAATAAAACAAATATCTAATTCGCACAAAGATCGACTAGAATATTTTTATAAGTATAATGCATATATTTATATTAAAAATATGTCATACATTCTAATTATATAAATATACTTTAATCATTATAATACGTATGTAAATTATTATTTTAGACATTCATCCAATAAAGATAACATATTAAATAGCAAAAAAGCAAGGTAACGTATTTTTGCATAATATCCAATATAAAATTTGCAGGTCTTTGCCCATTTCATTTCAAATTTATTTTTATCTCTCTCAAGGGTGTGACCATTTTGTGGACGAGCCTTTAATTTTGACATATTTAGTCGCACCTCTTTTTCCATTTATTCTTAGAAAGATCCCCTATCTTTCGTGAAAATATATGTGAGCAACACTCACCTTTTAGTCGTGCCACTTTTATTGTCAGTATACGTCCAAAACTACAAACACATAAATCTGATAGAAGACTGGCAGAGTCAAATTTTATATTATTTACCTTTTCCACTCTGAATATTTTTGGCCTAATCTTCGTTCTACTCTCATTAATTGTATTTTACGAATATATAAAAAAAGATTTTCATCAGGAAAATGATTAACAAACATCTATATAGTGCGATCTGATATGTTATTCAATAAAAGAAGGTTTTTTATAAATAAAACGTGATTTTTTTTTGCTAAAAAATCTTTTGGGCCAATACGTCTGGCCCACAGTGTGGGAAAGGTTAAATAAATATGTAAAATTACATGTTTTATATTGTTTATTGTAAAGAGTTAATAATATAATAAACCATCTATATTTTTGTTCGAACTTCAAACATTGTATTACATGGCGGCCAATACGTCTGGCCCGCAGAGTGGAAAAGGTAATGAAAAAAACATTCTGCACGAATATATCGATATTTTTTGGCAATTACGGTTTAAGTATACCAAATACAGATTATTGAATAAATTTAATATAATCTAATAATTGATCTACTAATGATGTTGTAAAATCGCAAATTTTATCAATTATAGTGGAAAATATTGGGAAAAACCATGTCATTTCGCAATGAATAAATCTATTGTCTTGTCATAATTGAGATAAATCACGCTATGTTACATTCTTTGTTTAAAATCATGTAAAAATACGATGATCGATTTAATGATAAAGAATATAAGAAAATAAACTTAAATAATATAAATGTCCACTTGTGTCCTTTGTAATAGAAAAATATATTTTGTAGAATGGTTTATGAATGAAATATCTTCTAAATAACGCAATGTTGTTTCAGCTCAATATATATTTATTTTTATTATTATAATAATAATATTGTAAACAGTTTAGAGAGTTAATTCGGATTAGGGTATTCCTTTGTAAAATCATTAGTAGGGAAATCGCAGATTCTATGATTCAAGTATTAAACATTGTTTGTGTGTATGTAACATGGGTTCTCAACAAAGGAATATAATTAAACACTCTTATACTGTTTCACTTGGAAATTGTCAGGATCGAGATAGAACACACATATCTATGCAAAATATATATATTATATTCAAATATTCGTCGGAATTCGAATGGAAAAATTTAGTGTAATCCTTACTATCAAGAAAACGGCATAATGATAATAATCGCAATACAAAATTACAATAATGTAATGAAAAACGTTTTAAAAACTATTTTTAAATTTTATTATTTAAAAAAAATATTGTATTATAGTTGGCGAACAATCCGCACTTCCCCCCTCCATGATGATGTACATAGTGCAAAATGAGATGAGTCATACGTCGCGTGCGAAAGCTTGCGTGCGATTTTCGCAGAGCACTCTACCCAATGTGTCAAAGTAATGGAATTAGTTAATTTTTTGCCATCAAGTCCCGGCATGCGGCAAGAAGACAAATTCGAAATAATGACAGGGAAAGTTTTGCGCGGCCATTTCACGGACGGGCAAAGTGGCTCGGGCATTTTATGGGCGTTACTTGATAGGCTATAAAACGTTCAATTTTGACGTTGGTTTCCTCATTTATTGGCGCTTCCTGGACTGCGAATGTTTATCGTCGGACGCCCAACCATTCGCGAACTTGGCCGAATTGGGGTCGATGCCATTCTCGACTCAGCTGATCGTCTAACTGGGCTTAGCCTAGGCTCGAGAAAAAGCTCGTTTGCGGCCATTCGACATAGAACATGACAGCACTCTATTAAAAATAATTAAAAAAAGGTTTTGATTAAAATGTATCGCCCTTCAAGGGCCCTTTAACAAAATACTTAAAAAAATGTTTTAAAATCTTCATTCTTTAACTAAATAAAACGTAATGAAGCCATAGCACTTTAAAATATATTATAAAAAAATCAATAGCTTTAGAATGATAAAACTTACGGATAAATATTTCCACATCATCAAGAAAAGAAAAGCCATCGATACACTGGTTCGAGTAGATCAAATCAGATACGGTCGTAGCTCTTGAAGGCAAGAGAGAACTGATAACCTTCTTGTTGATGACTATATAACTATCACGCTTCTTAGTCATGGGACATTTGTTTTATTATTAACCGATCCGTTACGACTGCTTGAAACCAACCGCGTCGTCTGAAAGGGGTCTATTTATAACGGAAAATGGACCCCAAACATTTCAAGCTAAGATATTGATGAATTCTTCATCAATATATTGACATTTTAATGGAAAATTGAATTTTCTAAGAATACAAATAAATATTCATGATATTCTCGATATAATTTTATTATTCATCTTTCATTCATTTTTCTACTAATCAATAGGACGCGTAAATTCCTGAAAAAACATCGCCCCTGAAGCTACAGAAGCGAATATTGTTATTTTTATTTATTTTTTATTAATAAAGGACAACATATTATTTATATTATTTATTCTTTAGACTTTTTTAGTCAATTAAAAAACGTTTGCGACATGTAGGATTAATATTAAAAGAGTTATTAAAGATAAATAAAAAGCTTGGGATTGGATCCTGATGTAGGCTATTAAATTGAAAAGTGGTACATATTAATATAATAGTCTCATGTGTGTTCTAATTACCAATCCATGTTTAATAGATACAATTCATCTCAAGGGTATTGTAAATTTAAGAAAATAATGCTGACTGATGGTCTGCATACGGTAACATCTCATACATTTTATTTAAATTTGCATTACAGCTGAAAGTTATTGTCAACAAATCCATAAAATGCAGCAAGCATTTGGTTCTCAGTCGAAAACGTTCCATGATGCTTCACGATAATGCGCGATGTCTACAAGTCGCACAATTGACCTTAGGATTGTTGAATGAAAGGCTATGGAGCATTGCCTCATCCAATGCACTCACCAGACATTTCACCAGCAGATTATTATCTCATTTAAGCATTTCGAAAATTTCTCAAGATAACGCAGCTGCTGCCAAAAACTGCGATTCTAAATGTTATAACAATATAATTATAATTTTAAGAAATAATTCAACTCTAATTAATTCTCAATTCTAATTTTATTATTTTTCTACTAAGCTATGATGTCATATATAGAATAATATCATCACGTGATAATATGATGATATATATCTACGTATGCATTTATATTTACGACAATAAATTGATTTAAATCTGGGAAATCTGATGATCATATAGAAAATATGTCTGATATTGACATTCTTACCGTATGAAAAAATATTACATTGATACTATTATCTTATCTCAATATATATATAACATCATTCATATATAAATATGAGTTATGCTTTATTGTATTATCATTTTAACTATTTGAGTTGATCATATTAGTCCAAAAATGGCTTCAGCTAAAACTTTCTTATTCCTCTTCGCTGTAATTTTTGCCGTATACCAAGTGCATTCGGCAAATCTTATCATTGGTAATCCTGCAGGAAGCAACTTGCTTTACAGGTAAATGAAAAATTGAAACAAATTTCTAATAAACTTTGCTTATTCAAATTATTGTTAATCCATTAATGTGTGTTATATTTATATTTCAGTACCAATGCAACCAGAAATGCAATTGTTGGCGGAATTGTAAGCCAAGACGTGGCATACAGAGGATTCGCAGTTAACATTACATACATCACTGCCATTGAATCGGGAATATCTCAGAATGCGACTGCCTTTTTAGTCGGGGGAGGATTGAATCAAGCCAATGCAACCATCAGAATTACATCAGCTGTATCCAGAGGTTACAATTATGCTGTACAATTCTGGGGAAGATAAATTTAATTGTATATTTTTATTTAAATGAAATGTTTGCTTTGAAATAAATTTTATTGTTTTAGTTTATTATAATAAAAAATAAAAATAAATATTTATATATTTATTTATAATAATGTATGGATTAAAAGTATCAAATAAATTATACCGAACTCTGATGGAAAATTTCAACGACTCACTTGCATTCATGGATAACGTGAGTTAAATTGCATTGTGCGGTAGGCTGTATTCTATTGTTGGAATAATTTTCCAATATATTAAAATCCGCGACTTCCAACAAACGTGATATAAATATAAATATGCAATTAACAATGCATGCAAATAATAAACTATTTAATGCTAATCAACGATAATTAGAAATGATTGAATTTATTAGAAGTTGACCTAATAATATATATAAAAAATAAATAAATCACATGAATATTTTATTAATTATCATATTATTATCGTTTAGTAATTAATGATCAATCAGGAAAATCACATTTTTCTCTGCTGTTCAACAATGTCTTATCTAAACAAGACGTGATTATTCCTCAACAATGAAATCGAGCGTTTCAAGATTTTAAGATTACGTTGAATCACTTAAAAATCAAATAAAGGAAACATTATTGTTATCATATTAACAACGAGCATACATACGTACAGTTCAAAATGGAGTTAAACAAATCCGCTCTTGTGGTTCTGTTATATTTGTCGATCGGTGTTATCTCTGCATATTCGGCTGCTATTTATTCCGGAAAACCCTCCGATCTAGAAGTCGGAACGTTGAGTCCTGAAGATAAAATATTATTCACGTAAGAAAATATTATTTATACAACTAATATTGTGTTATACTTATATCGAACAGATGAAGATATGAATCGATTAAAAATTTTCTGACGCATCATTTAATTATTGTTATATTTAAAAAAAAATGTAGTTTATCAAACCAAAAATTTATTCGGGAGGATTGTTTGGGGACTCAATAAATTGAATTATAAATCTGATTACTATAATAATAATTCATACTTTCATTATTATTAGTAACCAGAGGTTATTCAATGAAAATATATTTGGTCGTTTTTATAATTTACATAATATATGTATATATGTACATTTTTATACACTTTCTAAACTGCATCCTCTTCAAGTTTTGGAACTGGGAAAATGTGCTTGTATGTCAATTACTGTTTAAACTTTATCTGCAATTACTAGCAGTTGATATCACGTATATCATAACTATGTTTAGCAATGTTTTACTTCTGAGGGTCTAAAATTATTTTAGTGATACTGCAAATAAACTATTTTTTTACAAATTTACAATCATAGACAGACATTGAGTAGAAACATTTTTTTTTATTTTGTGGAATCATTATCTCCATTAAATAAATATAGTGATCGTGATTCTATTTTATTAATCGATGGGTCATAGCTCCTCAAAACCAACCGCGTCGTCCGAAGTAGGTCTATTTATTATGAAAAATAGACCCCAAGCAATTAAAGTCAAGATATTTGTGAAATCTTCACTAATATATTGGATTCTAAGAATAAAAATAATTTTGGTCGATATTTTGGATCAATATGACGCGTAAATGATAGGCACACTAGTCGATGTCCTGCCGCAGACAGAAGACACGCCCTCGTCTGAATTCTCACGGTATGTGTCAATCGCACGGCTACACTTGCACTCGGCATATCGTACCAGATGGGAACGAGAAAAAACATCGCACCCGTGTCGACAGAAGCGAATATTGTTTTTATTATTTTTTTTCTGAATCGCAGACAATAAAGGTCAATGATTATTTATAATATTTATTCTTTAGACTTTTTTAGACAAATACAAAAAGATTGTGATATATATGATTTATATTAAAAAAGTTATTCGAGAAAAATCAAAAATTTGGAGTCCCAAATAAATCCCTTCGTCATGGTTAGGTTAATATACCAAATAGCAACTTGGGTCGGTATGTATACGCAAGATTGTAAAATTATGTACAAGAAAGGTCCAAATCGGCGGCCGGGGTCTACTACATGACCATATACATGTATCAAAGTTTAATGTTATAAAGAAGAATAACGATAAATCATCACATTAAAAATGATGTCTGATCCTTCAATGATTAATGCAGCAAAGCCCATTTTTATATTTGATTTAAAAATATATACATATATGTATGTATGTTATATAGCTTTACGCAATCAATGCAAAAAAACAGACACCTGTTGTTTTAAACAGGATAAGGGAGGAGATTCTATTACATTATTCAGTTTGTGACAACAGAGTTGCTCAAGAAAATAAAATTAGATTTTTTTTATCATAAGCAGATTTACGTAAAGATACAGATGAGCTGATGGCATAAATTTAAAATAATATTATATTAAATCAACAATATTAAGTATGACACCGACAATCATTTAATTTATCAATATTTATTTTTATCTTATGTTTAATCTAGATTGACTAGTTTACTTGAGCCAGTAGGTGGCGTGGAGTATGTCGAAACCGGCGTGCACAGTGAACAAATCAATATCACATATGTCAATATTACTGAAACCGGCGAATATCCAGATGCACGTGCTTTTATAATGGAAGGAGGACCAGGATCCAATAATATAACGGTTAGATTAATTCCTGGACCAACATTGGGATTCAACTATACGATTAGCGTGCATGGCATCGAGCTCCCACTGATCCCAGACGGCGCTTCCAAAGAATATTTCAAATTTGAAAAACGCAAATATGTGGACAGAAAATAATTGAAAATATACAATATTGGCTTTTATTTTAATTTTCAGTTTTTCCATACCCAATTCCTAATCTCTGATGGCAAACAGATATACACATCTATGTACATTGGTGTTCATACGCATACACGCAGGGAAAAAAAAGAAACAGGTGGGCACGTTTAATGGGATCAGTTTTATTTGATTATGTTGTTTGCCGAACCAGTGTTATACTCTTACTGCAGGAGATTAATATGGTAAATTCAATACGTATAGGTAAATATAAGCGTATTGTTTGTTGTGGAATGTGAGGCTATTTACACCGACATGTTTTATTAATTAGTACAATGTATTGCGATGTTGCAAAACACATCATAAATAGATCAATCAAGTAAATATTATTTGAGATATTCGGCTAAATGGATCAAAAATCGACCTCACATTTATTCAAGAATTATATTAAATGTTATATTTATTAAATTATGATGGAATTTTCCTTTTTAAACCTTTTCCTCTTTGGATATTTTTGGTAGAATCTATGTTCTACTCTCATTAATTGTATTTTGCGAGTATATAAAAAGAAATATTCTTTGGGAAAATGAATAAGAAATATCTATAGGATTTGATCTGGTATCCTATTCCATAAAATATATATTTTTTATAAGAATAATTTGAAAAGAAAGTGGTTAAGTTTTATTGCTAAAAATCGTTTTGGCCAATACGTCTGGTCCACAGAGTGGAAAAGAATAAAAAATCATGTATCATCAAGTCCAAATTATATTTTTTTAGGATTTATCAAATTGTATCTGCTAATGTTTTGTGAATACATTCTATACTCGGATAGTACAAGGTGTATTCTTGGTATATACAATAATAAAATTTAATTACATACGCGGACAAAAACAATACGGCCCTGGTTGACCGTTTGGGAATAGCAGACATTCGAATTTTGCTTATATGAACACGCTAAATTTTGTGCTAAGCAAAATAACCACAATAAAATGTTATTAAAATAATTAAATTACATAAAACAATGTTATACATTTATATTCAACCAGGACATAGACGACATGCAATATATATGAAATGTTATTGGATATTTTTATCGTGTACAATCAATAGTAACGATTGCAAAAATATATATGAAATTACAATATATAATATATCAGATTTTGGCTTTGGATTATTTTTAATGTTATTCAATTCTTCATTTCTTTTCTTTTTATTAACAAAATTTAAAACTTATAATACTATTGTGACTCCCGCATCTTTAAATGATTAACTTGACTATTTTAACGACAAAAAGTGATATTTAGAGAGTTATAATGATTTTCCGGCAGTGTCAGAAATAGTTTAAACAATTTCGAAGTGAAAATTTTGATTGACCCTAAAATGAGAGGGTAGTAAAAGCGGAAAATATGATATTTCGAATTGAAGTTAAAGCAAATTCGACCAAATTTACTCTACAAATAGTAGACACATGGTGCAAAAACATTTGAATATAATTGACAAGATTCATAAACAGGGTGTGTGCATACTGCATCGTTTAATTGATGAAAGCAAATCTCTACGAGTTCGTATGTGTCAAGAATTAATAAAATTAGAGAATTGGACTATGCACTCAAACCTATGTTGCAAAAACAGTGTCCTTCTAAAGGGCAGATGCCACTGTCAATGAATCATTTATTATAAATTATTAAATATGACCAGACAATAACAGCACAGTTCTATTAATATATGGTGGAATGACTAAAAGAAGCAATTCTTGGGAAAGAACCCAGAATTTTCAATAGAGAAATCGTATTTATTAACACGATAATGCGAGACCTTATACAGCTAAAATTACTCGGAATAAATTGATGGAATACGAATGGAGTGTAATTATTAATCTATCATATTCACTCGATCCTGCTTCATTGGATTACCATTTATTTAGATTAATGCAGTACTTTTTATCCAACAAAAATTTTAAGAATATCGAAGAAGTGAAAACGTGTTTCGATATCTATTTTTTATACAAATAAAGAGATTTTTATTGTAAATGACATATTGAAATTGCTATAACGATGAAAAAAATTGTAGTAATCGAGGGAGAATATGTAATAATTAACTAATATAATCATATTAATATATTTTTTTAATTAAAAATATTGGATTTTGATCGTATTTGATTTTTAAACACAATTTATGTGGGTATTTTAATACCATAAGTCTTTTCACAACACAATTTTGGCGATAAATATATATCTATGATTTACACGTATTAGTCATACAAAATATATTTATTAATGTCAGCGATTAATTAAGGTATTGTGCAGATAAAATGTACTAATACCCACAAATGAAAAATATTCATCACCTGGGGTAACCTTCATAATAAATTCGATCGCTTCTGGCCCATTGGGAAAATAACAGAAAAGGATTATGGTTTCGTATCGGAATACTAATTGGAAAAGTGTAATTAGTGAATGAAATAGGAAAACATCAGGATGATGCTATATTGATGAGATTTTGCGATATACTCGCGTTCCAAAATATATATATGTATATATATATAATTTTTCTAATTCTGGAACTAGATTAGAATTATATCGAAATAAATTTATCGTGACAAATGTATTAATATTACGATTATTTAAAATAATAAGGTATCTAATATTCTAGATTTAGATATTATATTATATAACCTAATTTGACCGTAGTATAATTATTGATTACGAATGTACTAGTGTTCAAAATATACGTATTTATCTTATCGAGTGTACGAACATATTTAATCAATGAAAACAATACCGATTGTGTATTATCTTCAAGTTTTCAATGGTGAAACGGTAATAGGCGGAATAATAATTAATATTTGTTAGTGGGAAGTTTGAATTTCATTACAACGGAGCAACAATGGCCGCGTTGAAAATTATTCTGTTTGCGGCAACTTGGGCAACTGCGCTCGGTTTCTATGACTGGTCTGCTTCTTGGAATATCGACTATACCTCATCCATGGAAGCGGGAACTTTGGATAAATCAGATAAACTCCTGTACACGTGAGTTTGTAAATGCAAATGTATTCATTGCAATATTGTATGTATTATTTTAACGAATGGTGCGATAATATTTTGAGGTTAGTTAATGTCGATTACTCATATCTTTAATCATATTACAGAATTAACAGTGTGTACAGTAATGAATCTGGCGCCGAAGTGAGCTACAGAGATATCGGTATCAACGGCAACAACAATATTATAATTACATATTTTAATGCGATAGAAATGGGAAAACATCCCGATGCTAGTGCAATCATACATGAAGGCGGTCCGGATCAAACCAATGTCGTAATTCGGTTAATACCAGGATTTTCAAATGGATTTAATTATACTGTCAATGTGTATGTGCGAAAAATTCCGCGAAGTTTTGAAAAATGCTATCACAAATACGAAGTCACCTACTATAAACGCAACGAAACCGAATCAGACTATGATGATGCTATAAATGCGATGTTAGCGTAATGTGCTTTATATTGATTGTATTTTTAAAATATATAATATAATTCTATATTCTGTAAGTCTATTATTATTATTATATCATAACGTCTAAATTAAAACATACTGCGAGTGTTTGGGTGCAACGATGTGAACCTCGCAACTCGCAAGTGTTTGATTCGTGTCTTCTGCTTAAACGCGACTTTAATCATAACAAGTTTTTTCATAAATGGTTCTCTAGAAAGGCGATTTCTATTGGTAGTTTTTCTACAGAATGGCGACACTATTAATTTATTATTTTCATGTTGCGGTCTGTCAACACCGGGGCGTCGCCTCGAGGCAGACTTCCTCCCGCAGTTGCAGCGTGAACACGTTCCTGCGTTAATTCCATAACGACTCTGGAGACTTTCCTCTTGTCTTCCTTTGAAATCTTATTGACACGGTATAACCATCATTTACTGACTTCAGACAAGTTGACCGACGCCATCGCCGAAGTTCAGGCTGCAGTCTCCGCCTTCAGTATCTCCGATTTGAGACCGCAGACCGGCATGCCACTGTAGAGCCCCCTGCCGGCCTCTCATCGGAGATCACCAGGAAGCGTGCTTCCCCGCAGATACCCTTGGCATCTGAATTGCGGGCAATACCAGAGATCACCAAGCAGGGAGTACGAGGAGCTGCACGCGTCATATTGCAATTCGAATATTATAACCATGTGTCGGAATATTATATTTACGTAACTTGTCTTTGTATATTATACTTACCGAGTAACAATAAATTTGTCATGTGTTTCTAAAACTGTGTTTGCATTTTCATCACCGGCGAGAGTAAAGGCTCGCCGTGGTCCGAGTTAAGCATTCTTTGATCTACATTTTCCACGTTATTTCACAACCTTTAGAGTAGCAAGGAAGCACTCCGTCCACAGAGCGTGGAAACGGTCCGCCGACGCAAAGTACCGTAAGGCGATCGTGTGCCTCCGGAGTACAAGGCGACGGTTCACCAGAACCATTGCAACTACGGGAATCTCCAATTTTTTTTTGGAACTACATTAAAGCAAAGCGAACGGATAATTTCGTATCAAAGTTCATGGTATTTGATGGTGTTACTTTACATAACTCACAGTCACTGGATAAGGGGGTCCAAGTCGACGCTATCTATAACGAAAAAGATTTTGATAAAGTCGATTATGCTAGACTAATTTTGAAACTAGATAGTTTGGGCCCTTGGATAATCTCGTACGTTTCTTCTTGAGTTACCTTACAAAGAGGAAACAATATGTGACATACGACTCCCAAACGTCGTATGCTTACAATACATCTTCCAGTATTCCGCAAAGGCCAAATTTAGGACCTCTATTATTTATTTTATTCATAAATGATATTCATCTTGCCCTTAATTGTAAATTATCACATTTCGCCGACGATTCAAAAATATTTTGATACATTACTTCAACGGAAGATGCCTTTTCGTTGCAGTTGGACATTGCTTCTTTGCGCGATTGGGCAATATTAAATCGTCTTCCATTAAGTATTGGAAAACGTCAATCAATGAAATTTCTAAATCAAAGGAGCCTATCATCTTTAATTACAAACTTTTCCAAAGTAATCATCTGTTAAAGATCTGGGCATTTTGTTTGATTCCAGGTTAAAATTTAGTTCAAATGTATCGGACGTGTGTATGCAATTATTAAGAGTGTTGGGCTTCGTCTTGAAAAAATCTCAGTACATAAATATCACCTTAGTTATACAAATGCTATACGATACATTGTTTCTGAGCTTGCTGAGGTTCAGCTTCCATTATATGGGCGCCTTATGACGCCTCAAATTACCTCAGATTAGAGAAAACCCAGAAGATAATTCTAAGATATCTTTACATGAGGGAGTTTGGATTCTAACGCAGCGCATAGGTACAGGGCTGCCTGGGGTATGTAACTCTCGAAAAATGAAGGTCGATCTACTTGGCAAAGCACTTCTTCAAGCTGTTGGTTGGCACAGTACATAGCCCCCTTGTACTGTGCGAGTTACCCTTATGGGCGCCACCTCATTACCATCGAGCTCGTTTACATGTGCTTTTTCTTCCGCCAAATGTGAGGACGGGTGCTCTTGAAAACTCTCCGGTAACCAGAGCTATTACTCTGCTCAACTACTTCGCCGACTATGTAGATATATTTGATGCTAAATATTGCTATTTCGTTGTTCTTTTATAATTTCATATAACGGATTAGTTAATGACGGTATTTAACATTTTTTTTTATTTACAAAGCATATTTATCTATACGTTATTTTCTCTTAATTTATTTTTATGTGGGTTAATCTGTAATGCCAATCATGCATTGTTTTTTATGAAATATATATATATATATATATATATATATATATATATATATATATATATATATATATATATATAATAACTTTAGCATGGAAAATATCATGCTTAATCGCATTGTAGCGAAACATATTTTTAAATTGTATGATTTCAGAAAACTCGGATATGTATGTGAACGGCTGTAGTTGAAATAGGGCATAAAATTCGATAGTTACCAAAGTTTCGGAAACTCTGACATGTGTACAATAAAACGGATGTGATATAACGGATTAATGTGACATTTACGTCTCAATATATTGCTGCTAGTTGGCAACCATTTATCCACTTTCCTGTGGAATGCATTATGGTCCCCTCATACAAACCGAAACGCATAAATTGCATGATAATTTTCTAACAAAAAATATACAGAGTGTTCCGTACAAAATTCGAAGGAAAATATAATAATTATGAATTTTATTTTGTACGCAAGCTTACGTTAAATAATAATATATACAAAATTTTCATTTTGCATTGTTATTTTAATGCATATTTTTTGTATTAAATTGGTTGAAATTACAATTTCACACATTAAAATGTATTACAGAATAATTATGCAAAAATCTTCATTTCCCGTTCATATTAATAAAATTTATGGCAAAAATTTACGTAATCTTATCATACTCCGGGACTAAACCGTATAACCACGAAGAGGGTCTGAATGAAATTTTATTTTGTTATTATATTTTTAAACGGCCGAATATAATATTTATATAGAATTGAAATATATTAATATAAAAAAAAACACTTTGGATTAAAAGTACGTTGTGCCAGGTGAAATCTAGATTAAATTTCATTTGAATATTTGCAGACACTTTTAAGATTGGAATAAAGTGGAGATGGCAGATGAAAACTTTTCGATACAGCCGAGGTGGTAGAATGGTACGAGGTGAAGTACTTAAAAAATATTTGTATAATTATATTTCGAGTTTTCTTGAATTACAGTAGGATACAATATAAAGTACGTTTGACGTGTAATTTAAATAAAAAGACGAAACGGTTTCGAAAACAACGAAAAAACTTGGAAAAACTCGTTTTCGTTATAAATGAGACAAATGATTTTTTCTTAAATGTGGAAAATTTGTATTCGGCCGAGGGTAATATACTGTAAATATATTTAAGACCCTGGATAAAATTAATAAAGTGTTTGTTTTAAAATACCACGAGTAATAGTCACTCAACGTAATATTTTAATGGTAGATAATTTTTATGCTAGAGTTATTTCATTTATAAGCTTAATTTGAATTTAGTCTTCGCCAATTCTCACTGAAATATGTATATTAAAGAATAAGATAACATTTTATTAAAATAACTATTATTTATTATGTTATTAAAGTACACGTAGAGTTTTGACCATATTTTTAGATTCGTCCATTTTAAGTAAAAATCGCCGCATACCCCAAAGGGTATCCTAGCAATATTTATTGGAAATAAAGTTTTATGTCCGAATAAAACAATTCTTACAAGAGGCTTGTGATGGATATTAATAGCCCACTTGGAAGTAGGCTGTACTCACATTACTGGAGCGATGTTTACGACCGTCGGCTTTTGTATGAAACAATACATTACCCAAAAGAGGGCTGGCCCACCTCCACGGTAAGAACTATTTCCTTTCAAGATACAAATGGTCCAAGAGGTCCCGGTGACGGCCTGTTTTTTGTTTGACGGCAGTTAATTACGGAGGGACCCCCTCACACCCTGTCACGCCCCCAAGTAATTTGGCAAGGGGAATAGCCGGAGACAAGTTCAAACATCGACCGGTGACAATAGATCGTTTATATTAAGTTGGAATTGCTAACAAATTAGCGACGACCCCTGTCATGTAACTCCTTAATTACTTCCGAAGGATTTGCTCCGGGCTCATTCATTCGGAGCCAGACATGACGTGGATTTTTTTGTAATGTTTAATCTCTGTTCAGTATATATGAAAGCTTAGGTAAAGCCAATACATGGTTAAGGACATCCACTGTGCCAGGTACAAATGGTACAATTAAATAATGTTTTAAGTTACTGAGGTTAATAGCGATAGAAATTTATAAAAAAGTATAGGCAAACTGCATATCGTTCTACTTGCTAGATGTGAAATTGGAGCATAATTTAAAATATTTGCCAGACAAATATTAACATATGAATTAAATCAGTTCATAAATTCTTGCGTATTTTGAAGATATTAATTTAAATAATACATATTGTTTTTAATAGATAACATATTTTTCATTGTTATCAACAAATTATTGTCCATCAGAGACAATAAATATATTTGACGAGTAGACGTAAGACTGTAAGACTTCTACTAAAGACTTTTTAGTAATTTTTCCTATATATGAATTATTATAGTATTTGCATTGTATATTTTATTCTCTAAAAACTCGTATTCATTTTCTAAAAACTCTTATTTAAGTAAAAAATCAAAGATCAAAAAAACAAATCGAAACAGGCAACTATTTATTTGCAAGTGTGCTGTTCAAAGAAATAGTCATAAGGAACATGTATGTTAAGTAAATGCTCAAGAACCTGTAAAATGATATATAGCAATAATCTAGCAATTTACACTGTATTTATTTATGGTTAATCTGAAATTTCTAGTGTTAACACATTCTCTAGGGGGCGAGTTGCGTTCAAACACTCTGAGGCGAGGTACACTCGCAGAAATTAGGTGAGACGTCGTTTTCCACCAAAAAAATTATAACTCTTTTATTAATTAAGATATTGAGCTAAAAATTAAATTACTTGTACTTCAACATTTACTGGATAGTTTGTGCAAAACAATAATTTATATTTTTTTTTATAGCAGGGGTCACCAAACATTTAAGAAAACGAGCCGATTAAATTATTTATAAAACATGGTCTTTTCAATGTTGAATTTGAATATTTATATCGCCTTGTGTTTGAAATTTCAAAGTTATTAACCGTTATCCACAACAGCTGTTTTTATAGCTACGAATATTGAAAAACGTTATAAATAAAAAAATAATAATTACGATATGACATCAGTAAGAATTTATTAAAAAAAAATATCCTACCGATAGCAAAATATTTGAAAAAAAAGTTATAGCGGAATAAAGAAAATAGTATCGGCTGACGAAAAATCAAAAGATTACAACAGTGTAATAAATAAATAAATTCTTAAATGGTGCTTATTTTACAGTAAGTATTAAACATTAAATGATTGCCGACGAAAGTCGGCAATTTCTAAACACACTCCTTTTTGTAAAAGAACCATAAAATATTTCAAATAAATGAAAATTCAAAATGCAATTGCCGCATTTACCCAAAATCTCTTCAAGATCTCATTTTTTTTGTTTTGCTGTAACTATCAAGTATCTAACCAAAAAAATATTTAAAAAAACAAATCGGTTATATTTATATAGAAGGGTTATATATTTATAATCGTGAATATTTTATATAGAAGGGTTGTGTATGAAATTTCATTAGCCGTTGGGTCATTGGGATAGGCCATATTTTTTATTATCCACAATAGCCGTTTTATAGCTCTGAATGTTGAGGAACATCATAAATAAAAGAGAACAATTACGATATGACATCAGTAAGAATTTATTCATCAAAAATAAAACTTAGTATTCCACCGATAAGAAAATTAAAACGTTTTAATAAATACAATAGATCAAAGCTCATAGTATTGGCTGACGAAAAAATAAAAGATTACAACAGCATAATAAATAAATAAATTCTTAAATGCTCTTCATGTTGCAGTAAACAATAAACAATTGCCGACGAAAGTCGGCAATTTCCATACACTCCTTATAAAAGAGCCGTAAATTTTTTCGAATTAATAGTTAATGTTATAACTTACAGATTATTATATTACTCTGTGGTTTCATTTTTGATTGACGTTTTTTAACCATCACTATTTTTTAAATTTAAGTTAAGTAATATAAACGGTACAATGTCCATGCCAAAGTACATAATACTAATACGGATATTAAAAATCGTGTCAAAAAGCTCGCAAAATTTGTAAAGAATTGCAGTGAATAACAGAGGTATCTATTCTTTTCGTCAATGTTTTATTATAAAAGCATGTTATAAATTTAACATGTCTGAGATGAAAAACAGGGCAAAACTTTAAAATATTCTACCTCATCATCCGAACAGTTTTGATAATTTTATGAAAAATATCTAACATTTACTTTAAGAAAATTTCATATTTTAATTATTTCATATAAAATTGAAAATTATATTTTTAACATAATTTAATGTTTTCGTATGATAATAAGAAAACCACATTATTAATATTCTATATAAAAAAGTTTATATACGAATTCATTGAATAAGAAAATTTGAATTTATTTGTTTTGAAAAGAAAAAGGGAAAATTTCTATATGAATCTTTCATGCGAAAAGTTGTTTCACAAGTTATTACGCACATATAAGAAGGATATATTAAAAATCTCTTAGTGTGCTAGATTTTACGAAGAATTATGTAAATTAATTGAATTAAACTTGAAACGATTTAATTCTCAAACAGAAATTTCTAGATAAAAGGATTTGGTTGTTAATGGCAGCTACTTACGAATCGAATGAGATACATAATTAGCGTTGGATTAAAATTTGATATTTCATCGAATGAATTTGTAATAAAATATTCCAGATTTTTATTATAACTTGTGTAAAAAAATCTTAAAACTTCATGCAAAGGTTGCGCGTCGATTTACTGATCCATTAGTTTGCAAATTCATAATTGAACAGCGGGATGGCAACCCCTTTCAGTAAATACATTATTAAAGTCTACTCGTTGCCTACTTTAACGACGGCAATAAAACTTGGAATAAATAATGAATTAATGAATAAAAGCACAGTAAAATATAAGTAGTGTATAAATAAATTTCAAATATACTATAAGATGATGCGATACTAAATATTTACGTATCGAATTGAATGTACACACGTGTTTCCACATAAAATTCAAATTTTATTTACCTATATCAAAATAAAATTTGAATTTTATTTTGATATAGGTAAATAAAATTCAAATTTTATTTTGATATAGGTAAATAAAAAAATAAATTAAATTTATACGACCGAACATAACTTGTATTGTTTTTGGCACTTGTATATTTGTATACCATTCGAAGAGTCAATACTCATTTATATAAATTCATGTAATGGCAATCAATAGCTTGTTTTACGTTTAGCTGTTAGCTCGACTGTGACATCGGTGCTGTTTAACCATTTATTGTCATTGGTGCCTTTTATTGGTCCTTTATTTTCCCTTTTTTTTAGGTGATAATAAAATATATTACCAGATCTCCACTCGTGTTCGTTAGAGGTATTAAACACAATCGCTATCGTTAGTTATTTTATTTAACCCGCATTTGCGCTTTATGTTCAGCTTTACGCATAAGGATATAAATAGCATAATTGTTTCAAATCTCTTTTATTTTTTTTCAGAGCGGCTCAAAAGTACGCATTTCTTAAACTACTCAGAATGTGTCAGTTTCAGCCCATGACGTATTATAGCAATTTTTTCATGGATATGCTACCCTCGTCAAAAAGAAGCCACATATACACATGCATAATACAAATGAAATGAAATAAAAAAGCGTTTAAACTCATTTACATGAAAGGATTTGGGGATTTTTGGTGAAAATATTTTTTTTCAAAAAGTTGACAAAGGCGACCTATAAAGATTAAAGTTGAATTGTCCGGGTTATTTTTTATTACAACCGGAATCTTGTATAGCATTTCGACGTTAAATCTCTTTATTTAAATTTTTGTCGTCAGTTGTCACAAGTTTTCACGGATGTAAAAACATGGAAAATCGTGAAAAAGATCAAAGGATTCAAAAAAAGATTTTCCATCTGGAATGAAAGTTCATATTTATAAATACTTAGCAAACGGTATACATATTGTAAATGTGTTTTTCGGAGATCCAATTTAATACTAAACTTTTAACTTTGAATTAAATATTATGTAGTCATGGATTATGTACACCTATGTACATATACACATTCTCAAAGAATATCCGAGTCGGTGGAAATTGCCGGAAAAGTTATTTTCAAATTGTTGACATACATACGCACAATCTGCGGGTTGTAAATAATGGCTTTATTTATAATAATGACTACATCCCTCAAAAATTCTATGGATAGTACACACGGCCGCGAGGACTATGCGTAGAATCGTGATACAAATTGGGGTATTTGTAACGACTACTCGTTAGTAGCGACTATAATGAGTGCAGTGATGATTTACTACGGTAATTGGAGAGAAATACTTCGATAACGTTGAGGTAGTGGTGATGAGGGACTGTAGCGAAGAGGGGTTTCGATAAAAATCGAGAGCACAGTACATAATCTGGGTCAACCGGGGATAATTGAATTATATTAAAAAATAATGAAACGTTTTTAAGCGCAATTAAAAACTTCTTTATTGAGTCGAGTTGAATGTTTGCTAAATAAAGATTGACAGGCCAGAGGGGAGTCATCGTGTGGACAGAGTATTTTTCATCGTAGGGGAAGAGCGGTATTATTTTCCGGTTTCGCCATCCCCATTTATCAATGCCAATGAAATGGTTTCGAGTAGATTCAATGTTTTCGGCGTTACATTCGCCAGTGCCCAACGCTCCGTTATAAATTATTCCTTCACGCACAATAAATTTATTCTGAATCAGTTTGGGCCATTTTTCAAAGTACTTTGTTAACCTTTCGCGGCTTGCGGGGAGAGATTCGATATATCAACCGGTATTAATATTCTAAAGTTAATTCATAACTGTCGATTGGTAAACCTGAAAGTTTGTCATCCCTGTAAAATACCGGATACGAATAAAATTGGCAATTCAGGGTCAATGTGCCTTTATATAATATATGGGTTTATTTGTTGAATATTTTATATGTTAAGTAAAATTATAAAAAATAAAATAATAATAAAGAAGTACTATTTTCAATTGCTTCTTTAAGGATTCTTAGCTTCTTCAGATACAAGATGAAAAAGAATTAAGAACATGCAAGAGATATTGATGATGGTTTTGAAAAATCGATTAAATAAAACAGATACATTTATGCTAGTACTGACTTGCAGTAACTTTTCAACTGCATGCCGGATCAATGAAGAAATTATTTGGTCGGTCACTTGGCCAGATTAATTTTTTTTTTTTAATAAACATTCTCATTAAAATTAGTAAATCATGTAAATTAATTAACATAGCCAATCAAAAAAAATAAATATTAACCTAACCGTGCCGATGGAGATATTTGGGACTCCATGTTTTTGATTTTTCTCGAAAAACTCTTTTAATATAAATCTTACTTATCACAAGCTTTTTATATTTGTCTAAAAAAGTATAAAGAATAAATATTATAAATAATCATTGACCTTTATTGTCCGCAATTGCGAAAAAAAAATTACAACAATATTCGCTTCTGTAGCCACTGGCGTGAATTTTTTATCGGTCGCGTCCGGTACGATGTGCCAAGTGCGAGTGAAACGTACACTAGTGACTCGTGCCGCAAGAATTTGACGGTCGACGTATCGGTTAACCTTTTCCACTCCGTGGGCCAGACGTATTGGCCCAACAGATTTTTTGCAAACAAATTAAACTTAGTTTTTTTTATTTAATTAAAAAAATAATGTATGTGGAAAGGGTTAAAAAAACGAGTGCACAATATAACATAATAAACTAATAAATAAAATATATATATTATTATACGGTATGCAAATCATAGCTGGAGTATTTTTTATATATATAAAATATAACCTATAGACATGTTGATATTGCGTAATATTCTATATATCCCCTATGGGAAATGCCGATGGGTACATCTACTTGTTCCAAAGAAGGTTGATATAAACATAAAAATAATAATAAAGTGCACGCCGGAGTACGGGGTATTTTGACCCTCGCATAACTCAAACATGAGATAGTCCCTATTTTTTTTTTATATTTGTTTGGAGAGGTCAAATGATAAATAACCAATGTATATATTTCAGGGGTGTGACCAAATTAAATGCAATAAAATATAATTAAATATACACGAAACACGAAAACCGTGCCAATTATTTAATATTAATACACTAGTAAATCTTTATATATAGTTTAATAATAAAAAAAACACGAAACGTAATTTTTATGCATATATAAGAAAGAGTTTCACTAAAGCAGTTTCAGTTAACAACTCACAAGAAACTTGGAAAGCGCATTCGTTAAAGCGAATCTCCTCCGTATTTTATTTAAGAGTTCTGCAAAGCATTTGATATTTTAATATAAGATTAAACAGTGAATTTAGTCTGCTGCGCGTGAAAAGCTGCATATAAAAATATTTTGCAAAAGTTAATATTATTATAATTAAATATGAAATGGCTAATTATGATGCCGATAGTATAAGCATTGTTTCGGAGGAGGATACAAGCAATCTCTATGGGATAAACATTGTGAGCAGATACAATGAGCGCTTAATTGAAACAGTGTATTTCCTAAATAATGATCATGATTACCCAGAGGACAAATTTATCGGAACCTGTGTCCTAATTGGGCCTTTGCAAAGTGCCAAGAAGATCGCTCTCTATATAATTTTGTCACCGCATACTATGCGACAATTTACTTTGTAGGCTGGTGCCAGCTTATTAGTTTGAGCGAAACCACCCAAGTAAACAGGGCAGACAGTCTCAACGTGTCCAATAATGGACGGCACCAATAAACTGGCGATGGCGAGTTAACCACAAAGTTTACTCTCATCGTTAACAATCGCGACAGATGGAGGTCTGGTTTGGAGCAAAACCTATTACGTTATTAGGCAATAAGCACACAACCATGCGCGTTATGTTCGGTCAATCTAAATCATAACGAGTGCTGTATCTGCTACGGAGACTGAAGACCTTGAAGTAAATGATGCGCAAATAAATAATCTCGAGAAAAATATTTTTGTTTCGAATCTGAAACAGTCTGTTACTTAATATCGAATTAAAAACATATTAGATGGTAACTTTATAGCCCTCTACAAACTCTTTCCATGAAAGAACGATGTTTTGTTAACACTAAAGAATAGTAGCTAAACGCTATTCCAAAAATGAATGCACAAGAAGTGCTTTAATGATTGAGACACACCTAATAAGTATTATATAAGTGTATGATATATCTGATGACTTTGGATTGAACAAAATATTGACAATTAAATTGATTTATTTGAAAAAATAATCCTAGTAGTATTTTTTTTTAACAAACCTTGTACATATAAGCGCCATTAAACGTTTGATAATCTCTTTGACAAGAGCCTAAATTGTTTCAGGGCTATCGCAACAAATTAATGTCGATGCCGACACATAAGACGTCGATTACTTTATGCTAATTCTTAACAGGTACACGAGCACAACACCCGAAGACCCAACTACAGACAAACGTTACAAATACACGAAAATTTACGACCATGTACACTGCTGAATTTATGATTCAATTATATTTAATTTATTAGGAGAAATCGGAATCACGTCTGGTTTTAGTTTGAGACACACGTATGTGTACATGTTTTGTTTAATCACCACAGATAATCGTATTACGCAATTTCGCATCAATTTATTGCGTGTATATGACATTTCAAGTAAATATGAGAAGTTATAGTTGATAAAAATATTTATTGGGTTGGGTAAAATGGGTTCGGTTGCACCGTAATAATTGTGTTAATTTCTCTGAGAGACAAGTTTCGATAATGGTATTTATTTTTTGGCTAGTAATGACAATAATAAGTCTGACTGTTTTATATTAGTTGTTTTTATTTGCACCAAACCCAAGTACCGCACAATCAATAATATTTCAGAACATAAAATGTCTCGGAGAGGTCAATAAGTTTAGGTACCGACAACAAGTCTCCTCAATTGAAACAGAAACAAATCGTATTTTAAGAGACGGAAGTGCTATTTTTACTGGTCAAACATGATGTTTTAAATCGAAATGAGGAATTTATAAAATGCACTGTGATACAGTTATTTATGACAAAAACATCTGTGTATATCATATGTATTTTTTTAAAAGACATTATGGGAGTCTAAGCAGACATTATGTGGTATATATACAATATTTTATTTATTTATATTTTAAAAAATCTAATTTTCAATAATACATTTAAATAATTAATTACAAATAAATTGTTATCCACGAAATCGTATAAATTCGAATCGTCTTTTTTATTGCACACGTAAAGATTTCAAAATTCAATTTTAGCAATGTTTGGGTCAACGTACAATATTAGATCCAAGCTGCTATCTAACGTGCAACATATGGCCAGACGGGTTTCATTTTTTTTTCTTTCAGAGTATTAGAAACTTGATATTGTTAAATAAATCATCATAATATTATTTTTGATAAAATATTATAGTTTTATTGGCTCCCTTTATGTGTATTATTATCGGCGTGGAACGTGGTGTTGATGTATGCACAAACCAAGGGAGATGGATTCCAGAAGATTAATGATATGACGAGCACATTTTTGACAGGACGAGTGGTGACCCTCGTATACGACTACTTTTTATTGTAAAAAATGTATGAAGTGTGGATCATAAGTATGATGTATAAGACATTATGAAAAGAGGAGACTCTTTCGGAAAAGTTTTTGACGAAGGTCCCGGATCTTTTATGGGGGAAATATCACATAACAGATTTTTGTGCGGATTGTGTTATTTAATTTAACATAAATATATTAATAAAAATAAAAGTGTGACATTAAACAGTGTTAAAATTTGATACGGAAAAATTTCGAAAGCAATAGAATCGATTTGAAGCTATTGGTTTATTTCAGACAAGTGGCGGAACAGTTTTATACATTATAATACTTAATTTAAATAAATATTCTGTTTAAACTATATTATATTATATAAAAATAACATTTTTTTACTAAATTTATCAACATCTTGTCCGGATAAAATTATTAATGAAGAAAAAACTAATAGTTCGAGTCGCGTCATGGAGAGTTTCGTATTTTTTACTGTCTGAAAATGAAAGTCCCAAATTAGTTTTCTGGTTTCCTCTCCACTTAATTAGAAAAGCCTTTGTGTGTATGCGTTAAAATAGTTTCAATGTCTTTTTACATGAAAATGTATAGCGCCATTTTCTCATTATACGGTTTGTTACAAAATTTATTGCACGAAAATTTATTTGACCACATGACCACTTTGCTTTGTTAGCTTGAAACAAAAGGAATTTCCACGAGAGTAAAAATTTGGGTGCTAACCAACTTATATTAAATAGCCGAAGACATAATTTAGAGATGACATTAAAAAATTAAGCATTAGATTTAAAATTCAATTTTTTTTTAGTGGATGTAAACTGAAATTTATATCGATAAAATTAAAGGTGATAATAACAAGCATGATAAAAGGAAACTCATTGCAAAAGAAGTTTGCGTCATTGTAGTCACGTTGTATTTATGACAGTACAGGATTGACAACTCAATTATTTTACTCGAATTTTGTAGAATGTTTCATCAAATACGGAGTATTATGCAATATATCTCGAAACCTGTTTAGGCAAAATTTGTCACAATTTGAAATAATATATTCATAAGATATAAATCGAACATCGCTTTCACTATCTGAATTAATTTCATTTAATTACCTTGAACTAGAAAGCATTAATAAAAAAGTATTATATATTTGGATGGTCTCACATAGCATCTAGATGAATACATTATAAATTTATGATTAATTGTTATTCCTGGAGTAACAAAGGTTAGGTTAGACTGTACTGGAGGGAAATGTAATGTAACACACGCTTGAAACTGAGATTCTAAATTATTCCTTATTCCATTCAAAACCAGTGAGTTATAACGACCCCGAAGACCCAGACGAACACGCACACACCTTCTTTTACTATGATAAAATTATGGTGAGCTATTTACACACTCTCTTCAACTTTTAATATATTATATTTAAACAGCTTCTCACGCAATTTGAAAATATTTCTGATTCGCTAAAAGGAAAAGTTTTCAATGTGTCTTTGTTCACACGGAGCTCGAAAATAATATATTTCAAGAGAAAGAGAGAGAGAGAGCGAGAGTAATATTGCATTTTTTATAAATTTAATAAAAAAAATAGTTCACCTGGAAAATGTAACGAAATCGAATAACGACGGACTTCGAAAATCCTTTTAGGTTACTTAGCGTTGAATGGTATGATGGATGACATATGATGTGCGATAAATGGGGCATCACAGACCTGGTGATAAACGACAAACGATAGATGACAGAAATGAAATATTGCACAAAGCATAGCCGAAGACAAGCAGTAAGTGGATCATGATCAGTACAAAAACAGATTTTATATTTTCATCTATTTGATTAATGGATGCAAGCACATTAATATGAATATTTTTGTATGAAAATGTCTTTCTATTGCCAAATCACAGAAAAGTTTTGTATTATCAGTAACGACAGAATCTAATTTACCATAAATATATTGCATAATATACATATTCCTATATTTTAGCTGTAGATAAGTTTCGGAAAATAATGCGTAAATCTATGCATGGCATACACACGGAAACGGGAAACGTTTTTTTTATTGGTTCGCAATCAACACAATCATTAGATTATATCCAACAGCAGGTTTGTCTGGTTTTATTAAATAATCTGTAAATATTTAAAGTTTTATAAATTACCTAAAGCTTTCTTGTTACTAATTATCAATATGTATTTTTAAAAAAATGTATTATTTTGGTTTATCAGTGAAGTTATTATCACTGTCGATATTTTTTCTAACGCATCGGTTTTACTCACTTAATTAATTCTTTTTTTCCTTACCAACAATTCTGGATATTACAAACCTTGTTCCAATGTACACCTAAGCCTCGTATAACATAGGTTCATACAATACGGTTGATGATAAGTGACATTTTTTTGAAAAATACTGTCTGTACACGTTCAGTAATAAAAAAAAAGTTAGAAAGGGAGCACTAAAAATTTATGATTTATTTAAAAATAACTGGACAACCTAGTGGGAGATGGCTTAAAAATTTTGATTCACACTATATAATATAAATATTCAAGAAGAAATTGCGTTGACTGACATAAAATCATCCAAAATAATAACTTTAGAATTCCCGAAATTATAAATACTCACATCCGATCTGGAAAAAGAGTCAAAAATATAGAATTGTTAGTGATAGCTATAATGATTCAACGATCACAATCACAATTTCATATCTAGGTTATTCAAGTGTTTTCAATAAATATGTAAATATATATTTTGTCAATTGTTTAAAAAAAAAATAAAGAAAAAACTATTTGTGTATGAACTTCAAACCTCGTATAACATGGATTTGTATTACACGACGTTTCTGAGGAACCATATGACCGTATTATACGAGGCCATGGTGCCATATTTGTTAAATTAGAATGTTAATAAATTATACATTCACAAATTCATTCCCAAATGAAATTATACAATCTCGTTCATCTACTTCTAGCGATACTACTTTTCAAGAGACATATAAATTGAGGAACCGGAAGATGTTAAACGTCTACGCTTTTTATTGCTTTAGGTTGAATGACTCGATTATTTATTAAAAGTTTCAATGTGCATCTCTTGACGTATCACTAAAGTTATTTTGTCTTCAGCTGATTTTTTGGTTTTTAATTAATATTTTTTTTAATTCAACATTAAAAAAATGATCCAGAGAAAAGAATTTTCAATTAATTGTGTATTTATAAAATCATGAGATCGGTGTATATGTGTTTGCAATATGGAGGGATCGAGTAATAATGCTATATATTTAGTTGGATAGAAGTTTCGACAGGAACTGTTGGTCATTGCTGTTTCCGGCTGAATATTATATTGTCAGAACTTTGTTACGATTTAAAACAACAGATGCCAGCTAGTCGACCTCAACATCTACATACATAATATTAAATATTTATCGGAGCCGAGTATTAGAACCGCATGGATGTTTTCCAGAGTTTTTCAATTGAATATTTGATAATTTATATACCAAAATTTCAAAGATCAGCGATCACATTTCATTATGAGGTTTAATACAGACGATTGGAACATCACAAGCGAAATAACGTTGTTTTGGCTGGCAATTCTCCTTTAAAAGTGCCCGTAATTTATCGAAAGCTGATTCGACTGAAACCGCCATCAGCGTTCTGCGGCCCAGACGCCGCGAGTCACTGAACTCGTCTGGGACGACGACAGCGAAGACGAAACAGAAGTAGAAAGAATCGCAGAACGGATCATATTCCAGCTGGCCGTATCGCGCGCACTTTCGGCCAAAAAAGGATTCTGCGCGCTCGTGCTATTTAGCCAGGGCAAACAGCGCACGCGGGAATCGCGCTCCATGGGTTTTTATCCTTTTGTGATGCGATTGAAGGCCTTTGATACCATCAGTTCGCGACCCCTGTGCAAATACATCCCTTCGCCCACCGACCCCCATCCCCTGACCAGTTTTCGCATCATTTGTTCGGGCTAATCACCCGTATGTCTCATTTTTTCGTGTCCGCTGAATGATCACCAAAAACATATAATGTGGAAAAATTTTTTATGATCTTTGTCATAATAATCCATTCGGTTGGTTAGATTTTCCGATCACTGCATACGATTTTTTATTCATATCACAGTTAAAACTCCTAAATCTATTAATTTCATGGGCAATCGATACTATAATAAATCCGCAGTTTGGATGTTCTTAACATATACAATGAGGTAAAAACAAACAGTAAAACAAATCAAATTGATTAATTAAATTAATTATTACATCAAAACAAATAAGAATAAACACTTTCATTTAAATACCACGCAAACGTAAACAATTTCATGAGTTTTCTAATTTATCGAAAATTTATTTCACCAATGTATACAATACACAACACATACGTATGTATAAAATACATTTTGAAAATACAAAGAACTCGATTTTGTTTGGACACGAAGATTAACTGTGTACGTTATTATACAAACTTTATGGTTTTATACATCATATAGCAAGTATTGCTTATTCAGAAAGCCAGCAAAGTTTCTCGTTATAGTTTTAATGAGTTTCTATATGTGTGTAAGCTGGAAAATAGTTTCGCGCTTATAAGAAATGCGGGTCATTAAACATTGAATTTTTTACTCGCTAATTCGGTTACTAACCCCAATTCATTTATTTTTTATTTAAACATACACTTTTCTTATTACGGTCACAGAAAAATTGCCTGACCTAGGTGGACTGAAAAAAATAAGCCATGTCGTAAATATATAGGATTTGTTTACATGACCCTAAGGATCCGATTGCTGTTCCCGAATTGATTCCAATTTCAAAGGATACTCTTGGAGCTCATTAATTTCCTAGATAACCTTTAGAATACGTATCGAGAACATTCTAAGGGTACCCGAAAAAAATATTTTTCTTTCTATACCACAATGAGATTTTATTTTGCAGTGTTCACAAAACTGAAGGTATATATATAATATATATGTGGGTAATTTGCGATTTTTTTATATCGCAGGAATCCAGTTATATTAAAACTTTCGATTTGAAATCGATAATGAGGTATTGAATACTTGAAAAATAGAGTTTCTTCAGAACAATTATTATAATAATATGAAAATGATAGTTATATATGTGTATCAAGATAAAATATGAATTATATGACAGTATTCAAATGGTCGACCCGAATTCAAATCGGAACGAAAATGTCCATTTATGATTTATTTTACTTTTTGTATGCGAAGAAGAAAAAGCAATTGGAATTTTATATTGACATTAACATAAAATTGATTGATTGTTTAGCATTCATTTTATATATCCTTTCATATAATCATTTTAAATATTATAATCTAATGTACAATAATATAATTGTATTATATCAAAGTAAAATTATTATTTAATTAAAATGGAAAATAGAAAAAAGTTAAATTCGTCAAATCGGAATTAGCTCCAAAAAAAATTTACATACGGAAAATGTCGCGACGAAAAGTTGAGATATATTTTAGTAAGGAATTTATTAATTAATTGAATTTTCGATATTCTTTTAACCTGGTACCCAAGGTTATGATTTTTCTCAAATAACTATTTAAATATAAATCCGACATGTCACAAACTTTTTTAATTTGTCTAAAATGTCAAAATAATAAATAAAATACATAATCATTGTTCTTGATTATCTGTAATTGAGACAACACCAACAATAAAAACATAAATTTTCGTAGCCACGAGTGCGATGTTTTTACTCGCTCGCATCCGGTACAATGTGCCGAGTGCAAGTGAAACATGCGATTGACACCTGCAGTGAGAGATCAGTAGGCGGCGAGTGCTCAGTCTGTGCCCAGAATTCGACGAATGCGCGTGTTATTTACGCAAATAAAAACTATTTTTTATTCGCTTGCTTATTGACTAATTTTTAATTAAAATGCTCGGGGTCTCTGATAGACCCACTTCGGATGACGCGGTTGTTTTCGAGCTGCCGTAACGGTTGAGTTTATCCATTTTTGCCCGATTTTTTCTCTCAAAATTTATGAGATGATTTCATATAATTAAACATAATAATATTTGACACAAAATGAGATAATTTATTTTTCATTATCTATATAGGGTTTACACGATTTTTTTTTAATTTTCAAAAATTGGAACACTGGGCACGTAATGGGGTGAAAATTGCACATATTGGGTTAAAATAAAACAAACAGTTTAGTTCAAAACAATAAATAAATCTATAACAGTGGTAAATAATAATTAATATGATAATTACATATAAATGATTTATAAATTTTATGAATATTTTAAACTTTTTAAAAAGTCTTACTTGTCTTTTAACATTTTTTGTTAAATATTAATTATGCTTTTAAAAAGGTCACACTTAAAAAAACTATTGCGCCAGACGCTCCACATCACACTTGTCAATTATCATGCAATATCAATTTATATTTTTCAATATAAATTGATATTGCAATATTGGAATGGTGATGAAAAGCAAAATGTTCGGACAAAACACCGGACCAAAATGTATAAAATTGAGAATTGTTTGTATTTTAAATTGTTGTGTGTCATGAGTTCTATTTAATAAAAATTAGAAAAAATATGCAAATTAAAAAAAACATATATTAAATAAATAATTAAATAAGTATATTTACGTTACATATATCCTTATCCATATACATTAATGTATATTCAGACATTATACGTGCTTCCTCTCATAATCATATATACAAAGATATACATAAATACCATAACACGTGTATACACATAAGCATTTAAGTAAAATCTTAAATAGAATCAGACATTAATTAGAGGGTTCAACAATAAATGCTTCAGCAGTCCCTATTTCTGCTTTTTGAAAGACATTAAGTGTACATAGTTGTTGAGCTGTTCGAGTAGCAAATCGACAGCATCTTCCATATTTCAGAACAAGAAATGAGCATGTTTTTACTGTTTTTTTGGTTTTCATCTGATCAAAATCATAATACATGTTACCTCAAACATGTTAATATATTGGGTTGTTCGGAAAGTCGAAAATTTCGTTTTTTCCCAACAGAGGACTTATTGTATTTTTTCACAGCCAACTTAGTACTTAAGCCGCATAATCATTATATATTTTGATAGCTGATATAGCAAGATATATCTGATGTATATAGAGAAGATGTATTGATAGAACACCAGTGCCAAAGCTGGTTTGTAAAATTTCGATAGGGAATTTTTGATGTTGAAGATGGAACGTTCTGGAAGGCCAGTTGATGAAGGCACAATAAAGGCATTAATTGACGCAAACCGGCGAATGAGATCATTGAGAGATTAAATTAATCGAATTCGACCGTTTATGATCATTTGAAACGCCTAGGTGTAATCTCAAAGCTCGACATACGGATTCCTCGTGTTCTTACGGAAAGAAATTTGTGCCGTCACGTTAACGTCTGTGATTTGCTTCTTAAACGTCAAGAAAATGTTCCGTTTATGAAGCGCATTATCACTGGGGACGAGAAATGGGATGTCTAAAATAATGTTAAGCACAAGAGATCATGGAGTAAAATAGATGAACCGGTTCAAAGAACTTCGAAAGCATAATTCGATATTCATAAAAAAAATGATGTTATCTGTTTGGTGGGATTTCAGATGAATCGTTTTTTTTGGCTTCTACTGGACAACACAACGATCAATTCTGAAGTGTGATATCATCAGCTGGACAAATTTAATGATTCACTTAAACAGAAAAGGTGAGAATTGATCAATAGAAAAGGTGTATTGTTCCGTCAAGATAATACAAGTTTGTTAACTCCCCAAAAGCTTTTATGGGACATATTGCTACACCCACCATATTCTTCAGATCTGGCACCTTCTCATTATTATTTGTTTCGGTTTTGTACATTTTTTTTAGCTGGTAAAACCTTTACGTCAAATGAGGAGGTCAAAAATCATCGGAACAAGAACAAAAAAATTATGAGCGTGGAATCATGCTACTGCCAGAAAGATGGCAAAAGGTATCGGACGAGAAGGGACAATATATAATTCAATAAAATGTTTATTCACTATAAAAAAATCGTCTTTCATTTTCATAAAAAAAAAACGAAATTATTTTCCGAGCAACCTGATAGTAGTGGATGGGTTTGATTTTAATCAGTGGTAAATATGCACAAAGGAAGAATTTCTTCGAATGTGTTGGCATAAATATACATTTTATCACGGAAAAAATATTTATTAAAACACAGGGGCAAGTTTCGGCACACGTGCCGCATTTTTTCTATCCCTATTCCAAGCAAAACTTTTGCGCCACATGATATTTTTTTAAAGTAAAAAATCCGAGGAAACTTTCCCGTCTATTTAACATTGAAAAGTTTCATCCCTTAACTATAAGGCTTGTTCTTTTTTGCTTATACACAATTACGTTATATTATGTATAATGTCAGACGCGTTTTCCTTGTCGTTCCTCATTGAAAGCAGACACAGTGCCGACTAATCCGGATAATCTAAACACGCCGGTTTGAGCGCGCCCGTGGTGAACACCACATGCACACACACACACCCTAGCGCCAAACGCAAATGATGTTGTTTTAATTCAATTAGTAGTCGGACACGTGTTAAATGGCCGTTTTATATGGAGCGTGCACGCATTTTAGTACATAATTAATATGAATGTATTTTGGCTGACAGTGTACGCTCGGTTTGGCGGACGGGCATTTTGAAATAGCTAATTTGAGGTGTTCTCACTGTTCATTGAGCGCAGTTCTAAAAGAATACATTTGTCAATGTCAACCTACTTCTTTTCGTTTTTAAAACACCCATGGGGGCAGGGCGATGTGCGTGACTCTATCTAGCACTGCGGAAGACAGGCGCTCTCAAATTGTTTGCCAGAGAAATTATATTTTTGTAATTAATTTTGCACATCGATCCGACAGCTGGCCAACCTGCGAAATTTACATAGCAATCTTCGCAACTCAAATATTTTATTAATGCAACGAATATTCCCACGGTTGAACAAATATTTTAGATATGATTAGAAACTATATAAAATATTCCTCGAATACTACAACTTTGGCAAAGTCAATATTAAAACATGTTAAATTGATATGAAAATAAAGTTTATTTAATTTACCGTCAAAAAATATTAAGTCGCGCCAGACATAAAGTAATAAAAGTATTAAAACGTTGTTTTTAACGATTGAATCTAATTTGATTCAATCATAGAAACTATTATTAATATAATTATATCGCTAAATGTTTCTAGTATAATATAATAACAGTTTTGGTAGCTTTTGCATAATTTTCTTTTAAATTTAATCAAGTATTGTGGAGCTATTTATTCCGGAACAATGATACGCGTAGAAAAAGAAGGGTCTGCAAAAAAATTCCTTCGACCCCAGCAAAAAATTTCATCAAATTCACGCACATATATGCATCAACACATTTGCACGTATATGAACACAATGCCTTTATGACACGTATTTGAAATGTAACAAGGCTTCGCAACGTCATTTCATGGTAGAATATTTCTAATACAAGGGTTCAATGGAAAATAAATAAAGCGAGAAAAAACATTGCGCCCGTGGCAATAGAATCGAATATTGTTACTTTATTTTATTTTTCAATTGCAGATAATAAAGAACAATGATTAATTATAATACTTAATCTTTAGACTAAAAAACTTGGGGTCCCATCGGCATGGCTAGGTTAACTAAATTACAATAATCGACTGTCGAAATAATTATTTGTGACTATAATTGATTTAATTGAGGCTTAATCGTGTGTCGTTAAAATACGCCAATTGATTTTTCGGCCATTGTGACGCATAAAACATTCGATATGGACCATTAATTAAATGATGTTAATTACGATTGAAATGTTTGCATACATTAATTTTAGAATGGGCGATCGGCTGCACTTTATGATTTTAAATTAACATATTTAATTAGAATTTTATTATTTTTATATTCCAGTGTATATTATAATTAATTATCATATTTACAAATTAAAATAAAATAATCTTAAAGTTAATTGTTTTGTTTTTTTTTAAAAACAATAAACGATGTATTTGTTTGTCAATTCAATTAAACTTGAAATGAAAAAGTTACTTTTTAATTTATCGCGCCACCTGTGAGTTATATAGTGATCTTTTTTTTAATGAATCAGACGTTTTTTAATGATAAAAATTGTTAAACAAATGGATAAAAGACACCACACTTCTTGTGAATATACAAATCAATTTTTAGAAACCCTTAAAAACTCATCATGAAGGATCAGAAATTTCGTTTGATCGGTTTAGTAAACGATTAAACTTGTATAGCTCTAAAATGATTGGGAAATCGGTTAGTGCAGATCTAGATCTGCTAATAAATATGAAAGTTTCGTAAAATTATGGAAAGGGATGTCGTTTAATTATTTTTCTTGGAAAAAATGCATCTGAAGAATTAAAACTAAAATCATTGTCGATTTATCAATCAGTAACTCTTCGTGACACTAAAGGTTATTCTAAAAACAATTTACTATTTTTTATTGCTAAGTAACCCTAGGGCTTGTGTGACACGAAATCTATTTAGGACTGGTTCAAAACTTGTTTCAGCTCAGTGGTAAAAGAGCGAGGATATTAAAGTTGAACCTTGAGCTATTTTGGTATTAGACAATGCGCCATGTCATCCTCTGGAGCTTGATACTTTGTGCTCATATTTTCCTGGCGAAGTGGTATTCTTGCTTTCGAATACCACTAGCTGAATTCAACGCTTGTTATTAAAAAAAAAACAGAATGCACTAATTTATTTAAAAAACTGAGAGACGTGATTGAGATTACATATGGGCTCGCTGGAAACAATATAATATAACATAGACAAAGCAAGGAGTGGGAGTCATCTAGTCGTGTATGATGGATGATTGGATAAAGTTATAAGAAGAAATACTAAAAGATAATACCAGCTATGACATTTATATTCCAAATATAATAAAATAATCTTTTGGCTACTTTCGGATGCTTCAAATGTGTTGATGAGGATGATGTTCAGGCATTATTAAAATCACAAGTCGAACTTTTAACTAATGAAGAGTTGCTAGAAATAAAGTGCCGTATTGTGTCCCAAGAAAATGACGTCTGGGAAACTGTTTCCGTGCGAAAGTTCCGGCGCTTACCCAATCATTGAATGGAGTTTTAAAAAAATACGCGATTGTGTAAAAAGCGTGAATGTAACGGATTATTTGACTGTTATCCGGAAATTTTTAAAAATAAATATATAGTGGCCAGAGAAGGGAATCTAAATACTTTTTTTGCAACGTGGAGAAAAATAATGGAATTTTCTTATGTATAACAATCTTTTATATTAACAATGTTTTTTTCAGTAAGAGAGTGTTATTTAGAAATTTTTCATATTTTTAACAAATCCCCTGTTGATTGCGAAATTTCATGATCTTGCCCAGAACGTATCCCCTGCGACTACCTGTATTTTACGAAATGAATTGTCTGATAAAATTGCCAAAATAATAAACGATTTATTGCATTATATGAGTGAAAAAATAGAGAAAATTGTTGCGTTATTCGTATAGCCAATTTAAGATTGGTTATGTGAATAAATAAAAGATAGTAGACTCTGCGGATGAGTTTGATAAATTTACGATGGGAGTGTTGAATTTAATCCCATGTAAAATATGAGGAATGCGGTTATAGTGCAAAATAGTACTGCCAAACAGAGTTATGCTAAATTTGAACATGCATATTCTATGTGTAGGCTCGGTTGAATCTCTCCGACTATCATATCCGTTTCGGTGTTGATATAGTGAGCCCATTTCTGGAATATGAGGAATTTATTTGCACACATTGAATTACGAATTTGCCAAGTTGGTGTGGTGTTATTGATTGTCTGAGATTTGGTTGATAAAAAAAGACATTATATATATAAGACAAATGTCAAGGATGTCGCACTACAATGGGTCGTCGATATACAGAGGTGATGATTACATAAAGGGCTGTAGGTTCAGGTTATCCCTAGTGTCAAGAGTGTTTTGTGTGTGTCGTACTGGGAAGATGTCAAATGCATGAATGGGGAGGGGTGTCATGAAAGCGATTGGCATTTCAAGGTACGCAAATGTGACATACAAATGGAGTGATTAGTGTCTTGAAAATTTATTTTAATAACATGGGATGTGAAAATCCCTTCGAATACTGATTTATTTGGACGTATATGGAACATTACGACGCCTACTCCATTGATAATCTCTTTTATTGAAAAAAATACGAATATTCAGTTATTATCAGTAATTTATGACTAAAAATTTAAATACGATTAAATTGCGGTAGGGTATAATAATATACCATTATTCTCTATCTAATATTTAGAACTCAATTAATAGGATATAAATTATATTTAAATTTTGTATATATTAATACATCATTTAATTTACAGACGCAATTTATCACATTTAGCCCATTTAATTATTTTATTTATAGACAAACGATAAGATACTTAATCATTCCATACAAAAAGTCAATTTTTTTTCTGTACATACATAATCTTTAATTGAATAACGATGGATTTTTGTATGTGATTTTAACTATACATAAATACATATGAAGATTGATTGACATTGATCACACGATTTAACCTTTGGCTGTATTATATAGACCTCAATATGGATGTAAAAAGGATAAAACTTAAGCCGCGGATTTCGAATTGAACGTAATGGATTCCTATAAAATGAGATATTCGTATATTAATATGTATTAATAGAACACCTTTCTAGATTTGTGTCAATCACATATTATTGTAAATTTTTTCGCATTGATGAAATATCATAACATTTCTAATGGAAATATGAGAAACTTGGATAAGTGTAATATGGTATATTTCGAGAAAAGTTATTCGATATTAGATCGGCAATGGATATAAAACAGTGAAAGTTGTGCTTTGGTTCTCCGTTAATTAATATATAAGAAAATTACTTTCAATAAATCCTTTTATCGTCGAACTTGGAAGTAGGTGCTCGCAAAAAAAACGATAAATTGCGCAAATTTAACGACTTCCAAATAATTACTTTCGGGCGTTAAAATTAAAATAAAACAAATACTCGTATTATATATATATAGTTTTATTTACATAATTTATAAAAATTAGAAGTTTCGAAAAGTTAATATATTATAATCCCTGTGTTTCTGTAGTCCATGCAAAATGGCCGACTTTCAACGTTTATATTGTATTATAAGAGTTTTCCGCAAATCCATTCGCATTCAACAAAGGTATTTAAACTAAGCTCAGAAATTATTCCGCAACGAATTAAATTTTTGAATCTTGAATGGTAAAAGGATAGGCTTAAGCCGAATTAAGCAAACTCGTGAATGTCATTCGGTGCAGTCATACAAAAATTTAAAAATTAATTTATTCATCGGGCTTGATTGTATTAAGTCACCCCCCTGACTTGAATAAAATTAAGAAAACAATGGTTCCGTAAAATGGCAGTCTTTTATTTTACGAGTTGCCCGTAATCACGAAGAAAAGATCATTGTCTCATTCGGTTATCATTAAACTAAAGGTTTAATCTAAAAGAAGTATCTCTCCCTTTGTTCCCTGTAAACAATTTGACCGAGCTAACAATTTAATAATGATACTTGAAAAAGTGGAATGTTTAATCGGCCTTGAAAATAACAGTTTAAAATACTTATTAAAAAAGTTGTAACTACAATACATTTTATCACTTTGAGATAATTTATGTCCGCTCTAATTAAAAGTAGCTTATAATATAGCGAGATTATGATTAAATTTTGTTGTTGTATTTTAATTACTATAAAAATATTGTTTTACATTATTATGATGTAAGTATAGGTTGTAAGGATTCATGTGCACATTTTAATAATAATATTTATATTTAACATTATTTATTCTTGGTTTAACACTCATATAACACAATGGTAATTAATCATGTGATATAGATTTGATTTTACCAAAAAATAAGCCTATCGGGGATAGATTTCAGAGACGATTGTATGCCGAAAAAGTGCGAAGTAAGCTGATTTATGAGTTCTTAATGAACACCAAAAAAATGTGTGATTCAGCTCGCAATTTAGTCTGGTTGAATACGTATAAATATATTTCAAGCAACCTTTAAAATGCTAAGCACATTTCGTAAATATGTACACGTGGAAAAATATGCTTACACAAAATAATTCATTATGTCCCCGTGAAATTCAATACGGAAATTAATATGAATCAAATTTCTCAGAAATTTCAAGAGGAATAAAATGGAACGAGAAAAGGAGAAAAACAAAATAAATTACACATATATTTTTGTGATATTTGATATTTGATTTACATACGTACTCTGAGAGTTGAAGTGATATATTTTTCAGTGAAGATTTTATATTTGATATCGTATTCTATTATTATATTAAAATATAGAAGAAAATCTAGGTTCAATGTTTAATGAAGTAATTATTTAAGCTTAATATACAATTTTACGCGAAATACGATGTAATGCCCGAATTTTATGTGATATATTAATATTTTTAATACCGTTTCTACTTCGAGCCAATCGTTTAAATTGAATCTTTGTAAAATCTGGTCATCAAAGACTCTGTTTATCCAGAAAGTGTTATAATTTTATCTATATTTTTTTATATTTATATCTTAGATTGATAAAAACATCCCTTTATGATTTCCACTCGAATTTTAATCGAATCTATGAGTTACACTTATTATATATTTTTTACAATTTATTAAAAAAGATATTCATTAGACAAATGAATAAAGAGCATCTACAGGGTTTTATCTGATATATTATTCAATAAAATACATTATTTTATTTTAAATTAAATTAAAAAAATCTGGGTTCAAGTTATTCGCTAAAAAAAATATAGAGCCAATACGTCTGGCCCACGGAGTGGAAAAGGTTATATGTATTATTTACTGTTTTTGTGTAGGTTATATGATTAGTTCTTTAAGATAATTAATGGCTTTACTTAAACATTAGTATTTATAAAAAAAAACCTTTATTTTGTATTCCAAAAAATATAGTAGTGAATCGAACCAGATTTATCTGTAAATTTACCCTCTCTATTTCAGAATTTTAAGGAATTTAGGTAATTATTTTTGATTCATTTTGTACCCTTTTTTTCATGGGTAAAGAAAATAATTTCGAGAAGTCTTTATATTAAAAATCACGTCGATTCGCAGAACTTTTTTAAAGAATTATTTTTTTATTTGTCATTATTTATATTTTCGGCGGTACTATATAATTTTATTGTTTTAAACACTTTTAGAATGCAATTATTGTTATTGATCGCAGCTTCGTTATCGATTCTGTTTTTATATCACCAATATTGACAAAACGCCGTTCTTTCATAGTATTTTACGGGGATTGTGAGGAATCTTAGGAAGTATGGCTGTTCTTAACTCAACATTCTTTCAAAATTTTCTAATTTCTAAGTAAAAAATCGTTAAGCAGACAAAAACTCATGAAACCTTTTCGATAGTCTGCAATAAAGTAAGAATCCAATATAGCTACCAATGCCAAGATACAGCAAGGACAAATGTATTAATATAAAGGCAGCAAAAAATATTGCAATATATTTTAATGATAAAATAGTGTAAGTGATGAACAACATCTATTTTTTCTAATGTATTTTGATTTATGATTATTATGCGAACTAAAAGATTTGGGAACTTATCTTCCTTATGTCGATATGTATATTTTTGAATAAAAATTTGTAGTATATGTATTGTAGTAGTATATTTTCACGAGAAAAAAATTGAGTTTTCCGCAAAGGAAATTATATAATTTGATGAGCTGTCAATATCCAATATATTTAATATTAATATACAAATTGGAATATTGAGTTCAAAGGAAATATACAATTTTCAATAAGAGAACGTTCCGAATAGTTATCTTTTGGAAAAAAAAATAAGTTGTAATAACATTTCAATCAAAATGATAGGCAAATATAATTTATAAATCTTATAAGAATTTAAGCGGCTTTTTTATATTCGAAATAAATATAATAAAATTTAAGAATTATTACATACATATAAATAAATCAGTGAAAATATGTAAATTATAAACTTACTTGGGGGTTGTTGTGGAAAGCGCCGCTAACAGGATGGTCAGGGTTCAACGAATTATCACCTAAGCGGGGGTGAACGTTCAAACTGTTTTTCTAGGTCAGGATCGAAGGTTGCGTGAAAAACGAATGTTTGCAACAGGAAATCCGATCACATATACACAAACACGAGTGTTATCAATGGTAAATACGTTCAATTAATTATTATAGCGATATTTGTACTTCAATTGTTTTTTTATTTAAATTTTCAATAGTCATTTGTCTATGCTCGGACATAACACATCGCTATTCGGGCAGTAACTATTTCACATTTCCTGCCTTATATTAGAATAGTTTCTTCCAAAAATATAAAAATAATATAATATTGCAGATGATAAAAGTTTATCTCATGCTGTAGCAAGACGTGTAGTTACGCCATGTTTTTTTAGAATAAAATAGAGTATCATGTAGAGATTTGATTTGAAAAGTTTTACTGGTAATATAAAGTTTTTAGATGCGAGCGTCGGGCGAAAGGCAGCGCACTCGCTGCTCGGAGGGCGAGGCGACACTGAGCAGCGGCGCTCCGCCCCTGTCCCCCCGCGCTCGCCCCTCCACCACTTGTAGCGAAAAAGCCGGTTCCTCTACTCGTTTTCAAATCTGCGCGCCCTTTTGGCACTGGCAACACCGATATCCATTCAAATCAACAACCGCCAAATGTCATTTATTAATTAATATTTTATATGTGTTCATAATTATTGATTTTATGTTCATAATTATTGATTTTTTATGTGTTCATAATATTTTATTAAATGAAAATGTGCATTTATTAACAAGCGGGAAACGGTAATGTTTATCAACCGTCAACGAATTACTAACTTAAATAGTGATTATTTTGAATGTATATGACATTGATTTAAATATTTAAAAAAAATATATTATTAGAAGTTAGGTTGAAAATTGAACCGTTAAGTTGAGCACACCGAGCACATTCAAATAAAAGATTCTATTAACCTAGGATTTGACAAATCATATTGTTCCATAGACTATTTCGATAGTTTTGCAATTCACATTCAGTGTAAATTGCACGATTTACTATTTTTTATGATGTATGCACGTAAATAAATAAAGAGGGAGGAGAATTAAATTAAATACTTGACTTAATGACCACCAATGTGTCCATACCATAAAAGGATAAAATTATCTTCTTTTGTAAACCATTATAGGAAAGAGGATAAAAGGTGACATGGCAGAAAGACGCCACTGTGGCTCAATAATATTTGCTCATGGATCGGCTTAGGAGGTCTAGAATTGTTCCAGCTCGTGAAGGATAGAGAAATTTAGCGAATCACACACGTCTGAAAATGGATACGACCTACGAAGAAGAATCTTTTACAGTATGTAGCTAGCAACTTCTTATTGTTTATTTTTAAAACGAAATCCGTCGCGGCACCTCGAAAACAACTGCGAGTCTGAAGGTCTATTTATAATGGTAAATAGACCGCAAGCATTTTATGAACATTGATGAATTCTTCATCAATATCTTGATTTTTTTTCTAAAAATGTATTATTCTAAGAATAGAAATAGTTATTCATGATATGCTTCACAATTTGGTCGATATTTAGGATTTTTCCACCAATCAATATGACACGTAAGTGACACGCACACACGGCGATGTCCCGCCGCCGATTACCGACGACAGCCAAATTCTCGAGACACGTGTCTGATACGAGCAAGAAAAATTTGGAATCCCAAATAGACCCCATCGGCATGGCTAGGTTATAAAGATTATTGTGTGAGCTATAAAAAAAGACTCAATTTTATTCAAAATAATATTAGGGTTAAAAGATTCAACTAGCAAACTATATATTTCAAAGAAAACCATAATGATTTAGAAAAAAATTAAAAAGGACAGTGTCAAGTTTCTCAAGCACCTGGACAAATGATTAAAAGATGAGAAAAAAATATTCGATTTCTAATTTATGAATATATTCAAGTTATATTTCTATAAAGGATTATTTTATGACATCAGATTAAATCATAAATGATATAATATTTTTTAGCCCTAATTAAAATCCTAAATAAATAAATAAATTATTTGGATTCACTTAATATTAATTGTCTTAATATCTAAAGATGTTTTATATTTAATATATATATATATATATTTATAATTGTAGTGATCAAAAATTCTAAGTTAATATTATTATAATTTTACATCGAGTATTCTTCGGAATTCTCGTGAGCAAAATTTTTTATCTAGTAAAATGTAAAAAATGCTGTAATGATTTATTGGATAAATTGATTTATTTGAAAAATTCAGCATATTTTTTTAAATAACCGAAGAAATTTATGATTTTGATATTTCAGTGAACGATCATGAATTATTTATCGTGAAGAAAAATATTTTTCATTCATATTTGCGTCAGTAATTGGGTCAACAGTCGATGATGAATGGGGTAAGATTGTTTATTCGTTACGCTCATTAATGTTTACATACATTTATATTAATAGATTCGAATCTAGGAACGTTTTTCATTTTTTTAATGAGATATTTCAGAGTTGGCCGCATAGCCAAATTGACACGCCAATATGACACAGCGGCTCAGCGACGGAAACAAAGTAGTCATCTCTTCGGATTCTGGTCCGAGAACTCGATAAACGAAGAGAGTGGAAATGGTCTATTTCCTAAATGTGAATTGGCGGTTTTGTTGAATGCAAATGAGACGGGACCTAAAAATATATAAAAATTTAGCTTCAACAAAAAAGAATTGCGCACTCTCAAAGGGTCAAACGTGTTAAAACTTTATCGACTCCGTCGATTTTCGCTAGTTTATATTCTGCAAGTGAATCCGAAAACATTTTCTTGTACAACATACTCTATTTAATAATTTAGTTAAGTGCCTCAAATGAAATGTGTAAAAAAGTGTAACAATATAAAATTTATGGATACTACATGTTTTATGGCGCCATTATTGATACGAGTATGATGTAATAAAATTGTATCTAAAATGAATAATCTTTTATTAATACATCAATACGTATATAAAACTAATTTTATTATTAAGCATATTTTATTTATAAAGACATTTCAGTGAAATAAAATATATTTTGTGCAATAAATTATTTTAATTTACTGGTAAAATGCGATGAAAAAGCAGAATAGCGACTTTTCAGCGCATGAATGAAAATCGTGTTAACAATGCACTTTGTTAACCATGAAAGCAATCTTCAGCTACCACGGATGTACCGTGTACCTAAATAGCTTTTATATAAAAGAAACTTGGCATAATCAATCAATAAATAGACAATTAACAATTGATGCAGATTGCAGCTATCTATAATTATCAATCGTTAGAGATTTTCTTTAGTAAGATTTTTAATGGAAACGTTAAATTTTAACCATCGATTATAATAAAAGCATACAGAAATAGACATTTTATAATTGTCGATGTAAAGTATTGAGCAATTTGCATCAGCAAATGATGGTCTTTATAATAATATGAATCTCGAATGGCATATTTCAACTTTCATGAAAATAAAAGTACCATTTTTTATATAAATAAACATTTTTTATCGCATAAAATAATCAATTATTTAAGGATTTTTCTAAAAATATTAACTATTATAGCGCTATTAAAATAGTTATCATTATATGAATACGTGTTTACTTTAAATAACATAAAATACAATATTAGCGGTCTTGTATCAAAGAGTAGCGGAGCGTATGAAATTCTTTCCCTAAATTATTACAGAAAAAAAAATATATTGCGAATCCACAAAAATAGAGCAAATATTTACACGGTAAATTCAGCACACTTCATCATAACATTTCCAATAAAAAATTATAATGTAAATCCAGTACCTTTGATCAAAATTTACCAAAATATTTATAATTTATCTATTACATATAAATCAAAACGTACTCGTTATGACTAAATATTAATATTAATATAAACTTGTTACGTTTCTACAAAGCATGGGATTTAGTTTTAATTTAAGTAAATTTACGTAAAATTAATCAAATAATTGATTAGTTCAATGACAGTTACATATCTTTAAATGCGATAATTGAATGTGAGAATTTACAGAGTTTAATAATATCTATATATATATCGAAACTCCCTAGTGTCTTGATACGCATTTCCAAATTTATTGTTCAATTATAGCGGTACGAAGATAATTTCCATGGAAATATATTGTGGACACAAAATGGGTCAATAGTTAATACTGTAGACAATAATGTTTGAGCACATGTGACCAAAAGATATGAAAGCAAATAATAACATCTGTTGGAAAATCTAATTTTATTCAATAAATAAACAACCGCTTTACAGCTAGTTCGTGGAGTCTGCAGTTGTCGAACATCTTAGCTTTTGATTGATGACGTTATATTACAAAGTTTTATTTAGGAAATGTTTCATGCAATCTTCAGAAACGATGATGGAAATAATATTTCAAATTTCAAATATTATTCCATATATACGTTTGTATATTCTGGTAGATGGTTATCATCATTCAATCGCCGAGACGGGATATTAGTACGAAAAATTGACATAAATCCAATATGAAAAATTTTTCAATATTGAACATTCCATAAAGAGGATTGAAGGAAATATATGAAAATGAGAGTCATAATATTAATATTTCTGATATTTGCATTTTCTTGAAATCAGTGTACATGTAATATGTATATGACAACGAACAACATGTCGACTTTATAGCCCTGGAGCAATACGTGAAGAATATTTCATGTTGTAAATACAGCAGACCGACTTTTTCCAATAAATTGATAAAATGAAATGTACAGTCAGTTTTCGGATTATGATCACATCGACTGGCTACGATTTGCATATACAAAGAAAGAAAAAAAATATAAAAAAAAATCCCCCTCAGTATTGTGATAAAAACTAGTGCTATGGCTTGAAGATAACATGCATATTAATTTAATAATGTAGGTAAATCGTGACTAACCTATGTTAGTAGTCGGATAGGTGTCCGACGAAAACTATGAATTCAGGGAATTCTTTAAAACACTGGCAAGGGGGTAGGCAAGAGAAAGAGACCCTTTATCTTCGAATGTCTTATGTAAATATTTGTATTAATTAAATGCCATATATTTTGAGTTGAAAAAATATTATCAAAAAAAAATATAAATATTTTAATTCAACTAAAATTATATTAAAATTAACCAGTGTCATGGTTTGATGATATTAGTGTGAAAGACTTATACCCCTTGCATCTTTAGAAACTTTATTGAATCTTTACATAGGTGAATGGTGCTTTGGAATCTGTATATTATGCCATCCATCCGTCGTAGTCAAATAAATAAATAAAAAATAATGTAATGCAGTCAATATAATTTCTGAAAAAATAAAAAATAACAAAAGAGTAGTTTATTGCCTATATAATATCATAACCTTTCTACAACCAATGGGATAGGTGGGTATTACTAACTTCCAAGATGACTATTTACGAATCATTTTTGTGCATAATTATTGGATACGTTTTTATTGTTGTTAGAGAGTTCGTGTGTTCATATCTAGTCATTTTCCATACCTTTTCATGCTTTTTGAGACTGCTGATGGTCCACATTAAATTTGTTAAGCTTTCGTCCTTTTCCAGTGTCAAGTGTCTGGTCGTCGAAATCTGATGGTCTACCTTTTCCGGACTAATCTTCTAAACTAGTGTCGCCAGATTTAAATGAGTAGTTTGATGCGTTGGAATCATATTTAATATTTATATGGGTGAACGGCGCTTTGGAATCGTTCTGTTATGCTATCCATCCATCGTAATCAAATAAATAAATACATAAAATATGTCAGAAAGAGTTGTATATATACAATAAAAACAGAAATTGTGACAATAGCATATATGTATGTATATACTGCGAAATTGGAAAAATTCGCATATTTCAACCCAAACAAATAAATATATACATATTATGTGTATTTATTTTAAAAGAAATATTATAAAAACAAAACCAGTTTTAATTAACCATTTTTATTATATATACAATTTTTCCAACCTATAAAATATGTACATCTAATTAAATATAATATTTGAATCAGCAATCATAAATCATTTTCAAATAATTGTTATTCCATTTTTGGGATAAAACCAATATTACAATATAAATATTATAATAAAATAATAACAAATTCTCGAACGATCGTTTGATATAAAATTAATTTTAATATTTATGAATATGTCTTTCTGAAAAAATATAAATATTACGAATGTTTCAATGCATAAATTTAAATGAAAAGAAAATATGAATATTTCATTGAATATTTCGCCTTCAACGCCCTATGCGTTGACTAAGAGAAATAAACACAGGAAGCGCAGTATCTGTTAGTTACTGAAGGAGAAAGAAGAGTCGCAACCATTTCTGCAAAATTTAATCACCGGAGACGAGAAATGGGTACTCTATTCAAACATAAGAAAAAGAAAGCAATGATTAGAGCGAGGACAAAAGGCAAGTTCGACCCCGAGAGCTTGATTACATCCGAAAAAAGTTTTACTTTGTGTATGGTGGGACGCAAAAGGAATTGTTCATTATGAAATATTGAAACAATGTCAAACGGTGACATCGCAAGTGTACTGTGAACAATTAGAACATTTACGTGTTAAATTGAACGAAAAAAGGCCGTATTTAGTGAATAGTAACGAAAGCATTCTCCTCTTGCATGACAACGCGCCACCACATGTAGCCAATTTGACACTACAAAAATGGATGCATTAGGTTTGACATCTTTATTGCATCCAGCGTATTCTCCAGATCTGGCTCCATCCGATTATCACCTTTTTCGCTTATTGAAGCATTATTTATGAGATTTTTTTTAAAATCAGAAGATGAAATAAAATCGGCCCTTTCAGACTTTTTCGATTCCAAACCTGCAGAGATTTATAAGAAAGGTATTTTCGACGTACTTAATAGATGGCAAAAGGCCATATATAAATAATGGTAATTATTTTGTATAATTTAAGTTTAATAAATGATTAAAAATATAAGTTTGAGTTTCATTGAAAAAACGACATTACATTTGGGTCCTTCTAATATATATATATACATATATAATATACACTATTAAATAATATTTTAATATAATTTTTTTTAGTGCGTAAAACTGTGAGTATTATTTACCTAGAAAACTTTTTATTGAGTTTATTTTCTTAAATATCATAATTCATAGCACATTCCTAAACATAAAACAATTAGTTAAAAATATTTATTCAATTTTTTAAAACGTGATCATTATTTATAATATTTTTCTCTATTACTTTTATATTTTTGTTTGAATTATGGATGGAATGCATTTGATTAAATAATACATTTCGTAGAAAAATATATTTAAGCGGTCAACACAAATTCGCGATATTCGATATTCAATTTGGGACGTATTCCATAAGATATTCGCTATCGATGCGTGCAAGAATTCTTGCCAAGATGCTATATACGTATAGTTATAACTTAAGGCACAGCTTCCCGCGTAAGATACAATTTGTATCACTTTAGTAAATTATTTGTCGATAGCTTTATGGTTTAGGCTTACAATTGGTATCCCATTGAGACATCTGGAACGGAGCAGGGGTGCCGTGATTCGTCTCATTCCAGTGGTCCGTGGAGCAAACAGGTGCTCCAGATGCCATTAGCGGTATAGGGCTTTGCTCGACCGTCCTCGGCAAAGTATAGCTACGATTATATCTACTGCTACGACTCCGAATGTGGCTACGACTATAGATCCGTTACCAAATTCCTTCTCCATTATGTATCAAACGTTGCGCACGTGCACATTCTCGGAAACTACTTCAAAAGCAATCAATCAATTAAACAATTGTACTCGTGTACCATGCAGGGATCAATTCACTTATAAAAGACGTATATTGGCTATATATACAACGTGATTTGTTGAATATAAAGAGGAATAACAAGATAATTGACATCTTGTAAGTAAGAATAGCTCTAACATAGCATTTTATAAATTGATTCTTATTCTATTAAATAATTTGATAAATAGTGATACGATTAATGACTTGATCTTCAAATAAAATAAATGAAATAAGAATTATTGCCATCTTGTAGTTTCACAAAATGGCGACCGACAATTATTTAGATTCGAACAGTTATATACAATGAATTGGCATAATTATATTATCTTAGTGTGCGATTGACGGCGTTTATATATTATATTATCAATAGATTATTGAGAAAATAATCACGAGAATTGTTTTATCAGATTTTTTTTGTCAAATTAAGTTGTAAATTATTTTTCAAATCGCACCTTATAAATCTAAGCGGTTTATACAAAGAATTTATAAGTTATCTATACAAATTATAAGCAATGGATATATTTTATTATAATAATTCTAAATATGAATACGTTCATAGTATGTTTTTTCGTGTTCATTGGTGCAAATCATATTTGAGCAAAATAAATGTTAAAACATAACTATTTCGTTTAATCGTAAATATTTGTTTGCAAATACAGCAACGATATTAAATTTTTCGTTCTGCGGAAACTTCATATTGCATAGAAAACTTTTCAGTCAAATAAGTGGATTCAGGATTTAGCATAAAAAATAGCATTCAATATAAACTAATAAAAAAGGAAAAAGCTATAAATTCCTTTGATTTTAATCCATTTGTTAAATAAAATTAGTTTGTCGGATACAAGATTTTAATTAAAAAAATGATTGCTTTATTCGGATATTTCTAAAAGAATTTTATAATCGGCAGTAACGACTAGTGCACTTTATGGAGGATTTTTATTTTATGATACTGTTACTGTTTACGATCCACTCTCAGATTTACTTTGGTTGAAAAATAATGTTTTTCTTTATGATTTGTATCAATATGTATGTTAATAAACAGTTAAATATTTTTTATAGAGTGAATACGTTTAATAAACCGATATAACAACCTTATAATATCAGCACAATTATTATTAAACATTATGAATACGTTCCATAGTTTTTTGAAATCGCACAAAACAAAAACAATAAATTTTTTAGCAAATTTTTGTACAATCGAATTTTATTATTTTAAAGCTTTTAAAAACCACAAGGATAATCAAATCAAATCAGATGATATCTTACATCCAAATATTAAGTTTTAAGATCTTTGGTGAATTTACGATTATTTTAAATATTGTTGCCTAATACATTTAATTTACAGACTTAAATGTACTGGTGAGACTAATACTTGATAGAAACTAACAAACAAGTGTATTGAAAAACCAGCATAAAAGTTTTTATACTCTATGGAAAATTAGAAAAATAATATTTTTAATACCTTTGATGATATTTTCCAAATAAAATCAAGAGTGACGTCTTTTACAACCACAATTAGTAACATCTTTCTTTATAAATATAGGCATAGAATTGTTCAGAACATGCTGTAATTTGAAAGTTTATTCAGAATATCTGAAAAATGATTTTTCAATTTATTCAAAAGACCTTCTCAAATTATGTATTAGTAGTGATGTGTATTTTTGTGGCTTCATTTTATTAATATGATATTCATTTTTCTTGAAGTCGGTTAAATTTACATGGTATGGTTATCGCAAAACTATGAATTCATTAAAACAATTTTAACGTATATATAATATTTAAAAAATAATTGAAATGTGTTGTATGTATTATTTTTATTTTTTTTAATGAACTTTATTTGTAAACATGCCAATATGGCTTTGTTACGTCCCACACGTTCGAATTTTATTCGCTATCTAACGTATTTCTGTAAATAATTTGGTGTTGATCGTGCAAACATAATCTTGGTGAAACAAGATTTGGTGCAGACATGACTAACAATAACGTTATTGTTTACAGTGAGGCGAATGTATGTGTGTATGGAAAGCGTCTGAAAATATATTGATTTCCGCCATACTTATAGCAATTACGATTCGGCAATCATATGGTGAAAAGAAAATAGATATGAAAAAATATTTAAATATATCTGCCGCATAAAATATATGTAGATTTCATTATAGAGTTATTTTTCAAGATTTATCGACTAGAAATGGAAAGTGGAGAAGTTCGCGAGTCATAAAACTTGATATCCGTGAAAATTTCATCGAAGGAAAACTTTATATTGATTTTCTTATTAAAAGTCGAAAATTATGCTGGCATTTTATAATGCTACTTTATGGAATAAAATAAGTACGTTCACGTGTACGTACTTTATCTTCATTTAATAACTTTTTTCGTTGATTAACCGCGGACGCCAAAGTATCGCGTCGGTTAATTGAAATAAAAAAGCAAACTTGATCATTAACAAGTTGACGGTCGCTATTCATTCTTAGTTACCGGCCGACAACCAACTTTCATGAATCAATCAATATTCTGTGTTACTGACAAACTTAACCGAAACCAAAGTTATGCACAGCGTGCTAATACGCAGAGTTCTGCCAAGACCGCAAGCGCTGCTGCATGACTATTCGAAACAAGTTTATCTCATAAATGTCAAGTATGATATTTCTCAGTTAGATAAATACCACAATCGCAAGTTAAATTGTCTTTAATGGCAGTTAACAAGATATTTGCGCTCGCGCCTTCAATATGAATATTATTAATACAAATATACATGTATATTTCTAAGATAAGTTTAAAATATTCCGGATTTTCAGTAGTGCGATGTTATGAAAATCTGCTAAAGTAGGTCTGGAGATTAGGACTAAAGATTAATTAAATCCCAGCATAGTCTGGACGGTGGATCTTAGCGCGAGAGTTGTAACATTATCGTCATACAAAATACACGTACTATGTTTCGCCGCATTTTGCTCAGTTCGTGGTACTTTAACGTCAAAATGTGAGGTCTACATTTACGTTATTAATATGTATAACGTTAGAATTTATTAATAAAGTTTTAATATTTAATATAAAATGCAAAACAATGGTAATTATAATATAAAAACTAGTGTTTTCCTTATTCAATTGCGATGATATGTTTTTAATAAATAATAATACGTTTCGAAACGTATTATTATTTATTCAAATCGGATTGTGTTTGCAGATGATATATTCATTGTTGCAAAAACAAATAATTTCATATCAAAATGTATTGTTTGAGACTTATTCAGATATAATAAGTGCAAATGTGCTCGAGCAGATTGTGCGCTCACATTCCACACGTTTCCTAAGCAATACTGGAATCTTTAAAAGCATCCAATTATCTTTATTTACAAAGAAATTGCTTTTTAGTTACGCCTTCAGGCTGGCTATGTAATAGAATTTAATTTTGTTTGTATATTAGAGCACACTCGCATCTAAATCCAAGTTTTATTCGCGTATTAAAGACGTGACATTTTTTTCTATATGCCTCTGTGCTTTATCTAAACCAATCTTATTAACGAAAAAAACATATAGAGTCCGAAAGCTGTATAAAATTATAATGGGAAGTAATTTTTTCCACAGATTAGAAAATTTTCAAGGGTTACCTTGAACAATGATTTAATGTAAATTTTAACTTGTTCAAAGTAAGTAAGTTTTACTTATTTTTATAAATATTATTATTAGAATTTCCACAGATTTCTAAACACGATTTTTTTTATTTCACTACGATGGATGTATGTCATAACAGAAAAAATCCAAAGCGCTATATTCACCCATATAAAGATTCTAAAGATGCAAGGGGATGAGTCTCTCACACCAATATTCCCTCTAGTGTCAAATAACGACACTCGCTAATTTTAATATTATTTCAGTTAAAAATATTATGATTTGTTTATAATTATTAATAGGCATTAAATTAATGAATTCTAATGCGCCAAATTACCTACATGGGTTTCTTCCTCTTAGATACCGCCTGGCCAGTGTTATAGAGAATTCTCTGAATTCATAGTATTCGTCGGATACCGTATTGACTCGATGGTGATCGGTAACTGATTTCAAAGAAATTCATTACAATAATGACATTTTTTTTCGTTTTGCATTATACAAATAACAGGGGCGCCGACGATGCGGCCTCTCGTGGCCTTCCATGAGGTTTCAGCAATCTGCCGGAATATTCATTTATTTCCAAGCCTCTATCTATCCGGCCATGTGAAGAATCTCATTATTTATTTTCCAAAACTCGGCCTTATAATAGAATTTGAGTTGTGCGTTGCGAATGTTTTTGTGGCTGTTGTGCGGAAAGATGTCGGATAATTCGGAATAAAAGGGGCCGATAAAAGATACAAGTTTCAAAGCAGACAAAACTGTCTAACCTTCCAGATTTTTTTCTTGGCCGGCCGATTTATTTGTAAAGCGTGAGAGAATTGAAAACTTCTGCGGAAAATAATTCATCGTTATGTTAGTAGCAGAAACAAAGGAAGTGGCCATGCCATTTCGTAGTAGTGCCATAATTCAGCGTCCTTTTGTTATTGAAATATTAAATTTTTATATGTATACGCTTTTAAAATCGTGATACCAATATGTTATAAACCATTCTCATTTGCGGCATTATTTTTTTTGTGAAAACATGAAATTTTGCTGATTTTTTTTAAATATTTTGTTTTATAAAGTAACATTAAAAAAAAAACCAAATATCATGCATATATTGTTATCCCCGGAGCTTAAATATCATCATTATATAACTTTTATGACAATGTTAACCGCAATTATTATTGAAATTTATTGCTAATGATTTAAACGAGAGCAGAGAGACTGTGTACACGGCAATTTCACATATTTTATTTTTTATGGAAATGTATGATATAAATTTCATCCGATATAAGCATCGCAATATATAACTTTTATTGTGCGAGCAATTTTAAAGAAAAAATATTTTTTGTCACATTATATTCCGTATATAAATAAAAATATTATTTTTCAAGGGACCCCAATAGTGCTAGGTCCATTGTTTTATATCGTTGGAAGAAAATTTACGATTAGTAAAGAAATTCGTATACACATAGGGTCTGATATAAATACAAAGAAAATACCATGTCTTAAAAATTGCACTTTTCTTATCCGAATAAAAGTTTAATAATATATTATTTAAACATTGAAATATAACAATTGAAAATCTTCAATTACTTGGGAAGTGTCGTCGTATCTAAGTCCTTAGAAAAGAAAGGACTTTAATATAATCCTTTGTTGTTGTCCGCATGCTAAAGATAATTTGTGCTGCGCTGGAGATTTATTACAGTCGTTTGTTGCATTTTTCAGTTGCAGTCGGATTATGTTGTTTGTTTCGTATAATGTTTATTATCCTTGCGTTTACGTGACTGTAATTTAGAGGGTAGATAATATTCCAGAATATATTATAAGTATTAAAATGGGACCGAAAATAATCCTCTCTGTTCGTGATCGCGAATGATGTTAGTTTTTTCCAATTTTTCTCAAATATTGGTGTTATTTATTATTAAACCGACGAAGAAATGGATGTTTCAATCCATAACTGCTTATATATTTATAGCGTTATCAGACATCGGAAATTAGATGCTTTGAAGATATTCTCTCGGGATCCCGTCGTTTTAATCCTAGAACTTATACGAAACATTTTAGAGTTATATATCTGACATATAATACGGCAACATAATTTTAATGATATTCATTAAAATATCATTTTAATTCATTCAATTCGCGTGAAAAAAAAATTTAGCTTTGCTCAATGGAATGATGAAATATTTCATTAGCGTCGTAGGCTTTCATGAAAGTAATTTTAGTGGTTAGTGTTAAATAGAATCAATCTCACGGCTCGTATTTCATATTTCAATCAGAATTACTAAGGGATGTCGCCTGCCTTTTACTATCCCATTTCAGATTTTATTAGATTACGGTCACAAAAATGTACATCCCCTTCATTCCCGATGCCAACCCCATTTATTAAATATTTTTGATATTTGCCCGTGACACATAAAGGTTTTATGTGTGACCCGAAGTACTGCTGTGAATATTATACCGTGTTGACTTTTGCTTTGAGAGAAGGTAAACCAAATTATCTCAAATATACTACGGGAATATTTACTGCTGATTTTATACAGGGCCTCCCAAAAAAACGTGTTTTTATTAAACGAAATATGATATTTCACTAATTGAGATCTTTATTAGAGAATCACTTTCTCCGAATACTGTTATAGCAATCAATAAGCTAATAAACGAAATGAAATTAGCAAGTAAATAAAACCCTTATAAGTATATAAGGGCATTTGTGTCATTCGGAGTATAATATTATGCGAAAATGAATCTTTAAATGCTTTAACATTTTAAATTATATCTAAATAACATGAAAAAACAGTATCAGTATGAAAAAAAAAATATTTAAAAAAGAATCGTTCCGAAATTCCGAAACGTAATTTTCAATATCGCATTTAGCCTCTTCTGTTATTCTTTCTATCTCAAAAATGTCATAATTTAATTTTCATCTTCAGGAATAGGAAAAGGTTACAGGGAGACATGCCCGGCGAATACAGAGGATGATGCATTATAACGGTCTTATTTTTGACCCAACATTTAAATATCGTCAATTACAGGAAAATACGCGAAACCTTAAATAAATAATGTTTATATGTTAATTATGATTTCATACAAATATTTTTTTCCACTTTTGTAAAATGTACATAAAAATCATTGCTTGAAAGTCAAATAAAATAAATTAATTGAGAGCCGCCATCTTGTGGATTCGCAAGATGACGCCCAATTGGTAAGAAAATAACCGTGGTATTAGTTTTATTAGAGTGCTGGAATTCATATTTAACTTTATTATTCGAATTTAACACGGTTTGAATTGCCACATTTTTGCCAATTAAGTTTATTCGTTCTTATTGTGCAAAACTCTAGAGTTATTAGGTCAATAAAATATCGAATTTCTTTTTTGGCAGCATCTACGTCGTCGAAGACAGTTCTTTACTGTTTGAACAAGTGATGATAAGTTCGCGAGGTGTTTACGAATTTTAAATTTTAAAATTCTGTTGAACGGTAACTTTAGCGACGTGAAGACTTGCGTCGTTTTGAAACAGGGTAAAACCTTTGCGATTGATTATTGCGGACAATTATTTTAATATTCGCTATAACGCTGTCATAATTAAAATAATTGTCCTTCTGTGGATCGGATTTTCGTCCTTGGAATAGATTTTGTGATTTGAGTTTTATGATATTTTTTAGTGTAGTTATAGCATAATTTGAGATTAAAGAACTTTCTTTATAAGGAAACATCTTAACTCATTACTTACGAGGCGAATCGCGGTTAATCATGCGCTAAAGCAGGGCGTAAAAAAATCTTACATCATCAAACTTTTTTTGGAAACGGGCTGAATTAAAATTTTTTCCGAACGTCAGTTTCAGCTAAATATCTTTATACATACATACATAGAATATCACGATATACTATGTGCCATATAATTTTCTATTTATTTTAGTGATTCGTCGCTTATGTATCAGCAAGTACTAAACGCACAAAGCATAACGTGCTTTTCATAAATAAACTATTAATTTCTCACATGTGAAAAATATATATAATAATATATTTATGAAAACAAGAAAAGCTCGATCTTTATTCATTACTGAATATATAAACGTTTTTTTATTATGTGGGTCAACTCGATCACAATAGGTTTTTTCAGGTCAGATTTTATGACAGACTCTGTTTTTAAAAAAAATGTGCACGTGTGTGCGGAAACCGGTGGCACATGGCGCACGTGTGTGCGCGCGCGCCCGTAAAGGATTTCCGCATTTGAAAGGACAAAGGGACCTCATTATTTTTTCAATTTGGAAGATTTTAAAAATGTCACTTTTGAGTGTGGTGTCATGTTCAGCGGAAAATGGGAAATTCGCAGCGGAGAGTCGCGAATCCAATTACGTTTTTACGCGGAAAAGGGGTAATTTGTTATTTGAGGGGTAACATGATACACTAATGAAATTAATGAAAAATATTTCCACATCTAATTGCAAATTCACGTTGGGTTCGCAGTGATGATCACGTACTATTTACTTGATGTAATAAAATAATCACAATGTACATGTAATAAAATAATTACAATAACTATTTTTTTAATCATATTCTCCATCAAGCGACTGATAATATTCTATATCGTGTTTCTCCACAAAGACGTTCCCCTACTACATTTTCATTTCTATATGATATAGAGAATAATATTTTATATCACAATATTTGTGCCAGAAGTAAGAGCTTTTTCGTCGAGTCCAAGAAAGAAATTACGTAGATATTCTAAGGCAATATTCTTACGACTTTCTACAAAGTGGAGATGCCTAACAGTTGAATGATTTAAAATTGTGAATAGTGTACAATATCCTCAGTTAATAGTCGGATCATTGTCTTTGAAATTTTGCCAACAACGAATTGGCCTGGATAGCGGCCTGGCTATCCAGACCAATTCAGTGACGTGTGTGCTACGGGAGGTGCCGTAGCACCCGATCAGATCGAAATGACTAGCAACCCGACCCGTATTTGAGGAGCCAAGATAACCTTGAGGACGATCCTCACAGTCCTGACATCAGGGTTGTCTCTGATGGAGATCGCAGTGTCCTCCAGATGGCAAAGACAAGCCTCAGGGTTAAAAGGCCACTTAAAGAATTAACTAGGCATACCCTCTGAAGAATGAAATGCACAACTAAATCGGTCAGATAAACTCTGTCTCTCTCTAAGACGATCAATAACAGTGCTTAAAATGATTAGATACTAAAGTTATATAAGATATGAAATTGCCTTAAAATCTTTTGCAGATAACATTAACATACAAATAACATCTCATGGCTAGAAACATTTGGAAGCCTTCCATGCTAGTGATTTTAATATCAAATTGTCAATACAGTATGAGCAGGCTACATGGTCACGAAGTGATAATTGTAAACGTTTGAAAGACGTGTTATAATTTAAAACAAAGGAAAGCGTGACTCGAACCTTTTTTTTTAAAAAAGTCAAGATGTTGATGAAATCTTTATCAATCAATTAATTAATCTTGACTTGATCATCCGTGGTAGGCATAACCTCGACAGCAGGGAATCGTGAGGGCTGTTAATTGTCAATGCTGAGGGCAATCAAAGTCTCGTAGTGTGATACAATCTCCGGCAATGACAACTGTCATGAAAGCCCGTCGCCCAGAGTATCTGCAGTGAAGAATACCTTTGATGATCACGAGTGGCCGGTTTTGGATGTCAGCCATGCGATATTTGGTGATCTTGAGGCGGATTTCGCAGATAGAGCGCCAGCGATTGTAGTGGTCACATTAGAGGAGTAAACATGTTGAGAGATGTCATGACGGTGTCCATGTGTAGCGCAAGAAATGGCAAAACGTGTTCACACTGAAACTGCTGGGTCAGGAGCACTAGCCCTAGGAGTTGGCCAAGCGTGGCATACTTTTGGTCCAAAACGCGTTGTAGGAGAGGTTTGATGATCAAGCTGGAGGGAATAATACGCCAGAGTGTTGACACACCAGGGCGTAAGATAACACTCATGACAATAGGATTTTCTTTTCTGGAAATTATCACAAATTTTGTGGAATAACCACCACAAGTTTTATTACGGAACGTCAAATGTTGGGGCCAATGGTTCCACAATAAATAGTTTTGCAAGATTGAGACTGGAAATTAAATGTTAACTATATTTCGATTTTTTTTTATTAGAAAAAAAATCTATTGAATATTTCTAGTGATGAATTGTTTTATCTAGTATCATCCTATGCTGTATGCGTTTGTCTATGTCTGCGAAATCTTCTCGTTTTGGCAGACTTTTTACGACAAGGTTCTATAAAATGCGTGAAATAATGTATTTGGTCACAGTATTATAGAACAAGTCTCAAATATAGAATAGATAGTATGTTATATTCATATAAGACTCCCCTTTAAAAATATTAAATACGTATTTTAAAGCAAAAATTAAAGACTGGGTCTTATTTTTAATTTTTAATATTATATTTTACAATTAAAAATGTTGTGTATAATATAATTTGGCATACATAGTACTGCAAGTTAGTTTCATTAAAATTTTCTCTAATTAATTCGAAACTCTTCTTATACTTAACTCATTATGAAGAAAACTCACTTTTCAGTTGCATTTGTTCCGAGCAAATAGACAATCTTCTAACATTCACAAGAAACTTTTAATTTAATCACTTATTTTCAAATTGATTTTTATTATATTTTATTAATAAAAATATTATAATCATTAATCATTATAATACATCCCTGAGTGATTTTACACAATATTGGACAGTGTATTGTCCGCATTTCGTGCTTCGGGTCAATATGATTGATTAGGTCATGTCGAGACCTGATATGAGTAAAATGATCCTTCAAAAATGTTGGCAGGTCCAGTTTTAGAGAGGAAATGGATTGAGACGTTATTCAAGGCGCAGACCGCGCCCTGCCGAAAAGGTTTGACTCAAATATGCCAGTAGAATATCATAATAAACTTAATTTATCAGATAATAATCATAATTAACTTCTATATTTAAATTTTATCATTTTTGTCTGAGCGCACTTCATATCCATTAACTCGAAGCATGTTGATATAAATTCAATTTATCTGCTCTTTTGTGTTTTCGTGCATTCTGACACCATCCATTAAATTGTATTATTTACATTGAATTTTTTGGACCAAAAATGGCATTCAAAATAATTTAATATGAATATAATACGACTGTAGTAAGCGCGTTTTTTGCGCATGTTACATAACACAATTTATAAAATAATAAGTTTTACTATTGAACCTTTTTGCTTTCAAAGAAACTTTTAAAATTGAAGCTTTTATTCTGATAAAAATTTAAGAATTCACCTAGACCGTAATAAAATGAGTAATTCATGAAAAGTTCGGAATACGATTCGAATGGTAAATAAAATATGTATATACATTACGATCGTGAATCTGATTAAAATTGACGTGTTTACAACGCAAGATTAAATTTAAAATGGTGATTGATGAATCCTTAGTTTTATATTTGGTAATTAAAATCTATATTCTACGTAAATTCCGTTTTTATTGCGTTAGATAAAGATATTGATGTAATAAAGATATCAAATGATTTCCGGAAATTTTCGAAACGCCATAATATTTTATTTAATTTTTGCATTTAGTCCAATCTTACGAAAGTTATAAATAAATTTATTGTCTCGCCGACAGGGTGAAATTTTATGCGATATTTAGGTTTGAATTTATTCACGGGCCAAAGTAGGAGCAATCGGCTTTTCGGATAACGAGTAAATCGGGAGAGTGCGATGGGCGCAAGTCAGGGGAGCGTAGTGGAAGGCGACGGGACCCAGCAATGGCAAATTAGAGTCCGCGATAAAGTCATTATTTTTCGATTTGCACCAAAATGGGGATCCAAGCTCGGCGCTCAAGATGAATGAATATTCACAAAAATTTTCGGCCTCAGTACTGCTGATTTACGGCCCCCGAAATGAATTGCAAAGAGGAACGAAACTGTAATAAAATGTAAATTAGTGCTTCGTTGTTTTCCGACGTTAAATTTGTTTATTTTTTCCCTACTCTCTTCCTTCCGCTACTGATACGATAATGAAAATGTTTACGAAAACTTTTTTCCTCGCCGAAATACTAGTTAATGTTATCATAGAAAACAAAAAAAGTTATCGTTTTATCAACTCATCCAATGATGGCAATCGGTGATATACGGTCAGCGTATTGTTCATATATCATTGTTCGGGATTACGCGGAAAGAGGTTACCGCAAAAATAGGAGCTCGATTTTTACTGACGTCGGATAGAATTGATCGAACTGATAACTGGAAAACTAATTCATAGAAACTTTCAACAATAGACTTTTGTTATACGAGGACGGGTCAAACAGTATCCTCCCTCTCGCTATAGAATTTATTTGGTGCAGTATATTAGTTTCAGTATTTGGCGCGTAAAATAAAATCAAGAAAATATATGCATTATTCTTCTATAAATTCGTCTTAACTTATTTTCAGGCGCAGTCAAAATTCGGTTAAGCTCTAGTAGTAGGTCCTCTACTTCCACTTGCTTGCAGCTATCATATGACTTGATATTAATTAATCTTTGTCATCTAAATTCTGGTTGAATAGGATTTCATCAATATTTACTCCCTATATTTTTATATATCCCTATGCATTTAACTGTAATTGTTCCATGCTTATTATAGGTTGTGCCAAAAAGACGTGTCGTCTTTGCACGAGTGTTAGATATATTTTGGAATTCTAAAGATTGTAAGTTTGTATTTTTTTTCTATTTATTTTTGAAAAATTATTGTTCAGATTATTCTGAGTAATAGATTCGAAAAAAAGTCTTTAAAATCATAATAAATCAAACTTATATTAGGCATATGTTTTTATCTTTTTAAAAAATCGCCAATTTGTAGCGTCAAATCAAAAGGACATGCATAAAATGCTTTGTCAGATTTCGATTGAACGATTATTCGTTGCTGAACCGGGTTAAGACCGGGACTTAAAATAATGAATAATGTTGTACGAGATTCGGTAGAGATATTTTTTTTATTTAAGCTTTAACAGGGCCACATACATTAACTTATTCAACTGTGTATCGGCATCTGTTAGCGATTCAGAGAGGTTTGCAATTGGGCTGATGGGTGCCGCCTGAAGTGGCACCAAAAATCGCATGCAGCGACCACATCCCATCCGGCAGGACCAAATAATTGACTTTTATTGAAGCGAACTGTTACGGGGGACGAGAAGTTAATTACTATTATTTAATTTAACACTAATAAATTCAAAAGGTAGTGGGTAGACAATTGACAACCACCACAAAGACTGCCCAAATTGGATTACATCCAGAAAAGGTGAATTGTGTGCGATGGGATTTCAAGGGGGTCGCTCATTTAGTATTTTTGCCAACGGGTAAACGTAAAACAGTAAAACGATTAATATGGATGTTTATTGTCCACAATTAGAGAGATTGAAGACGAAATTAATCAAACTTGCCAAGGACTGATCTATAGACACTACGACAATGTAAGAACATACTTAATTCAGGGAAAACATCATAAATAAAAATACTATTACATTTCATTTATTTTCCGAATCCTTACAATACGCTTTAGATATAAAAAAAAAAAAATATCGGATGTAAAAACTGCCTTTAATTTTTTTCGTCTAAACCAAATAATTTCAATAATAACGGAATTCAAAGGCCATTAATGATAAACTGCAATAGGGAGAATATATAAATTATAAAAAAATGTTGCATTTTAATTATTGCACCTAATAAACTAATATAAAAAAACGGCATGTATTTTTGGCATTGCCGATAAATTAATATTTTGTCTCGATTCAACAATTTGCAATTACCGGCATATCCTGACTATTCTTTCGGCTCAACCATGTCATTATCCATTTTTTTCCAGGAAGCGTACCTTTATTAACTACCGCCCAATTTAAATAGATTATTTTTTTGACGGTTTTCAAGACTAGGAGCCCACAGCACTCATATTTTTATTCTACATTGAATGATTGAAATTTAATAATTTGATAAAAACTCTTAAAGATGTAAGGATGGCGGGTAGTCATAGTCATAAAATTCTCCAGAAAATTAAACTAACCATGTACCATTTGATCTTCGTCGTAATTGTTTAATCAATATTTTTTTTTATTATTTACAAGCTAGGACACTGTTTAATTTTGATACTTTATTTAATTAATATGTCAATTTTGATTGAATGATTGAAATATGTTAGCTTTTATTGATCAATTAACTAAGAAATGTTAAGAAATTGTGTTTTAATATTTATGGGATGTACAAAATAAGTCTAATTAAACTGTAGCTTCTTTATAATATATCCTATAGCTATCTATTCAAAATAAATATATTAAATTAATATATTGAAAGCAAGTATAAATACTATTCTATTTTTATGTTTATTGATCAAAGAAGCTGTCTTTGTTTGAACATGCTGTAGTCTAAATTGTTAGTAACTAATAAACACTGTCTTTCTTTAACAGAAGAGAAACTGTGTCCTTCTGAAACTGTGGGATTTCTTCATGGAACAAACGATAAAATCCGATGCAGTAAAAATGTAAATAAAAAAAAAGGGAGGATACTTAACAACCCTAAAACGAGCGTTAAAATTTTCCTCTAATGAGGAAATTAATGTTGCGAAGCATTCGTGGCTCGCAACTTAGCCTAAAACATTTTTTTATAAAGGTTTACTATAAAACAATGAGAAAATATATTGAAATTTTTCTCTATTGTTCTATTTCTGGGTTAAAAATATTTTTATTGCTCGGAAAAATAAAAGTTTGATAAAAAATATGCAAAATTTACATTTTTTTATTAATCAATTTTAATTTTATTCAATTCAAAGTATACAAATAGTATTCATAAGATACATCTATTTGTTTTAAGTATACAGATTAGTTCTTTTAGCGTTTGTTTTATCTGCGATTTTTCTTTAATATAAAAATCTAGGAAATTAAATTAAACGAGTTTTTTCTCCGTAACGCATATTATAAATTGTCGAAGCTTGGATGTCCGCTTTGTTAAATACGTGTGCAAAAGCGCGATCCATTTTTGTGGCAAATTGTTAACTAGGGACAGGAAATGGGTGATGTATAATAATCCCACGTAATAAAAACCAATGACTTTCCTGAGGTCAGGTACATTCCCTACCACATTAACATTAACGTGGGTCCTTCTTTGTGCGGTGAAAAAGTACCGCTATAATTTATATTTCGAATTAGTCTAAACTAATTAAACTAAAATAAATGGTATAGCTACTTAATATATGTATGTTTAAAAAAATATAAGATTAAACTAATCGAAACACTTTCTTATGCAGCATGATTGCGTAATCAATAATTAAAGGATTACATTGTAGTTTACGAATAAGAAAATTGGACGATTAGGTTTTCATTGAAAACGTTTTTGTAGATGGGAAAAAATATTTATGAACAATAAATCTTACAACTATAAATAGTGGTCGATGCCAAGACAGTTTTACGAAACAATGGCCGTTGTTGTCACAGGAACCCGTGTCAGCGCCGAACAAGGGGGAGCGTTTACACGTCTATGCATAATGGTATTGTGGAGAAACTCATTATTATAGAATTTCATATATATATGTGTATATATTGAACCCTCGGCGATGGACTTATGTTCCACGAGAATTTCATCAAAGGTTCAAAACCCAGAAACAGGAACGCTCATCCGTCACGGTCTTTAAAATTCGGTTTTAGTTCAACGCTGTCAGTGGAACTTTGGCCCCTCGATTATTCACCAAAATTTGTTTTGGTAAATATTCGCGAAATTAACTAACTACTCGACTGCTCAATATTGAGATGAGCGTAAATACAAATAAAAAAGTTATTATCAAAACACTTTAATATTGTTTTCAAGAACACAAGTTATTTTCGAATGAAATGCTAATGGTTGTTTATATACAAGTTAATATCTAGATCCATTCAGCTCAATTTCGTATGAGATTAAAGAGAAACACTTTACGCTCGTTAATTACTGTCGATTTTTTAAATTCAGTGAAATTATTACAATATGATATTGTTTGTCTATGAAAAGTAATTGTTCTATATTGATATTAGCATTCAAATTTTAAATATATAATATAATAAAGCAGCACAAGGACTACTTGTTAATATCTCTTCATTTAAACGATCATTTGCCGCGTCCCTAACGATATATCTAGAGAACAGATCTTATTCAATGTGTTAGGAGCGATTCAATAACTCAGCTTATATACCCTACCCTAAGAGAATTATATTATATTTCAGTTCTGGCATTATAACCACTCGCTACAGAATAAAAAAATACAAAATTGCTGACAAAATTCAAAGTTCTCTCTTGAGCTGTTGAAAAACATTAATATGAGTACTTGTCAAAACGTTTTTCGCGCGTTTGAAATTGAACCTTTGGGAACAATAATATATTTAATATAAAAATATTGTGAACGACGTAACTTTTTTTGTTCGAATGTTATTTATCATATATATTAAAAAAAAAATATTGATCAACAGCAACGTTTCCAACAATATGATGTTTGAAAAGGTAGTCCTTTGTATTTTTTTTTTTCAATATCGATTAAGTTGTGATTAAGAGTACTTAAAAACTGTTAAATACTATAAAATCAAGATGATTTTCATTAATCAAGATGAACAACGACAATTTTTAAAGTCGTCAAACGATAAAATATTATTATTATTATTATTATATAAACTATTAATCCAATCCCCATTTCTGAGGGACGTGACCATGTGCATGATTCCCATTATAGAGGACCATGGACTTGGTTCTCATTGGAATATATAGTGTAGTGGTTTCCCAATGCAGTCTGCACTGCAGTATTTTTTATACTGAAGAGCGCTGCTGCCCACTTTTCAGCTTATATTTTGGACAATTTATTTTTGTTAAAGGAAGGTCGCCAGCTTCAACCCCACCCCTTTGTTGACCAGCGTCATTCAAAATTATAAAGGAATGGTCGCCCATCCGAGTACTAACTGCGTTTAGTAGCGGTTAACTTAACAACCATAATTGATAAAGAGATGATGTTTTTCTAACATCCAGAAAATTAAGACATAAACGATGAAGTAGCTAAATACCTTAGAAAAATGAACGTTCCGGTAGTGTTTTAACGGTTTAGACGCCACGGCGTGCAGGCACGCGAAACTGGCTAACCAATAGCGCCACGGCAAACGCTACTGCGAATTTATTTATGAATAAATATAATATTTTTAAATGAAAATTAATGCAAAGACATCTTTTAAAGGCAATGTGATTGTTAGAATGTCGATATGTATAGCCGTTTCATTATATTTAAAGTTTATACGGCGTACAGTAAAAATTCATATAATTGGCTTGGCGATTAAAGGGTTAAAGAATGTGAAGAGCGTTTATACAAATACATGTAATAATTAGAGATTATTATTATATATTTATTATTGGGACAATATTATTAATTAAAATATAACATTTAGGGGACATTATATTTATTTATGAAAAAATGAACATAAACTTATCAAATATTCGTAAATCGTGTGTTGTCGCTCCAGTGCAATGTTTATTGAAGTTGGTGTAGTTAGTGTTAATAGAATTCGCATTGGACCCCTAATAATATCATAGTTGCGAACTAAAACTATGGGAAAGTTCATGAAGCGCTTTTTTGTTCAATCAAGTTAACATTAAAATTTTTATAAATCAATTATAAAATCTTATATTTTTATTTAACAACTCAAATTATACTCAAAGTATTGTATTAATATATAAAAGTATGTACACATAATTGTAAAAATTTACAACAACAATATTCGTTACTGTTTCCAGGGGTGTCCATGTTTTTTTTTAACTCGCATGCGGTACAATGTGCCAAGTGCAAGTGAAATGTACGAGTGACACTGCTACGTCATATTGATTAGTTAAAATATCGACCAAATTATGATACATTTTTATTCGTAGAATCTATTTTTTTAAAAATGTCAAGATATTGATGAACTTTAAATGGTTCGAATCTTCTGATGACGCGGTTGTTTTTTAGCCGCCGTGACGGATTGGTAAAGAAACATCTTCTTAAATTAAGTGAAGAAGATTTCAGATATAGAATCAATAATTAAACTATTAATTTTATACAAGCGATTACTGTCTATCCAAAAAATTGATAAAAGCATTATGTCATCACTCAAAAATTTAAATGTTTATATTTTCTAGATACAAATAATATAAAAACCTATTTTATGAAGGAAACTATTCCTGTATTTTATTTTTATATAATAATATAACAGTAAAGAAGATTAACAACTATAGTATTTCATCTTAATAAGTCAATAAATGTTTGAGAAACGACGTTATATGTAAAGTTTGTTTCATATATGTGCTGGCATATTTGATTACATGTTGTACAGCGTTATGCGCAGTTATTCATTCTTAAAAGTGAGCATATTCGTTCAGTACAAATAGCAAGTTTGTCAATAACGGAAGAGTCGTGGAAAACTAATGCATGCATAAATTTTGCAGAGCCTCGAACGTATTTGCAAAAAAGACAATCCCTGGTCCACGGGGAAATGGCCAGAGAAGCGTGGAATACTTTCCGGCTTTAATGCCATAAATTTTATGGCAATACCATGACAGCTGGTGCATGTCTTTTTTTCACCATCACCGCGCATGGACTTGTACGTGGAACATGGAATTGCCACTAGAGTTTGGCTGGTGTGTTAAAAAAGTCCATTTGTAACTATGTCGCCAGATGTCTGCTAAGCTGACTGGCCATACATTCAGATATTGGCAGCATTTCAATTTCGCGTAATATATTTGAGGCGGATTATTGTCAAAATATAACCCTTTCATCTCTCTTTTCGATCATTAGTAATTTGATTCTTTTCAGTCATTAATTCTTCACGGTCTGGTTGAGTAACCAATCGAATATGCAAATGAAACACTTTTATGCGGGAAATTGCTGATTCTGCAAGTAGTGGAAATCAATTTCCTCTATGCATAAACCCATGAATTACATTGTATAGATAATTAATCAAATTTTAATACAATATATATATATATATATTAAATTTTTCTTTGATGAAAAAAAATATTATATATTATTTATGCTGGTTTGAATTGATTTATCTTAAAAAAACTACCATAATTTATATTTAATTAGTGTATAATAAATTTATTGCATATTTTCAATTAATAAATCAATTGTTAATTAGTTATTTGAATATAACCTCGACATAAAACACAGCTTTCTAATTATATCTAGCTAGTATAACTATTTTTTATGTTATTTTGAACGCTTTGATTACGTTAAACTAATAAATACTGTGATGAATCACAATGAATCGATTCGTAACAACTGCTTTTATTAAAATATTTAATTTACTTTTGATTGATATGATTCATATATAATATTAATTTATACATCAACGTTGATCGTAGTTGTTAAAACAATTTAACACATTCTCTTTGAAAATATATATTAAGTTTCCTTGTTTTGGAAACATATTTCATTATTGTATTCGATATATTATACGTATAAGTCATGTGTCGCTAAATAAATAATGTTGTCTTTAAGTGTACTTTGGATTCAAGATGTCAGTCACTATGTTGGGATATTGAATTTTTTATGCCAGACCTTGAAGTTTGCCAGAAATTCAATTTTGAAAGTCAAACAGATTTGCGTACATATATGTTTTTCACTATAGCATAATGCTAAAACCGATACGTTTACAATGATATATATTTCTGTACTATTGATACATAGATATTTAATACGATAGATCTGAGGACCCACGTTTGATTTAAAATTGTTATTAGTTTTGTGTAATAAATATTTTTCCAATATTTCCAAATACTTCATCTCCTCTATATATTTTTAATTTGTTTTTAGATACATTTATATGTTTGCTAATGTTTTTATTAAATTTATTAGAATCTTATTATATACGCTCTATACATATTTTTCATAAAAACCTTTTTTATACATAAAACATTTCAACTGATAATTTATATGTCTTGATCAATATTTTATTTTTGCAATAAATATTGTTTTGGGATATTAAAAAAATACCCACGTCAGATGGTCAGATGATTTGTAACATAATCAAAATATATGAATATCATTTCACAATGTGTTGCATTATTTATTGCGCACGTGTAATTTTGCTTTTATTTATTTCATTTTTAAAATATATATATTAATATCTTTCGAATTGAGATTTTTCGTATCTTAGTGTATTAAATATGTTTGTAAACGATCTTGATAATTTAATTTATTTATTCTGGGTATTGATTGGCATGCAGGCGAAATAAATTGCGGTTGGGAGTTCACGACCTGTATATGAAAAGCTCAAGTGAACTATGGTCCTCGTGAGGATTGCCGTCGGTAGTTTTCATGGAATCCACAATGTCACGGTGAAATGACAGCCCTAGACAAAGAAAATTAATTTATCACAGCAAAAGAGCAATATCATTCCATTAACAGTCTGTATGCTGCGATACAAAATGCTCTGTGCTATCTATGTGAAATGTGCATTTGCATTAGCAGCAAAATAATGCAACGGTTTCAACGAAATTAAATAAAAGTCCATTCATCAACGTCACTTTATTGAAATAGCGATATTAATCAAAGCTGAAAATTAATTGAAACACGAAAATTGTGAAAGTTCGCTCCAATTTTATTTCCCGGATTTATTATTAATTGAAACTGTTGCAAGCTTAATTTTATCAGTATAAAAATGTATGTATAATAATAACAAAAATATATTTTAAAATAAGAATAAAAACTTCACGTAAGTTCATTCACACTGGAATACATTTACATGGTATTTCCCTCAGGTGTTTCAGTTCGGTTCATTCAACATTTGAACCAAATGTCGATTGACTGCATTTTTTAAATTTAGGAAAATATTAAAAGTATTTTAAATATAAGTATTTTTTTAGAAATATAAGGCTCAAAACAATATCACAATTCATTTTAAGTATCTTATTATAATATGAATCACGAAATAGCATAGTATTAGATGGACCCAAATGTAATGTAGCATTTTCGGAAAGCATCGTTTCAGATTAGTTTTCTTCAGACCTTTGACTGCGAAAATTCAGTCTTTTGACTGAGACTATTTTGTGTCATGTCCTTCGAAAGAAAATTTGAGTAGCTGTATGCTGTGTCAGTTTCACGCCAAAAAAACGCAACCGAGCCAACAAAAAATATTTGCGATGCTTATGGAGACACATTAAACATCAGGAAATGTCAAAGATGGTTAAAAAAAATTAAATCAAGCAATATTGATTTGAAAAATGAGCCTTAAGTGGACGTTTCCGTGAAGTGGATGAAGCAACCCTGAAAGAAGAGGTTGATAAAAATCCGACTCATAGTATCGAAGAATTATCAACCCAAGCCGGTAATTCTTGGTCGTCAACTCAAAGATACCTGAAAAAAATGGGAAAGATTCAAAAAGAAGGCACCTGGGTCCCCCATGCGTTGACTGAGAGAAACAAACACATGAGGCGCGATATCAATGAGTTACTGAAGGAAAATGCATCCAGCTTATTTTCCATACCAGGCTCCATCCGATTATCACCTTTTTTGCTCATTGGAGCATTATTTACGAGATTTTTTTTTAAATCAAAGGATGAAATAAAATCGTCCCTTTCAGACTATTTCGATTTTAAACGGGTAGAATAAAAATAAGTAAGGCATTTTAGATATACCTAATAGATGACAAAAGGTCATAGAAAATATTGGTAATTATTTTGTATAATTTAAGTTTAATAAATGATTAGAAATATGAGTTTGAGTTTCATTGATAAAAACATGACATTACATTTGGGTCCTTCTAATAATGATATATAGCGGTGGTACTCAAACTTTTTCGGTGTGTGCACTAGTATATATTTTTCAGTGTTTCCTGAGGACCGGACCGCCTTTGTTATATAAATAAAATAAAGGTATAATAATAAAAAATAAAATACACACGGTGGTTGAGTTCACGGGCGTAGCTAGAAACGTTGGGGCCCTGATGCAAATGTGGTCTAAGCCGGGGAGCTTAGGCCCCATATAATATAACAATATAAAACTGTAATAAAGTATTTAAAAAAATATAAAAACATTAGCTGAGAATTTATTTTATAATCCCTTTTTATTATATTTACTAATCAAAAAAAGATACTAAATGTTCTTTTCGAGATTACAACTATATGTGCTAAATAATAATTACACCCTTAACACTAAGAGACAATAACTAGCAGAAAAATGAATGTTTATTTCAGTACAATGTTATTTTGACGTTTCTTGACGACTTATTTAATTCATTATATGAATGGCGTTAATTGTTTATAATAAATGCCATAAAATGAATAATGATATTACATTTCTATACTATAAATCATTTTTTATATTTATTGAATAATATTTGCACAAGTACCAGATACATATTTAATCATAGTCCCAAACAATGCAGTTACAATTTAATTAACGCTTTTTGTTGTATGCGTTTTTAATATTATGCATATCATATCACGCTCGACTTTTCAAAATATGTACATATGTATACATTCATTAATTTTTTACCATAATCACCTTTGAGTTTACAAATTAATCCTATTATTTTCATGTTTATATCAAAGGAATTTAAATAGGTTGCACGTTTTGCATGCAAATGTAATTAATTATTTTATATCCTGCTTTAGTGTTAAACTCGTATATAATGACTCGATTAAAATGTTTCAAACTTGATTTTGTATCGCTGATTACTACAGCCGTTGATTTTCATTAATTTCATTAAAGTACGCCATGCTCGAAACTTTGAATTTGACACGAACAAAAGGAAACTTTGAACGCAACTTGAGGTTTGCGTGAGTTTTATCAAAATTTGTTAAATCCACTCTCCCGCTAAGACGAATAAAACGACAAATGACACCATAAATTAAATAATACCCTCACATTTTGTCTTTGTCACTAAATGGAAAACATGTTTTGGTTCATGGTGACAAAGTATGTGGGGGGTGCTGAAATTGTTTCACGCTCTTTGGACGATGTGACCCCATTTTTCACGCAATCAATCTGATGACGTCAAAAATGAGATTAAATATATGCAAATATTCGCTGATAGCTCTGTATATATTAAACAACGCGAACGATAAAGCATTTATGTATTATTATTAAATTAAAAGTAAAGATATTTTAATTTAAAACCCACGCCAATGCCAATGTTAAAATCAATTTAAAATGTTATCAAACATGCCAATACCATGAATGTCGAGAAGACATTTTAAAAAATGGTTGTAAATCCTTTGATAAATTTCCATAAAAAAATATTCGAATTTTAGTAAAACCGTCAATCATTTGTATTTAGTTTGAAACCGTTATTGCACATATTTTATTTATTATATTTATAAATTAAAACATGGTGTGACGATTAGTTGTATGTAATTCCGAAATGACGGTGTTGATTACACTGTGTTGCTCAAAGATATTTGGTTACATTCCATATACCGATAGGATGTATTGCATAATTAATGCCAGTATCGCCAGGATACTAAAGCTAATTAAGCTCAAATGATATATCCTCTTGATATTATATGGAGGATATAGTTTGTACCTGTAAATGAATACCTATCATATGCGTATAATCAAAATACATAAGTATCACTTGTATATATATATATATATCAGTACGTATAAATCACTTGGTTGTCCGTGTCATTTCATTAAATTATCCATATGTTGATTAGTTATGCTTTGTACGTCATGGAGAGATATTTATACAAGTAGATGCTGTAATTATTAGGTTATAGGAATAACATAATAATTAATTATTTATCGAAATTAGTGCCAAAAAATATAGAAAATTGCTGATTATTTCTATTTATTTTCTGTTTTCTTCAAATCAATCTTTAATAAATAATGTTGGTCGTTTTTTAGAGAAATTCTCATTACATACATAGCACGTTAGTTATAGGGTTGCTATACGATATATAAGTTTGGAGTTTATTTGAATTACGATCTGTAATTAAGGTCCTATATGACGCTTCAAATTCCCTTCGACTAAAGAAAACCCAGAATAAATTCTTAAGATATCTCTACATGGAGAAGTTTAGATTTTAGTTCGACCTTAGAGTCCAACGTATATGTTCAAGGTTGCCTGTGGTACGTAACTCTTGAAAAAAGAAGTTTATTATTATTATAAAAATAATTTATATCATCCATGCCCTTTTTTACCCCTCCAATGCACAGGAATATATTCCATGTTAATAATTAGCTTGAGAGTTTGATTGTTCGCAAATGTTTATTAATTCATTACCAACCATCTCACATCTCAATTCCGTCGACTTTACTGGTGAAAATGATTTGATTAAATTAAACAATCAAGTAAAGAATAATAAAAAAAGGAAAAGACTTATTTGTTATTGCGACTTGAATCATTTTGTAACGCCTATTAAGCGTTGGGTTGAAGTAAAATAAAATAAATAAATAATAAATTAAACATATCATGAAGCGTTTACTGTCAATTTGTTTTATTTTAATTTTGTCATCTAAAAAAATCCAAGCTTTCTTATACTGTTCGAGTTTCTAACTTTTTCCTTCCCCTGCAATGTCAGTAATATTTCTATCATTGGGTGATATTTTAGAAATTAAAGTACGGTTTCATTATTTGAAGCATCCGTTAATGAAATATTCATTTGGTAAAACAACATTGATAAATTCGTAAGGCGTTATTCATCGAGTATTCATCACTGTTGGAGTTACCTCAGCTATTCAGAATATACCAAGTGTGTGTACACAATAGTAATACTATCAACGCATAGGGAGCCGTGTCGACCTAGCTTGGGAGATCTCTACATCACCATTGATGCTAAGAGGTGTTTGGAGAAAAAATTGTGACAATAAAAACATACTAACTTCAAACGCTAACTGTAACACTGTAAATATCTGTAAGTGAGCTGACAAGTGATTATAGTGTATGATACAATATTATGATCCAAAAATGATCCTGAGACTTGTTACGTTTACCGATGGAGACCGTCGATGACTCTTGGATGATCGATAAGTACTTTTATTATGCCATACTTCTCATAAATATATATATTTTAGATGAATACCGCAATGAATAAAAAAATTTGATAATTCAGCAGTGAAAGCAAAAAACACTGCAGAAGATAATAGTCGTTGAATTAAAAGTTTTGAGACTTCAGAAACAAAAAATAGTGGATAATAAAGTTATTTATTGAGTATTGTTAATCTAAGTGACTTCTTATGTCCCCTACCGAGTCATTGTGCGTGTTTGGATTCAATTAAAGGCTTGAACTGATTACTTTCAGCTAAACTTATTTTGATTGTTAACTTATTTTGGTTGCGAGCTACATAAATTATTTGTTAACAAAGAAGCGTTCTTTCATCAACTATTTTTACATTTTGTAAATGTTGCCACAAATTATCTGATACTATAAATGTAAAAATATTCCGTAGGACATACTACGAAGGATACCGACCAGGATATTGAACATTGAGTTATTCAGCCTTAAAAAGTTTCATTTTCTTGAGTCACGTTATAAATTATGTATACAGAAGGGGGCGGACGCGAGCGTTCTCTTTCGTTTTTAAATAATCGCGCATATAATACACACCCTGTAGCCGATAATAACAATTCCCACCCTGTGGATAATTCAGTGTAATGTAATAAAAACAACTGTTACCGACGCATAAACACACACCCGCCGAACAACTTTATGATTTAGTACTTGACAACACGTGACAAACATTTTTTATATTGTAGTCTCCCCCATACACCGCCTACTGTTACAATGGGCGCCATCAAAAAGATTATTACATTTCTATACTATTGGCACAATTTATTTTTCATCTCACGTTTCCGGTATAAAAATCTGTATATGAAAATATCGAGTGAAAGAAAATTGACGTGCTATATGAGGCGTACATTTTCTCTGTCACATTTTCATTGTCGGGGCAATTTTAAGTTGAAAATGGAAATTTACGTGTTTTTTGTGTTTAACAGGCGAAAAATTTTAGTTGCTTATACACATACGGGGTTTTTTCTCCTTGCGGTATATTTGTTAAGATGACGAAGGTAAAAAAAATTCCCACTGCGAGTTTTTCACTAAGAAAACGGGGTAACATTATATATATATATTTAAACACATATATACATTTCTTTTGTGTTATAATTTTATTTAAAATTATTATAATTTTTTATCAGAAACATGTATTTTATTAAACGCAATTTTATTTTTATGCTACCATTTGCACATAAGTATTTTGATATTAATATAATAATATTTTTATCTACATAATTCAACCAGTTTTAAGAAATTAAAGATACTTCTAGAATAAATAATATATACATTAAGTAGACGGTGCATTTATAGCTATAGTGCATTTATATACAAATTTATATATGGCTTAATATTATTCTGTTCATAACTATGACCAGAATTTTAATATTATGAACAAATAATATTAGCAATTACTTGGACATCATAAACATTGAAAATTCCATGGAGAAAAGTTATTGACAAGTAATTAGGAATAATTAAAAATATAACAACCTCTTTTTTAGATGTTAATGAACCTAATTTCAACAGTGCAAAAGTTTTAATTAAATTGAATTACTAGAAGGAATAATAAAAAAAAAAATTAAATGATGTTGATCTAAATATGAAAAAAATGATTAGAAATTAGATTTAGTTATATTTTTTTAGAACCAATCAAATTGAATGAAAGTTACATATTCTTAGGCACCTTTATTTTTTTTTTTTACTAATATCAACCTACTACGTTAAATAGGAAAGATTACTAATATTTACATTTAAATTTAAAATAATTTAATTTATACTGCAAAGGATTGAATACTTTATAGTAATTGTATAAAAAATATTGCGTATTTAAACACGATTCAACCATCAAAGTTATTGTATGCCTCCAGCCATGAATATTAAAATTCATACTTAATAATTTGTATCATTTATTCAGGTCACGGTCACATATTAATTTAACAAATTTTGCTATTTTTTTATTTTAAATACAGTTTATTAAATAACTATGTTTCCGTTGCATTTATTGCACAAAATCGTCAAACTTTTGACTTAAAATTTAACAAATTATTATTCGCAATATAACCTGATTTCGATATACTTTCAATATGCAATTATAACTGCATTTGAAGGGATTGCTTGTGCTTAGAGTTTAATTGGAATACTGAATTTCTACGAAACAATTTGTATTAAATTCGTTAGTCCGGTATTGATTCAATTTAATAGAACAAATATCACGTTTCAATTGGCAAATTGTATTTCTCTTATTAAATGTTTGGAAACTTGTGATATCAAGTTATAATTTACATAATACGTAGGTGGAAAATGGAAACTGGCCGGGCAATGGTCTCGATTTTCCGACGAGATTCAGCGAGCGTAAACAAGGCGCCGTTCCGTTATTATCCGCTGCTGTCGGAAGAGCTTTACATCATGTAAAGTTGGGGTCGCAACTTGTATTTGAAGGGTATGACCCAAGCGACGGACCTCGCCTCGACTGCTCGATAAGGCTATGGGCTGCGGTAAATCTTGATGTTTGTTCATACTTGCGCTCAGGAGACCTGGCATCTAGATAAGTATCCGGATAAAGTTTACGCAAAAACAGTGGCGTATTACAGATATTTTTTATTTATATTTTACGTGTAATAAATAGCACAAAAAGAAAGTTTTTCAGGTACCGAAGTAAATAAGAGAGTTATGCTACAGTTCATGATTCAGCTGAACACAAACCATAAGTTTAAATAAACATACTAAAGCCAATATGAGATGGCGGACTCGTGATCCTTCAAGTCTCTAATTCAATAATATAAATTCACATTGAATTAGATTAGAATTCACATATTATATTAATATATAATAGTGCATCCATATAATTTGAATAATAATCAGTTAGATCTTATTTATGAATTCATTCACAATACTAATATCTAACTACATAAATGGAGCTTAAGTAATTAATTCCTATTCAACAATTTATCTTACACTTGCTAAATATTCGCACAATTGTATGACACGATGAAAATAATTAAATTTTTAATTAATTTCGCGTGGGTTCAAAAGTTGTGCCTCTGAATTTCGTGTCTTTCCGTTAGGATGAAATTATTTTAAGTTGGTCTAAATAGAGTTGACCACGAATAAACATTTTACTAAGAAATGGTAGTAAATTGCGAAACACTCTAGTAACCAATTTTATACAAGAGCCACACGAGAATATCTCATGTATTATCTTAATTAAAACTACAGAAAGTTCGTTGAACTTCAGCAATACCGAGTCATATATCCGAAATGTATGCTTAATTAGTATACAATTTAATTATTGTTTATTGAATATGAAAAAGTGTCTCTGAAAAATGTGGTCTCTAAGTTATAATCAAATTTCAACATGATAATTACTCGAAAATATTTTTATCTTGATGCTAAAAGAATTCAACCCACGATTGGAAATTTTTTTACAGGCTTCATCAAATTAATGTTCGAGTAAGAAAAATGGCGAAGTAATGAAGCCTCGCAGCCTTTTAATTAGAAAAAGAGAATTTTTGCTAATGGCATGGGGTCGAAACTAATCAATACACTATTCTCATCGATTAATTATTATATTACAACTAAATTCTTATAAATAACTATTAATATATGTATAAAAAAATATATTTAATTTTAATAAAATAATAAATGTTGCAAACTTATAAAAAAAAAATTATTGATATTTTTTAAATGATTATTTTATACAAATTTGTATATTTTCTTTATATATAACAAATATAATTATGAATAGCAACGACGGCCCAAATATTCACACCGAATTTTACATTTCATTTTGATACGAAATATCGGCGAAAAAAACGTTATAATAAAAGCTCTTTTCAAGCGTTCAAATTGGTTAAAAGCTTCCGAGCCAAATGCCAATATGGCTTATTAGCGTTATGCGAAATTTTTCACCGGAACTAACTCCATTCGATCCATTTATCCATCGCGCGTATTCTATGAATATTCGCAAAGTGCTGTTTAGTTTTAGGCCGTTTGAACATTGTTATTGATTTTTTACCATATACACCATGGGGTAGCCAAACTTTTAACCACAGCGGGCGACCTGATTTGGTGATTTTTGGCGGCGGTCTACTATCACTAAAAGTAGTTATTTAAACCTAAAAATAAACATAGTTAATGCCAATTTATTATCAAGTTATTTTAAAAACATTAATTAATAATGACTTCACACAAACACAAAAATAGTATGATAATAAATCCAAAAATTCTTTTAATTTTATTAATATTTCTTCTGTTCGAATTTTTTTATTGAATGTGTATGATATGTATATTATCTATTTTTGAAGTATCTTTAAACCTTCTAACAAACTCATTTCGTATCAGAGTTATGTTATTAACATATTGATCATATTCAGATAAGTTTCTTTCTTTAGATTTAGCTGCCATTTTTGTAATATTGTTCACAGTGCCTCTGTAATAGACATATCTTTCAGATAAATACACATAACTGCGCGATATCAGTGACAAGGATAAGAACCTACATTTATTAATATTTTCTTTAAGAAATTTATATGTAAGATAAATAAAATAGACACACCCTTGTGAATAGACCACGGAAATAATTGTACCGTAACTTATAAAACTGAACAAATTGATTTTGATACGCGGTAGACGCATTGGCCACCTCTGATATACACTATAATATAATGCATAAGTTTTAGGGTTGGCAATAAAAATGTTGACAGGATTCAACTCAGCTTGGCGTTCAATATTTTGATAAATAATTATGCAATTAATTAAATCGCTATGTTAAAATAATATGCATATAAGTTGAAAGCTCGTCACAGTTTAAATCTGCGGAGAATACAAAGAACAATCTTTTAAGTGTTGTCAAACCAACTTTCTCTTCATGGCCCTTTCTATCTAAGAGCGAGTTTTAATCAGAAAACCTGTTAATTGTTGCTTATGACGTGTAATCTTAAATGTTCTCGAAACAACTGCGACCTCACTCAAGTGTGTAAATAATTTCTGTATGACGTGTGATACTCTCAAAGTGTTTTACAACAAAATTTTGGTATAAATATTTAAAATATTTATTAAATTAATAAACATACTAATTTATTAAACATAATCGTATAATATCTACGCGCGTAAACTGTCGATATAAATATTTATCTTATTTACAAACAATATAAATAACTTCATTATTAGTTAAGTTGCTTTTATCGAAACGGAAATATGACCAACTTTACCGAAGATTATAATATGTATTTATTTCCGACCTTAATGTTATGTAGGTCAATTTGATAACTAGTTATGCAATAAATAAGTTTCGTGGTTCCAATTAGGGAATCTTCAAAGAAAATCTCATCAAAAACAACTAAGAGCAATAAACGATTTATCGAGCATATTTAAATTAAATTTAGAATATATTTAACGACGTTGTATTATTTTTATATATTGGTTTTTAACATAATGAGTTGGACGTTTATCAAAATATAATTATTAGAATTAATAATACCAAGATATGTAAAATAATAAATGAGCGTATACAAATTCATCGTTAGTCATAATATAAATAAATACGAAGCATTCCACTAGATTTGACGATAGGCTAGAAATAATCGCACGTTGTGGTTTTAATTGAAGTCCCGAGAGCACGAGGACCGTCGCCCACGGATTACCTCCTGTTTTGGTGCCTGGTAACGCAGCATTCCACATTCCAGCTATGCCCACTAAATACCTACGCTGAATTACTTCCCAGGTACTAATGAAAAATTATATAGACAATTCCAATTAAATAATACACGAAGACTGTTAGAAATGCTGCAAAAAGTTTCCGGAATCAGGTGAAAATTCCATAAAACATGTACACTTCACGTGTACTAGTATGGCATTCCGCAAATGCTTCCGAGCTCTATTCTGTATATATTCTAAATATCTTAGTATCATGCGAAGAATGCGAATATAGTATATACATTAAATATGCAAAGCATGATTTTATACGAATCTTTTATTATATATGTATATGAATATATTTAAATTCTAAAAACGCGAGATAAGACGAAAAATCATTAAAATTATTTTTATAAGAAATTATCTCGATGGTATATACATAAAATGGAATATTCCGAGAAATGGATTTCGCCCAAATTGCGCGTTATTACTACTATTAAATTTTGTGAATATCGATTTTAATTTCAAAGGCACCCTGGACTTATAGAATCTAGAATATTCCATTTCAATATTTTTTTTCAGTTCATAAAAATATGATTTGAAGAGAGCCTGTCATTCAAAATTCATTAAATTCAAATTTAATGTACGCTTATATTGATAATAAAGAAATCAGTTAAATTAGATAGTTAATCAAAATATTATGCTATTCAAATCATTTTAATTTGATTCTAAAATCTAGTATATAGCTAATTTATATAATCTACATACATAGAAATTATCTTATTAGCGTTGGTATAATATAATATTAAAGTAATATATATACAGTGCACTCTCGATTATCCGGGTTAATGCTGGGGAGGATGATCAACGGATAGTCGAGAAACACGGATAATCCGAATCATCAATTTTGAAAACATTTTTTCAGATATATAATATCATATATACAAAGCTGGAATTGTTAACACATTGTTTTTTATATTCAGAACAAAACATCAAGAAAACACACAAACAAATAAGTAAAAATATATTGTTTTATCATATATACGAACTTAAAATGTCAAAAAGAATTGTATCACTTTATATGTGTACACGAATTAAAAATCTGTTATTTTCATTTTGTTTCCTTGAAGTTTTTTATCAGGCTTCTTATTTCATATGAAATAATTCTTCAAGAGCTATTACATTGTTATTATAGTCAGTTCCTTTGTTCGTGATCTAGCAATGTTTCAATACAAATTTCAATTGCCTTTTTTATGACTATGATGCTTCTTCAGCATAGTATTAATGGTGCTGCTTCCTCTTGAGTAACAAGGAGAAACCTTGATATTAGGATAATCCATGCGTTCAAAGCTGAATCATTTTAAATCATGAGTTAGTGCTCCTCTACGTTTTCCATATACGCGTTTTCAAAAAAAAAAAATTCCCCAATAATCCACATTTTCAGATACAAAGGTACCATTCTCTCCAGATCCATTAAATCTGGAACATGTCCAGGAAGAATCTTTCTCCATGATCATTGAAGTGTTACTAGTTTTACTGACTAAAAGATTCTAAATTGATCAGAATATCCATCTTCCTCAAACAAGAGTTTTTCAAAGTTTTGACAATGATAAAGACGTTTCATTGATGATATATACTAACACCAATTCCATGGAGTTAGATGGTGATGTAACATTAGGGGCAAAATTTTGTAATCAACAAGTCATCGTTTGTCTTCAATATGCTCATTCGGATGAAGAGGTATTATCCTAGTAACAAAAACTGGTTTCTGTGGCAATCCTTATTTTTCAAAAATAGTCGCATTTCTGGGACCGTTTCTTTTTTAACAATCTTCAAGAAAATTTCCCTGTCATCCATACCCCTTTCTGACCCTTAATAATCGGCAAGGAAGATTTTCTACTTCCAGTTCCATATAGTCAGTAAGTTTTTTGCTTTTCAATCCTGCCTTCTGCTACCAAAAGTTTCATTTATAAGTTCTAATGCATTTCACAGCTTACATAGCTCAGAGTTGTTACATTATTCTTTCTTTTAGACCTTAGTTTTATGTCAGGAGCCATTTTCACTCATCAAGAGCTAGCGTTTTGTTGGTAAGCACTTCCAGTACAAGCCAGTTTCATCTGCATTATAAATTTGATCAGATTGCAAATTTTCTCTTTGCAAATATTCTTGAAATTCGACATAGAAATTGAAAATAATCAAACATACGTGTGTATGTAATGAAAAAATCTGCTCTCTGTAAAGACACGCTTGCTTCACTGCTGGGAAGCAAAGCAACTGAATAAACAAACTACGAAAGACATTTTGGGGAAGGGACCGAAGATTTCGTGAACGGTAAGGTTTTAAGAATAAGAAGCAGAGTCCAAGGGAAGGAGCTCACAAATATGTGGGCAATAAATAATATCAGAATTAATGGCGGGGCGGCGTTTCCCTATACGTATTTCGTTCAAACAACGCGCATATTCAGATCGCAATTCATTGAAATGCGTCTTATAATCATAATAGAAAAAAATCAATCAAAATATTTTCAGGCACGGAAACCCGCAAACCGGATAATCCATGCACGGATAATCGAGAGTACACTGTATATATAGTGTAGGAGAATGGTTTGATTAATCTTTAACATTGTTTTAAGACGCCTGTACGAAAATAAACATTGGGTGATTTTTCGTAATGACAATAACGCTTCATTTACATTATTACTCCAGATTTATCACATTTTATATTTAACATAGCGTAAATTTATAAGGACATTGGCTTTTATAAAAGAGTATAATATATAAATTTCTCCAAATTAAAATTTTCGCTATCCATAATTAAAAAGACAATTACTTTCCCTCAACTTTTGTCTTTTCCTTCGTCATAATAAAAAAAATGTTAAACAATTTCCTTTTTCGTCCTAAAATTAATAATACATATTTTTTAGGTTGATACTTTTATTTCATTTTATTTATTTTTCTGTATTATATTAAATTTAAAGTTAAATAAAACTTAAAAATTAACATGGAATCGATGTGATACATAAATATTTATGTTCCTGTCTTTTTTTAGAACACGAGTTTTTATTGTCAGCTGACATCTGAAGAATTTAATTAAAGTCATAAAAACATAATGCAACAAAGAATATTTCAAATGTACAATCTTTTTGTACGCGGTTGACCAAAAATCGTTCTAACAAAAATCGTGTATAAAAAATGTATTAAAACACCGTTTTGTTTTAAAAAGGAGCAACATTTAGGGATAGAAAATCGTGTAAAATATAAAATAATAATTATAAATAAAATCGAATTAAATCTCTTAAAAATTGTTCTATTAATGGTGAAACGTATCAGAAAACTATTTTTAAAGAACAAGTCATTAACCTAGCCATGCCGATGGGGTATATTTGGGACCCCAAGTTTTTGATTTTTCTCGAATAACTCTTAATATAAATTCTACACGTCACAAACTTCTAGTATTTGTCTGAAACGTCTAAAGAATAATTATTATAGCCATTGCAAAAAAAAATAAAAACAACAATATTCACTACTATGCCGCGAGAGCTTGGCAGTGCGGTAGTAGGCGGCGTGTGCTAAATTTGCGGCGGGACATCGTAGAGTGTACGTGTCATTTACGTGTGATATTGATTGATATAAAAATCCAAAATATTTACCAACTTTTGAAGCATATCATAAATAACTATTTTAATTCTTATAATGATACATTTTTTAAATCTCAAGATGTTGATGAAGAATTTATTAATATCTTGACATGAAATGCTTATTTTCATTATAAATAAAATCGAATTAAATCTCTTAAAAATTGTTCTATTAATGGTGAAACATATTAAAAAAATTTAATCACAATGAGTTATTGTTTATCTACTCTTAAACGGTAAGGGATTCAATATGTTGTTGATATTCTATTCAATTTTGTTTTTATATGTACAATAAGTTGAGCTATCGCGTATTTCATAGAGCTACAAAGAATCGAACCAAATCTTGTACGTAAATGTCTCTGCACAATCGTAAAATGTGCCAGCTGTCCATATCAGATTACACTAAAAAGCGTATTGTGGAAAAATATCCTTTTCTTAAATGCAGAAGAACCTGCCGTTCACAGGTATGAAGAAAGGTATTTCAACGATTTGCTACAACTAAGTGGATCTTGTAAGTGCACCGTGGTGGACGCTCTATTTTGTATCGTGTGCATTCACTGTGCGGCCAGAGGAATCCTTCAGGGAATCATAAAATAGAATTGCATATCTTGCCGCAAAATAAAGTCGCTAGTGAACTAGAACTCAGAGTCTCCGAGGCAACATTACGTATGTATTAAGTTATAAATGATTAGAATATGAATCGCCTTATCTATAGAATAAAATAATAAAACTGTTAGTTTTATCTAGAATTCAAAAAGTAGCACAAGGAAGACTTGTCCTGCATCAAAAAGGATAGCACGAGAGTTATTGCTCATGACACTAAATCCTGAGAGCTGGACCGGTTCACCCCACTATAGCCGCAATCAGTATTCTGGATTAGACATGTCTAACACAAAGGCTCTATTGTCATTTAGATTTGAATCCGTGATGAGAAGCAATTGTTTCAAATCCACTATATGCATATGTATGCGTGGTGCAAGTCAAACATCAATATGACCTAAAACGGCCATTTACTCACCAATGATTTAATTAAACAATAATAATTGATGCTCATCCCGTTAAATTAAATGTCAACAGGACGTCTCCACTAGAATAATGTTATGTGGATGAAAGTTAGAGTTTGGCAATAAAACCTTAAATTGGTTCACGTATTTACAAAAAAATATATGGCGCCATTAGTATGTATTAAAGATGTCTTTGATATGAAAATTACCCTTAAGTATGAAATTATCGTAAAAAAATATTACCGTGTTCCCACAGGCGCTCACAAGAATTTAAATACGTTGCGGACTGAATAATAAAATAAAAGTAATAAAAAAATTCTTGAAATATATATTTTTTCAAACATAATAATCTAATCTGGTTTCCACTTTGAGGATTCTCAATTTTAATCCATCCGGAGAAGCCTTTTCGTTAGACAGTGTCGCCCTCTGTTTCCGACAATTGTTCGCTTGAATCAACTTTTAATTCTTCTAGCAAAGAACGTCTTTATTATCCTGAAGGCATTAATCTCACGGATTCATTGAGAACGTTGAGAGATTCTTAATCATCTTAATGTCCTAGTTAATTAGGCAGACCGAATTAATTTCGGAATAAAAAACTTAATTAAAAAAAAATCGCACACCGCAAAGTAAAGAAGGTTTTAGAATCGCTTGTTGTCTAAACGATAAATCATTTCAGATCCGTAACGTAGAATCAGATTGTGAATATAAAAAGGCTATTCCTTGGAGGATAGCTATTGAATACAGAATAGAGAGTGTCGGCGAGGGATATGCAAAAATCGTGAAATGTACGAGAAAATATTTAAAATAAATACAAATATGAAATTCTACGCGTACACATAATTTAATTATTCATGTTATATTTGCACGTATCACTTGAACATTTTAGATATAATTATTGTTTGCAGTTTGGCTTTATGCAAATCCCCTTGATTTTCTGTTGATTTTGTAATCCCCCATTAATAAAAGGTAAATAACTTTCCTCGGTTATTTTCATAACTTCACGAAAATAACCTGATGATATAATGCGGCCATTAATTTCATCGGATATTATCAAAAGTCTGACAAACTGCCTCCACATTTTAACGACACGACAAAAACATTTTCTTCTTATCGAACCTTTCGCCATTTGTTGCCAAATTGGATCATTAGTCAGGGTCAGTTGATTTTGTTAACAGTACGATGTTGAGATTCGAGAAGATTGCCAGGCACGATTGATTACTGCTAATACCGTACGTACTATTTATTGGATTCGACAAACATATTGATTCAATTAATAAAAAAAAAAGGCTGACAGCCTAGGTCAGTAAACCCGCTCTAACTTAATCGATCTTACATTTGTCTTGATATAAATATTTGGCGCTGATATATATTTGTAATTAATTGTGTTACGTTTAAATTAAATATATACTTATTGACGGTTGATATTCTTAAGTTAGTAAGTGAAAAAAACGTAGTGGCAGATCGTGTCATATCTTGTGAAAATAATAATCAGTATATAATACTCGCTATACACGTTTTATATATTATTATCATCCAATAATTAATGTATCATTAAATTCAGATGGACGTGCTGTTGTGCTGTTATCAAATCTAGGTCAGTGATATTTTTTCCTAATATTATTTATGTACCCACATTTTTCTATAAATAATTTCCTAATCCATGATTAGGTTACTATTGATTTTTGTCTAAATTTGTACATACGTCTATTCTGTTGGGAAATATTCTTCGTATATATTAATATGTATGTACATAGTATTCAATCAGTAAAGCTGGATTGTTTATATATCTATTTATTATATAAAATAATAAAATATATCTAATGGTGACAATGAAATATATTTTGTAGAATATTTAGACAGACTTTGTCTAATACTTATATTTTATAACGTTTCGTAAGTTCTGTACAATGAAAATTCAAATAATCCTATCAGATTATTTAAAATACTAGGGTACAGCTCCGTTGAAAAATTATTATAGAGATTTTTTATTTAGAATATTATAAAAAAAATATTGTTACGATGGGTTTAAAAATTTTTCGCATTTTTTTAACAAAATCTGATAAATCGTTTGTTTATTTTAATCATAAAATAATTGATCGATTTTGCTTTACAGACACTTAAAAATTAATTAATTCACGCTGTAATCTACCAAAAAAGATGGCATATTATTTAATATTCAAAAGATATTAATATTGCTGGGATGCTATTTACCAAAGCATAAAAAATGAAGGACTACTTTGGTTATTGCGTTTCTTCAAATTGCAGAAAATCAAACATGTTGTGCAAAAGGAATTGAACAATAACAAAAACACAACCTTTGTTTGAATCAACTCTTAATACATGCAGGAAATCTACGTTAAGTACCTTAATCGACAGCTAAATCAGACTTTTAAAAGCAAAAAATTATTCGTTGAACCGACCAGAATTTGTTTTTAACCGTGAAAATAATTAAAATTAAATAAAATAATAAAATAAGTAAAAGTGGAAAATCGCTGAGGTTTTCGCGGTAAAAAGGGATTTTTTTTATTATTATTCTTCCATTTTTATGGTTCCAAATTTTATAATTCCAAAAAACTCCAAAAAAATTAAAAGAAACAAACATTGTTATTAACAAAACTCTTCTTCTCTTTCCTTCAGTTTGTTCCACTTAGATTTCCTTGTTAGACCTCTATATGTTAATTATACAAAAATTGTAAAATAATTCTTTACAACCACGCTTTACAGAACCCACTTCCTCGTAATCCTCGTCCTTTTCTTTTAACAGATCTGTAGCGGTCATGATTCGCGTTTATTATAAGATGATTTTATGTATGTAAAAGGCCACCCACATTGTGCAGATGTGACAAAAAGTTAAAACTCGAGAACATTCCGGAAACCAGCATTATTTGTGAAAATGCAACAATGGGAATACCGCGGAAGAAGAAAGGACAGAACGTCCTTTGCCTCATAAAGTAATTGCAAACAAAGAATATCCGGAGCGGTCAACGGCTATTGTCTTCGTTGAAGAAAGAAGCACCATAAAATATATTGGCTACCGAAGAATGCCAAGACCATCCTTGTAAAACTAGAGTAATGCAGGTGGCCCATAAATCAAATACCAGGACGTTCATCATAAAGATTTATGGACGTGGGGCCATCCTGGAATGCATTATTCTGGGGTGACCGCCCTATTTTGCCATTTGGACCTGCCCGACGAATCATTGGCTGCCCATGCCTGGGGGGGGGGGGGGGGACCAAAACGGGGTAGTTGATCCACAGGTTAAATATACCGTGCAAAATTGTTTTTTCGCCGAGTCGGGTTTACTGCTGAAACCCAAATTATCATCGAAGATGCCGATCAGGCTAGTTACGCTCGTCGGGAATTAACAACTCTCTCTCCCGATTGGGGCTACAGCTGTCCTTCATCCCGCTAAAGGCAGCATCTGCACCATGAACTTACGCCCTTGAAGTTCTTAATATGGCCCTTTCTTCACCGTAAGTCGCATATTATTGTGAAGGGCCGTCGCCCTTCACCTCATCGGACATCGTGGCCATTTTGGAGCCAAATTATCTTCGACGCAGAGACAGACGGATCGACGTCATCAGCTTCTGCGCACTGAAGACGACGCGTCGCCATATTCGTTCTCTTGCGAATCGTCAATGCCGCAGGGACCTGGATCTTCGCCGCAGCTGACAATGGAAATCGGATATCTGTGTCCAGCTGACATCAGATACCTTATACACACGCCGACTGGGGAATCGGCGTATCATCATCAGCAGTCATCGTATCGTGTCCACGTTTCATCATATGAGGGAAACTGACGCGATCGACGAGTCAACTAAACATTTGCACAATTGTCATTTTTATATTTTTAAGATTTTGTTGATTAATAAACGTCTTAACCATCATGGAGTCAGATTTAATCATGCGCGGAGTATGTACCCCCAAAGACCATGCAAAGATGTAAAAAGAAAGCGTATTTTCTATAATTTTGGCACTCTTTGTCAATTTTCTTTAGACATAGCATGTCAATAGTTTTCTAGCGGGTCTTTATTAATAAGGGTTCGTCGTGTGATTTTAATTAAATCTAAATATAATTTAAATCAACCTTCGATACCGCCGGAAATTGTCAAGGTCTTTCATTATTTCCGAATTCCTTCGAATAAACTTTTCCGAACACCCTTCATACACGATTGGATGCTTTCATTCCATGCTTTATCGATGTTTTTTATCGAACCCCAATATCCTCGCAAGATTTTTCATTTTTCCACCAAAAAACTGGTGAATCATTTTAAGAATAATGCTTCGTCTCAGTCACTAGGAATTTCCGATTGATCTATCGACCGGTTTTAATTTTGATTCTGCGGATTCATTTCCGCCGAGAAAAAGAGTTGAACTATCCATTAAATCTGGAAGCAGTATTCTTCCTTATGTAAATATGTTTCTAACAGAGTTCCGTCAACATCTAAAATTTCATCGAACTCTTGGTTATTTTTTAGCTGATTCTACTTTTACTCAAGATTGATTTGGTGTTAATTTTGGCGCTCTATCCATTTGTTTAACCATTTTTCCAAATATATCTTAAATAATGCAGCATCATTTTCAGTCAGATTTGACCGAATTAATTTTTAAAATAAAATTTGGATACGCCGTATATTATATATTATATAATAATTAATTAATTAAATCTCTCTAAATAATAGCAAAGTACCGAGGGGCTTATATAGGTGCCTACTTTTTTAGACTAAAATTCAACAACATGACTTTAACATTCAATTTATTTCTTTAACAGGATTTATTTTATTTTTTATTTACTTTTCACATAGATTAATATATGTCTGGGATAAATTTCCGATTGTAACAAATTTTATCATATTTATAATATTAATTTAAAGGATTTCCGTAATTTGACTTCCGAAACAATGTCACAAATTCATTAATATGTTAATCTTGCCTCCAAGTAATGTTCAAGGAATTCGTAACTAAATATTTGGTATGAAATCATCGCATATAGTTAATATGTATTTGTAGTTTTCAAATTCAATATGAAATTTGGAGTATTCCACAAGGAATAAATATTTTGTGCCATCTGCAACTCGAACCAGTGCCAGATTACTAAATTGCCCCTAGGAATATTTATATACAAATTATCATATATATGTTTACGTATATAAATTCAAAATTTACATACCGTCGAAATTCAACGACATGGATCTATTTGAGCCAGATATTCGTTAATTATTATAGGATTACAAGATTTGCAAATTGATTATTGAAGTTCGGCGAGAACGCTTGGATTTAATCCTCTTAATTAAATTTTGCAAACGTTTGGCTTTCTACTTCTCTGAGATAATTATTAGGCAATTTGTATATTTTTATAATTATTGTGACATTCGCTATATATCAAATTATCTAATCATTTTTTAATCAAGTGTTAAAGTTTGGATGCAATTCAGTTTCACAAGGTTTCCAAATGAAAAGCAACAGGCTGCATCTTTTCTAAAAGAATTAAATAGCTGTAATGGGATTAGAATTCTAATATCGAGAGCATCATGAAAATATAAATATTATTAAAAACTGAGCATTTTAATGTTCTTTGAATGTAATTAAATACGAACAATTAAATGTATATAAAATAAATTTCTATTAATACCGTTAAGAATCTCAAAACTTCCGTTATTAGACTATTGAAATCTGAATAAAAAAGGATTTCAAAAGTAAATCGAAAAGCCCCGCCTTTCTTGAAAAAAAATGACAACGCACCTTTCGTCGTTCTTTTCAGCTGAACATTTTTTCCCTAAAAAAGCATTGTTGAAATATCTACCGTACTTACCTGACCCCGCCTTATACAACTCTTCCTTTTTTTCAAATATAAAGCAGCTCGTTGAAACGATCTCGTTTTAAATAAATTGAAAATTTGCGAGGCGTGGAAATCGCTTTACAATAGGAAAATATATTAACGGCCTTCACCATTGAATAAAAAAAAACCCGGCGAAAAAATAGCAATGCCCGTCTTTTTATAACTTTAAATATTCAATCAGAGCGCTCCGATTCGGTTCCAGTAATAATGTAAATTTGCGCCAAGAGCGAAATGTTAATTATGTATGGTATGTCCGTGTATTTAATTTTGTGGTTTTATTATAATGACAATCTGTTGCTCTCAAAATATACAACGGCCTTTATATTAAACTGAACAGCCCTTTGACACAGACGAATTTCAGGATTAACCTTCTCATCGTGTATATAATTAATCGTATAAATGTTTTAAGGAAACTTTTTTAAAAATTAAAGGACTATCAATGAATTCCGGTTAATTAAAAAAAGCTAATATTAAACGTCGTTTCTTAAACCAACTCATTTTAAAGTAACCATAAATCTTGTTTCTGTTATTAAATTAAACAAATATATTCAGCTCAGGTCTTTTGTAAATGTATATTTTTTTTCGCATAAATATTTGGTATTTAAATTAATTAAAATATGTTTGAATTGTAAACGATATTTTTTATAATGAAGATTTTTTTTTGAAAATATGTTAATTTTATATAAATCGTATAATATGTATAGGTAAATTTATGATGGGCGTCAGTTTGTATAGACGGTTTGATGGATCGAGTGGATTAGGCCTGAAACTGACAAAGTAAACTATTTTCACCCACCTACATTATTAAGTCCCATAATCTTCCAATTAAATGTGATGGGGGGTCACCCAATCACAAAATGGACGGTATTATCTACGTAATTAGTCTATCAGTGTTAAAGTTATAGCAAATTTAACAGTGATTAGATTCAACAAACACTTAATACAATGTGTTTATTTTTCAAATCGCATTATAAAGATTTTTAGATGAATAATAAAAATAGAGAAATAATAATATTTTTGTATCTTCGTATATCCGATATGACGAAATTATTTTTTAATAAAAATTTCTTAACCGCAAGCGTGGGTTTTAAATTGAAGTTTTAGCATGAACATTTTACATTAAATTTGTACAAAATTCATAACTTTTATTCGTCATTTTAAGCATCGGTAGACTTTAAGCACGGTATAAATATGCGGAGAGTATAAATATATATCCTTAAAGTCCAATATCATACGGCATAAGAATTCATTTAAGATTAATGAAATATTTCAGATTTATACGATTTGATAGATTAAAAAAAATATTAAACACAATTTCATCTTTCGCTATAATTAAAAGAGTAAAAAATATTTTTAGTGGCATTGTACACTTTTTGGCTTAGCTCAGTTTTTCTCTGTATAAAAGCAAGCGACACCCCTATTTTGCATCCGTCTGCAGCACCGTGCAATAAACTAGTTATGAGATACAGGCCACAAAGCCAGTCCCTGGGGGAATCCTTCATACTCTATTTTTTTTAATTTAAAATAAAAATATGTTCATATTTTATTTCTATAAGCTTTGTAAAGAAATCTCTTTGCATCTATACAACCATATGGAATTCGAATCTTAAAAAAAAATCAAATTTATCCAAACGAAATGACTCAGGATTTTAAAATTCATTAAAACATATTCGCAAAACGTATTTTATTTTCAAAGATAATTTTCAATTTTCTGAAAAGTGCAGTAACATTTAACTAATTACTCCGTATTATAACGATGCACTACAATTTAATAATTATACAATACTTTCGATGTAACAAAAATGTCATATTGTATTACGTACGTATGTATTAATTTCCTAGTATTTTAACGCAAAATACAATAAATATTACACCTTTTTATGAATTTATTAAGCAAAATACACATAAATATGTATTTGTTATGAATTTCTTTTATGCAAATGTGCAAGTTTCACATTCAAATTAAAAAGGTTAAAAATCGGAAAATAATGAATTAAAATTTATACCGTGCTTTCGAGGGGCGTAATTATATTTTTGGGGATGAATTTAAGTAAATATTTTCCTAAATAAGCATTGGTACGTAATATAATACAAATTTACATAATTTTACTTCTGAAGTGTATATATTAATATTTTTCTAAATAAATACGAGGGGAAAAACGAATGGAGAGACATTTTTCGATACCAATTTCCCATCAAAGGAAAAATTAATTATATTTTTATATTGAATTTTCATAATAAATACTTTTAAATTACGCTCAGGTTCTGATGAGAAATACAAATTTGAGTGGCACGTCCCACACGGTGCTTCGCGTTCTCGGCTCCCCCGTGAAACATTGCGCGAATTCATCCCGGGTGATTTGTGATTGTGGATAGCAGTAAAATTCGTGGTTACCGGAAGTGGGTAATGAGTTTGCATTACCGATATCCGGTATCCATGTTGGCATGTTTACGACGCATCCCTCTGCGGGTTATTCCCAGCTTTCCCAAGGTCCACTCTCCGCATGCAATATCCTATAAATTTCAGTTAAGAACCTTTCAGTCCATGGGAATAAAAAAAACATTTGTACCCGACCCCAACTTGTATAGAAATGTCAGCGTTTAATATTAATAGATTAGGGACTCTCCCAAAAGTTTGTGTGTTTTGTTCTATATATGCGTGATAATCGTATACAAGTTTAAAGGAGTAATTAGACTTTCAGGAAAAATATATCAATATAAATTATTCCGATGAAACTGTTAATTCAAATCACCTTTCAAAGACAGAGGCAATTTATTCAATTTAAAAAATATTAAATATGCCTAATCTTCAAATTAAAAACACTCTTATCCCACTATATTCCGAAGCGAAGTACCTCGGGGTCACTTTTAATAAAAAGCTCTCTTGGAGACCTCGTGTAGAATCAGTAATTTAGAAAATCAACACAAGTAACGCGTCCTTACTTTAAAATAAAAAAAACTTATTTATACTGCTATCACTAGTCCTCAAATTCTATAACGTTTCTCAGATCTGGGACTCGACGCATCCTATAAAATTCAGAGAAAAAAATATATCACACTACGCACAATTACAAACACACTTTGGCACACTTTTAAAGACATTATTAAAAAAAATATGCCACTTCTTTCTACGATTATCTTCATAAATTTACAAATATAAAACAACCCTATTTCCTCTCTCGCTAGCTATGACTTACTCCAAATCCCTCCATAGAATTCCCTTATCCAAAATAGTTTTACTCCCCACTAAAAAAAAAAGTTGATAAAAATAAATCAATTCAGATTTCAATCCCATGTTTTCCATTTTAAAAAAATTATCTTCAACTTAACTTCAAACAGTTCAAAAATTATCAACCTTCTATTATTATATAAAAACGACTAACTGGTTCTTTGCTTCTGTGTCTGGTTTATCATTGTTATCCGTTAAGATTTTTATATTTCCTCTATTTACTTTTCTTGTGCATTTACTTTTATATAACACTTTACCTTTATATTAATTTTACTATATATTAATACTTACTTTCTCTTCACATTTTTTATTTATAAATATAAAAAAAATAACCACGTGACTAATTTTAAATAATACTAAAACAAAAATGTATATACATACATAACTGTTTATGATTTTTATTTAATTTTGTCTTTGTTCTATTATTACATGTTTTTTTCCCAAATGATCTTAATTAATACGAAAATTAATCGGGTACATTTTATTCATCAATTTGATTTATTAATATGTATAAATTATGTGAAACACAAAGACAAAATTATTAGTGGAAGAATAAAATGGACAGGGCCCAATACGCACACTTTTGTCCATGTCTTTATATACTTAATATAAATAGGAAAATATTTATTTACACAAATATATATATATAAGAATATATTTCTTATTTACTAAGAAAAGTAACTGATTTTATAAGTAAAGCGGCATTTTACTTTAGTTGTGCTTTGTGAAGTTTTCAGAAGATAAACGATAGTTGGAAAGATTCATGGTGCATGTCTCGAATTTTTCTTCGAGTCATGCCACACAACTGGATAATAATAATGGAACCAGTAATTATCCGGGTCTTTGTATCGCCAAAATCTCATCCATCATTGGCTGAAAATTTGCATTTCACGATATCGTTTCACTGATTTTTCAGCTCTTCCGCACAAAAGCCGTAAACGAGCGCACAGATAAATGTACACATCCATTATTTGGTCGTGGTTAAAAAAGGCAGGGACAAGGCAAAACCAAACCGAGTGCAATACGAGGCAGTTGACAGGCGACACTGACCCTGGGTTTATTGTAGCTTTCGATGATTAAAGTATCCGGTGCTTTCGTTCATATACCCGTTACGATTTTATGATAAAGTTGTTTCCTTTTTAAATTCCTGTTGATATTCTAATGTTGAAAGCTACGTTTTATGGTATTTTTCTCGGTATTCCGTTTTTTATGTATTACACAAAAATGCGTTATAAATTAAACGCGGAAAATGATATGCGCGTCGACGAAATATAGGCCACGAGATCGTGTCTCGTGTCGCGTGTCGTATTTGGTGAGGTTACGGCATTAAAGAACCGACGCCATTATTTTTAGCGTATTTTACGGTTGCGTGTGCAGACGATAAAGCACGTCGAGACAGATCCCCGCTTCCGTTAATTCTTCGGGACCACTCAGTTTATTGGGCGTATAGTTGACAAACTTGGCCAAGGCATACAAATTGAGACTATTTTCCCTTGGCCAAAGTAATCGGCCGAAAATGAATCAGTGTTCGGGGCGAAATTATTTAGACCAAGAACATTTGGGTTAACGGCATTCTACGTTCTGATATTTGTGAGCGAAAAGCAATTAGTCGGTAATCACAATTTATTTCTGTTTGTATCAAAAGTATTAATGTATTTTATTAGCGTTAGAGTCGATCGTTTAGTATCATAATAAAAAAAATATCTCAGTGAATCATTAATAAAAGCCCCAATATGTGTGTATATATTGGTTTTCCACTTAACATTAAAGCTATTGCGAATCAAACTCAATATTTTGCATTCCAAATTTAACTTTAATACAATATATAACCGGTGCAAAAATGGCACGAGTTTTTGGCACTCTATTTCCTGCCTGCCTCCTGATTTCTACCATATAATTTTTCGTAGATGGATGAACCAGTTCGTAGCTGGCTTAAAACACCAAACAACGATGTCCTACGAGATTAATCCGAGCCTCCGATTAATGCATTAACAGAGACACATTAAATTATTTAACTTGATTTTTAAAAGGTTCAATTAAATTTGAAGTGAAAAACTTGTATGTGTAAACTTTTTACTTGTACATTGATTTCCCTAATTGATTATTTTCATCATAATATTAAATTTTTCAAATAATAAATCTATTTATATTTTTTATAAATTAATTTTGAGTCCATAGTATTTAATAAAATTACTGTCTTGTAAATTGTTCAATCGAGAGCCTATAAAAATATTCTCCTATACAATGCGATGCTGAGGAGAATACCGAACAGGAAATGGCAATTACCGTATCGAAGGTAGTACAGCCTCCTGTTTCCGTTGCAAGTTTTGTTCCCATCTCTATTTGACGTTTTATTTTATTGCCATTTCTACAATTAATATTAAATATAAAATTAAATTTGTATCCATAAATAATTTAAATTGCAATTAATGCGGTTGCATGACTTATGCTAAACACAGAAACATCTAAGATTCAAACTGCAATCTGTTATGAAATTTGCGGGTAGATTTACAAAGGCGGTAATCACGTTAGAAGGATATGAGCAGGGATGCAATTTCAGCCAAGCTCATTATGTGACGTATTTATATATATAGTATTCAGCAGTACTAATTCGTATTTTGATAACTTGACTTTATATTAACATTCATATAAATGTATTTATATAAATATACCATTTTATACATTATAATATTTATTTTATATGTATTCATAATAATTTATCAAAATGAATTGATTCATCAGTTGCGAAGATAATAGCTTCCAGCAAAAGTTTTCTTTTGCTGAATATTCAAAGCTCCTTTCTCTACCCAAAACATATTTCATCATTCAATGGGACGTTTTAGATCAGGAAAATCGCCAATTTCCCTTCGCTAATTAATTTATTCCAAAATGTTTTATGTAAATTGCCTAATATTTCAATAAGCGACTCAAAAGTAAAGTTGAGCGGCGCAGAAAATATTCGATGTGCCAAAATCAAACATTGAACAACTTCTGTTCACGGAAGTATTTTATATTATTATATCTGACGAGCTTAGGCTATGTTTCTCAAACGCTCTTAATCGAATAAGATTGTTAGGAAAGTGGATGTAATCAAGAATTATTATAAAGTTTTCTTACAAATACGACGTCGTTAGTGACTGGGCAATATAATTTCGGTTCTAATTTATTATGGGGTATTGTAATTTTATGATACGAATATTTAATATTTTACGTTCACCGATTATATTTAAATTAAATAATTTATATTATATATATCGCAAAACTCAACAAACAATTCGGCTGTGGAATTTTCCGCTGGCATTTTCAAAGACATTCGCGTTTAAACTATGTGAAATATGCCATCAAGCCTCTTCAGGCTTTTATTGCCATATTAATCACATAAATGGCAATGGATGGGCACATTTTGATAATATGACTTTGTAATTCAGAGCTTAAAGTTACAGTGTAGAAATATTAATTGTGTGACCGGTCTTTGGGGGGTAAGGTGACCTTAAAAATCAAATTATAAATGAGGCTCGTCTCGATTTTTCATAGAAGAATTCAACATATTTCGTGATGTGATATGCTTTGTGAAGGATTCATGTAATAAATTACATTATTCAGAAGCTGATTTCGCCGAAAAAAGTATTTTTTTAAATTTATATTCACTATATCAGATTTAATATTGAAATATCACGACCCATTGATGATCAGATAATTGGAAATAATTTTATTTCTTATATCTCAATAAGTTGTTAGTATTAAATGTTGTTGAATTTTATATATATTAATTTAATATTAAATATTTGAGGGTTGAAAATTTTTAAATGGTGTTACTCTAACGATTTCCAATTTGTGACATCTGCAGTATTTTTCAGATATTCATTTTATTCAATTCTAATGTAAATGTTTACTGTTGGCAACTGCAATTCAATTTTGCATAAATGCATATCGCAGTTATTGCAACGATATTCATTTCATCCAAAGCCTTTATGTTATTTAATATACATTCAACGTAGTAGGAGATTTTATTCAATATATTATTGTAATACATACTATCGTAATTTCCATTCAATGTTTAACTGAATAATATCTCAATTAGTGTAAATAAATACGTATAATTAGAATTATTATATTTGTAAATATTGAAAAAATTATCGGAATATGATATATTTCTGTTTTTAACATTATTCTAACTTTTCTGATCATCTTGACAATATATTTATTAATGGCTGTTTAAATCATTTTTCTACCGTGCGATTTTAATATGATATAACTTAGTTCCCGCATATTTTAGCATGACTTTAAATTAAATTTATATAGATCTACATCTCACAAGTATTTTTGTGCCATTGAGATCATAATTTATAATTTTGCACTTGATATATAAGGGGACTCGATCTTCTCGACCAATAGTCATTTGCATTCCCTTCAGCCAGCTCTATGCAAACTAACTCAGGCGAGCTTGGCGAGGCGAATTTATTTGATGACAAAATAAACTTTTAATTGAATTCTTGATTGATTTTTTTTTCAATTTATTTCGGAAATTGATTTATAATGTATACCGTTTTGCAGGCTTAAAATATCGTATATTTTTCGTTTTATTGTACATGTATGTAATAATATTTAAGAGTTTCGCCGTAATGCATCCAAGTGTTTACTTTATGCCCATTTTTTTTTCTTTTGCGTATAAAAATATCGTTTTTCTTGTGGAAAAATTTTGTTAAAGAAAAGCCTTTTAGATATTTGTTGCAAAATTTATGTAAGCTTTTACCGAAATGTCTATATTTGTATCGCTTGTTTATTCCGCGGCTTTAAATTGTTTCTCCGATTTCCATAGTATTGTTCTAATATTTTTCCATTTCCATTTTCCACTCCCGTGATTATATTCAACTCTAATGGATGAATAAATATGAGTCCCGTTGACAAACATATAAAGTTTCACAGATATACGTATATATTAATCTTTATTACATCGCTTCAGATAAATATACCGAATACCGCAATTTAGAGCTAATGCAACTCTGCTCAAAATAAAACTGATTAAAATACGTATGAACAAGTTTTATATAAACATATATAATTAATATTGAGGTAAAATTCTTTCATATATATCATGTGTAATAGAATAAACCATTGCAAGAATTATTCTGTTCATCATCACCCATTCAACGAAGTTTATTTATGAATTTTTAAGCCATACGTGACATTGGTATTAAAATATTTTTAATGCGGTATGTATGTACTTGTCATGTTGATTATTGTTTAGTTTTAAGCTATTCTTATTCTGGAAAAGTACATATAATTTTTCATTTTATTACTACTATTAAAAATTGTATACAGTCAGTCGTCCATAGCAATCTCTCTGTAGGATATAGAGTTCTTATGGGATGAAAATAGTACGTGGTCACACCTATTCCTCCACATCATCATCACTTACGTTCAAGCCCAAGGACTTAGTCAGGATCTACAATATTCTCGACAATAGGCTTAGCCATATTTCTTTGTCTACCGAGTCAGTAAGCTTAAAAATGGAAACATTTCAAACAAACAAGTTCCAGCTAATAACTTATTTTCTCCATCTTTTTCCAGTTTAATAATAAATGAAAAAAAATCCAAAATGTGCTTTTATATTAATAATAAATAATGTGATATATACATATGATTTTTTTAAATTTACTATGTTTTATGAGTATTTGTCACATCTCGGTCAAGGCTCCCTAATAAAATTAAGTAAATACAATAAAGTTTTCAACTAACTATATTTTGAATTGGAATTATAATGGAGTAATTTTAACACAAACAAATTCCTACGGGATATGATCATGGTCATATTGTCGCGTTTTAGAGGACAACTTCAGTGTATAAAATATTTTAAATTTGCTTTCGAAATCATTTTAGAACCATCTGACATTTGTGTTCATTTATTTCATACATTTTTTTAAGTTTACGGCCTTTTATATTAAATGTACTGTTTGGGAGGTTAAATACCTCTAAATGCTATGAAATAAAAGGGTATATAAAAACGTAAGTTTTAAAATGTCACAGCACTCTTAAATTACGAGGAAAAATTAAGCTGGGATATTTTCTTAATCGTTTGAATATAAATATATTAACATAATATCGTTGACTTAGTGTAGAATATTTTAATATAGAATTTATATAAAACATTCGAGTGTCCGTATTTAAATTTGATTGTACTCGACACGAACAAAAAAGTATTTAAAATCTCTGCTTCTCTGGAAGAGACAAACTGTCACTTGAGTCACATTCTAACAACAATAAAATATATGTCGTGTTCTTTAAAATATAATTAAATATCATATATTTATTTATGATTACGATAAATAATGCTGGTAATAATTTTAGGAAATAATTATATCGAATTAAAAAAAATCCTGATAAAGGAGCGTTATAAACTTTCATAGCAATGTGATTCGATTAACATTTTAAATGTGTATATTGTGGTATGGATGTACACAAATGCTTACATATTTTATATTCTGACTTTGACAAGTTCTTGTAATCCCAACGGTATGGTACGAGCCTACAACAATCGGTATTTTTGCATATCTGCCAGAGACATTTCGAATCGTATCAGACGAACTCTCTACAAATCGATAAAATCGACGGCGACACTATCTATGGGAATAGAGGAGCGATGAATAGAATTGAGCTAGGAAAGTTTTTTTATCTGGAGATACTACTTGAATCGTAATATTAAACAGCTTGACTTATCGCGTTCGGGGAAATGGCGTCACGGGTAAGTCGTTCGGATTCGATTCTGTTTGCGATATGTATGGGGAAAATATTTTTTTTGCCATAGCCAAAAGACTTCTTTTGAAGTGATAATTTTGTTTGTCGAAGTGCTAGTGAAAAAGTAGATGTTGTTGAACAAAATGGATGAGATAGGTTTCAAGTGGCTTTTGAGACGTTGTTTGTGCGAAGTGTGATCGAACATTGTCGTTTGAAAGCAATCACACTTTCAATTCGCAATGCTCAATTTGATTCCTTATCTAATTATTAACGATCCTCACAATATATGCTCGAGATTATATTAGAAACTAAACTAATTAAAACTGTAATTGCGTAGTTTTATTATATATGTCAGGTGGCAATATTTCGATTTAAAATTTGCATGACACGTTGGGGGGTCGTGTCAAGAGAAACCCTTGTTTGCGAACTGTGCAACCACGTTCATGACGATAAACCACTGAGAGGGATTGGGCACATGCGGGAGCCATGTTGACATTTGGTCCGATCGATAAATATTGCTTTTTTGCCTGTAAGCTATTAGCAAACACTACACACTTCTCAGCTGTCAATAAATGTCAAGTCATGGGATGAGGGAAGGAAGTTTAATTTGTCACAGCTTGTAACATGCATTGTCGATCAATTTTAATTAAAAATCCTATGTAAAATTTTTAATAAGAGCTTAGATTCTATATATAAGTTATATATCAAATTAATGGAAATAATAATATTTATTACAAATTAATAAATTAAAAACTAAATGTAGTATATTGTTTTATTAAATGATTTTATAGGATTTCCATGGGTATATGAGGATCTCTCTACGAAGATGAGAGAGCACTGGTATAATTAAGAAAAGACTTCAGTTTTTAATTGCCCTGTTGTTATAAGACTGCTTCTAATAAATAAATCAACATTGCCTTTTTCAATTTAAAGTTATTAATAGTATTTTTGTAGAAATTATTAGAATATAATTTTCGTTTTATCAATTTTTTTTATATTAATATACCAAAGTGAGCATAAAATTTGAAATCAAACTTTTAATGTCTTTATAGAAAATCTTAAGAGTATTTTATCTGCGAACACGGAAGTGCTTAAGCTAAAATTTTGTAATGATCAAAGCCCAAGTTTGACCCTGGGTCCAACCCCGCGTGAAACGTGGAAATAATTACTTTACACCTATCCACGGTTCCATGCATTCTCGTAATTTGCAATGTCGCAATTAAGGCTTTCAGATCCATTTGAATACTCAAGGGCCATCCCTACATTAAAATGCTGAATTCTAATGTAAAAAAAAATTATAATTAATAGAAATATTTTTTCAATATAGTTTTATATACGTTAATACTGAAATGATAATTTTTATAACTCGCCACAAATTCACAAGAACTTTGGTATAGTTCGCAACTACTTTTATGACTTTACTCTTAATTTTTATTTATTTGCCAGAAAATCCGCAATTTTCTACATGTTCACATATATATTAGTGTCAAATGCAAAATGTTCCTGTACATATTTTACAAAGTATAAAAAATTGATAACCGTCAATTTAAGCCGGGCATATTTGCATATACTTATTTCCGGAAATGTGGAAGGGTTTCCGAAATTCAATTTCTGCTACGGTCATATCACGATAGCTGAGCGCTAAAAATTTGCAGCTTTTTATGTGTTCGCATATTTGCTAAGATCAGAACTAAAACCGAGCAT
>JAGXCT010037256.1:46841-171807 GCA_022495035.1 Philopotamus ludificatus | reverse complement strand
CTCGTTTCCTGATAATTTTGTAGTATGATATTATTTCTTCAAAGAGTAATAATGAAAAATTAATCTCATTGCAATTGCAATTATCCATATTTCTATCTAATCAAAAATTATAATTAACATTTGTATTGCCTATAGTATAATGTAATTTTAATAAGATAAAAAAATATTACTCAATATTTTTTTGCAGAACAGGCCAGAGTTTTAATACGTTTGTTATGAGAAAATATTAAAATATATTCATATGGCTTTCCGTGTCAATTTTCTCTTGTCTCTGCGCTTAACCCTTCGCAGCACGAAGCCCTGGGCCATGCAGAGTAGTATATGTGTCAATGAAACGGTCGTAAAACTTCCGAGACGATCCTCGTGCCGAAGAATCCCTACCGGTTCTTAGAGCGAGTAGGCCTCGAACTTAAGTGCCACACATACACACTGGCGCAACTCTCAGCTGAAGCAATTCACAGCTGAGCCGAGGCCCATAGAGATATTCGCCAGTAGTGGTACGGTCGTCGCTCGGGCGAGTCGCGCGCGCTCGACCAACCGTCGATCGACCATAGGACATGGCAGTTTACGCGACCACGTAAATCGGAACAGACTCCTGTTGTTTGTGATTGTTTATCATTATTTTTATTTTTTTGTAAACGTGTCATATAAAGGCTTGTGAATGGTGCTCGAGGCGAATCAGCAGTCAGCTGATCTTTCGGTGAGTCTCAAATATGAAAATAAATACTGTGCATTTCTCATTATAATTAATCGATAATTATCTTTCGATACGACCACTTATCTGGTGATTAGATAAACAGCTATTTACATTTCGGCTCGGTCCTAACGTATTTAATTTTTATGGCGAGCAACAATTTTCGTGATTGATAGCGAGCAATAACTTAGGAAATGAGAATGCAAGCGGCTCGATCAAATACGTATCGTAACTGTAATTTCGCAATTATTTTGTCATGATGATGAATCTGAGCGATCTTGACCTTGAGCATTTGAAATTATGCATTTTTTTCGGTCCACGCTAATGATGCTGTGTTCTCATTCATGCGTTATGTCATTCTAATGTCATTGGCATTGGCAGTCGATGATCTTTTATACGTGTTTGTTGTGAAAAAAAACATATATGTAATTTTTTTCTGCTGATTAACGCGTCCGGGTAAAGGTTAACTATGTGCTCAATGAACAACCACAATATCCACAATGGATATGTGTTCAATGGCCGTTATTAGAAAGTTGACATATATTTATATGTCATTATCGAATTGGGTTAATACGTTGTCGTTGTTAATCTATGTTCATTAATTAATGTGAATCTAAAATTGTGCAAAATATGTATCTGTGAAAAAAATTAGGGATCCATCGAGAGCGATTCTCACGTCTTCTCCGCATATATACCATCACAGTTAAATTCATTAACAAAGTATTTACAATCCGACATGTATTAGCGGTACTACTGATCCGAGAACGACTCGTTTCCGTCGGCTAATTAAATCTCCCATTCACCGAAATGCTAATACGTGTACACGCATTTTTCTGAGAATGTTCCCAGAGCCACTGTCGGTCGTTCGAGATGTTCGAACGGGCGCGGGAAGGCGACGGCGCACTCTGCAGCGTCCCACGGTCATCCCGGCGCTGGACCCCGCTCGATAATGTCCCGTGTGTGCAGACGTTTATCATGTAAACGGCATCTCTTACCATTAACATCACCAACGAGCCACCGCGTATAAAATAATAATAACAATATTAATAAATTATGCTGAATTGGTCGTTTCGTTCCCACGCGTATGCATAGGCTAGTTCTGGAAAATTGATATCTCTATTCTTGACCATGCAAGTATTTTGCATCCCAAAATCGTAAATAAATGTTAATTTTTTCAATAATAAATTTTCTCCGTCTATAATTTTATATTCTTCACGCTGTACCGTTTTTTTTTATACACAGAATATTTTTTATGACATTAATCACTAACTATCAGAACGCAAAAAAAAACTATACACTTTATTGAAACTAATAAATCCATTTTTTGGTCATTGCTATCCTTGCTATTTATTCCATCCATCTAAAAAAGACAATAAAAAAAATCAATGTAGAAGAATTTATGGGCATTTTCGTCCCTTTTATTATTTAAATACATAAATATTAGGTTAAGCCGAAAGAAATGATTTTTTTATTGCCACAAAAAGGATATTTAAAAATAGACTGATATTTAATACCTGATTCGTAAAATTCTGGCGATTTTTTTAAAGTGATTTTTGACTTGACTGATGGTCCAAGGGTACAACATCAGATGAGTATGATGGATGTTACAGAACTTTTAAATGTAACTCTCATATTTTGTTTTGTGTAATTCTTGCTGCGTGTGATCTTCCATTATCATTGTGAAGAATTTATCTTTGATTGCACTCTGTTCACTTTTACTCAAATCTATGAGTTACTCTCATTATATGTAAATAAAATTAATAATTGGTCACAATACATCTCTGCTGTAACAGTTTGTCCAGGTTTTAATGGTTCATAATTAATTATTCCCTAAACATTCCACCAAATACAAAAGAATAAAATATTTCTGTCTATGGTGGCATAAGAGTAGACACAAGTAGCTGATTCGATTGTCATGTCATTGTTTTTTCCCCTCAGATTGGTCTAAAGGACCCACTCATAATCCTCTTCTACCCTTCTAATAAACAGACCAGTTTCATATCTGGACAGTGAAGATAAAAACATTTTAATCAAGCAGTAAATGCGTCTCTTCAATTTCTGGCCTTAAAAAATGACAAAACAGAACAATTATTTACAGAGCTTTAAAACGACAACAACTGCAACGTGTTGTATTAATGTAACAAATATACTTGAAAAAACGTACATGTTTTAGAAAAAATATAAAAATGAATTAATCAAAGGGTGTGCTATATATTTTTTTTATACTAGCAAGACATATCGCAACAGCAAAGGGTTAAAATAATTTAAATTAACCCTCTTGTTGCGGATCTTTTAAGTAAAAAATCTTCAATGACTTAGTATTTTTTGGTATTTTATAAAATTTTGTACTTTTTTCATTCTGTAGGCCATTATATTGACTTTTATTATCAAAGTATTGACGTAAAATGACGTAGTATAGATTTTTTATTATTTTAATATAATAACCTCATTGTAAATAAATGCTGCATCGCTTTTATTACAAAATGATCCTGAAAATATAAAGGATAATAATTTATAATATTATTGGATAATCCAATGCGTGTGTAAAGGGTTAAGCATTCGGCACCCGAGATATTTCTAGCTAGAATAAGAAAAGCAACAATACCACGCTGTTCGCAGTCAAAGGGTTAGTGATAAAGTGTTTAGCTTTGAATCATGCTTCACTTAGCCATCCCGATGGGGTGGGTCTATTTGGGAACCCAAGTTTTTTTTTCTCGAATAACTCTTTTAATATAAATCCTACATGTTACATTTTTTTGTATTTGTCTAAAAATATTTTTTCTCACTTGCATCCAGTGCGATGTGTCAAGTGCGAGTGAAACGTGCTAGTTAACACGTGCTGCGAGAATTCGGCAGTCGCGGTAGTCGGCGTCATATCCTCGGTCTACGCCGAAACATCGCCGAGTGTACGTGTCATTTACGCATCATATTGATTAGTAGAAAAATCCAATATTTCCACCAAATTATGAATAAATTATTTGTTTTAAAAAAAGTTTTTTAAAAACTTCAGACATACTCTTACCATTTTAAGTTCTAAGCCCAACATTATGAAAAAAACTAAAAAATAATTCCTTCAAATTAAAATTACAACATTATATTTTTTATAGAAGTATTAACCTATCTTCTGCAATAAATGTGACGATCTTTTTAATAATTGAAAATAATATTTGAAATATTCAAATTGCATTAAAGTAATACATAACTATAAATTTAGTTAAAGATAACTTTAATCATAGACATATAAAATTGAATTTTATTAAAAATAAACGTAATTTCGAATTCTCATGAGTGATATATTATGATTAGTTAATCATTAATACTTTTATAGAAATGATATAAATTTTTACTTATAAACGTTTTTGACTCAAACAAATAATTTTGATGAGATTATATTAAAATGACATATCATGGAGACAGTGAATCACCTTATTGTCTAAACATCACATGCTTATTAATGTCTTATCTCATTTAAATACATATTATTTGATGCAGAATTATTTTTAAATTATGTTAAATTAATAATAATAATACTTTTCATTGACTACAACAACAGCCTCTTGTTTTATACATAAATTCAAAGAATTTTTATTATACAGATTATAAAAACATAAAACAAGGCGCCGGCGGCAGTAGATCCATTACCTGATGCAGGACACTTCCTGAATTCTTTCATTGATAATATAATTCATTATTGCGTTATAAATCCGTGTATAAAGTACACAATGATGCATTCTTCTATAATTTTAAGCGAGATTTAAAAATATAAATCTCGCATATAGTTCAATGTCCAAAGTCGACTTTGATTTGTTATTCGTCGCATAGCTCGAGGGCAATGGAGTCCATTGTTTCAAAATAATGACCGTGACTCACCTGGTAGGAGGTAGAATGTTTGTTCTGATAATGCACCGAACTGCACTTATCTGAATAAATTTATGTTGATCTATGCACGCAATTGCAGCGCCTATTTGTCAATGAAATTGCATCATTGATCGCGACAGTGTTTCAATGGTGAGATAGAATAAAAAAAATATCGGCGAAAGGTCGCCATCAAGTTTTCAGAATAATCGTGATATATAAAATGCCATCACGATTAAATAAATTTTATACCGTGTAACATGACGATTTTTCACATAGGTCATTTTGCGCAAGCCGAGCTTAGGAAACATCCTTTTGGCGGGTCGGAAAATCGCGTTATGAAACTCGCAATTATAGTCACGCTATCTATTTAATAATTAGAAAAATCTTTGTATTTACCAATATTAACTCAAAATAGTCCCCATCAGATGTATCGTACTAACACTCTTTTCATTAGTCTGAAAGTTTAGATCTTTTACCATTCTTTTTTCATCTTCGAACATTGAGTATAAGACTCAGGAACCCAGGTCTAGCGAATATGAAGGCTAAATCATCCTTAATTTTTAAATCTTTCAACATTTTCCATTTTTTCCACAAGTAAAAAATCAGCGAACAATTTCGTGTGTTCATGTGAAGCTAACAAAAAAGTAATCATCCAATATCATATACATTAGGTACTAATAGAGATAGTGATTGCGAATTCTTGAAAAATTCTAGATTTTTCACTTATATATATATATTGTAATCTAAATTAATTAGATTAATGCAGTTGAACGAATCATAAAAATATTATTTATTTTGGTTTCAATTTAACCCTTTGAAAGTTTATTAAAAATAATATTTACTATACCTTAGAAAAGTATTAGTGCTAATCGAAAGATAAACCAAATAGCTGATGAACATTTAACACCGACAAAAGAGATGAATGTCTTAAAAAAAACTTGGAAAATGACAGACAATCTAAAACTTCTAAACAGCATTAAGTACAAAAAAATCATAGTTGATACAGAATGAAAGATATTTTTTAATCTCTGAAGATTTCGTATGGATAAAAACAAAATTATTGGATGAATCCAGTGGCGGCTCGTTCATATACACTGCAGAACTGCAGCACCCCCAAGCAAATCAAGGAAAAATATATTTTCATATATTAGTATATATGTCGGCGATGGCGGTTGGGCACAATCATGATTTCGTATATTCTACGGATCTATGAGGAGCCAGGCCGCTATTCAGGCCAATTCACTGACGTGTGTGCTATAGGAGGTGCCCGTAGCACCCGATTAGGTCGTGAATTCAATATAAATTGGCCCTAACCTCGTCTGATTATTATTATTACAACCCGCGCGTTGACAATCTCGGCTCCCGGGCTCATGGTTAGCGACCTGCCCCGTATTAGAAGAGTCAAGATAACGTGGAGGATGACCGTCGCAATCCTGGCACCGTTGGGACGGACGTGTCTCTGCTGGAGATCGCGTAGTGTCCTCCAGGTGGCAAAGACCCCCCTCAGGGTTATAAGGCCAATTAAATAAATAAAATAAATGTGTCTATTGATTATGTATACTTGGGCAGTATTACTCCGCGCGGTGTAGTGCATTGCATCCAGTGTCGTGTACTAAATGAACGCGGGCCGGTAGCGGAGTGCGGGGGGGGGGGGGAGAGAGCTCGCCGCTAAGCGCCGTGTCGCGCTGCGACTCTTCTTTGTACTGCTTGTAACGCAGAACCCAAAATATTTTATCCACGAACCGCCATTGAATAAAGCAATAGCTTACATTTGTTTTTTAAGCAGCATTATCTTAATAAATTATTCATTAAATTTTTCTATCGATTTTCTTCTACGAGATCCTTATTCGCTTAGCGTATGGGCCTTGCAAGACTCTGGAATGGTAGTCGAAGCCAAAGGAACCTGAGTCTCACACGTGACGTGAGAGATCTCTTTTGTGTCCATACCGCGAGTAACGAAGCCGTCCTGATATGCGGTTTTATTCTAAAGAGCTTTCCTTCTCTTGGCCATCACTCGTCCATCTTCTACTATTACCGATATCGGATTTTACTCTCCTCAATGTATCAAGGCACGTAGGAGGGTGTTTGTCTCGGCATTCGTTCTTATCTTCTCCAGGCGTTGTCGGCAAATGACAAGTATCTAGCGAGCATTGACCCTGTTGCGCAATTACAATCCTTTCATCATGGGAAAGTCCCTCCCAAGAAGGTGGGACCTCTAATATAGAGGAAAAGAATCAAAAATATTGAGATTAGGGTTCGGTTTAGGGTTTTTCTTTCCACGATGTACTGGCAATAAATCGTGATATATTTTTGTATTATGTTTAAACCAATTATAAAAGCTAAAATTGAGCAGTATTTACTTTAAAAAAATGTACGATATTCCAAATAAAGTCTCGAGATTTACAAAATTGTTAAAAAAAAGACATTCAGTTACAAGTTGCAATATAGCCATAAAATGTGATAATTGCAATTATACAGATTGCGAAATTAAATAATCAAAACTTGTATTAGTAAATATGTCAGCATTTAAGTTATACAATGCTAGTATAAAATATGAACCACAATTAAATTAACAAATTACAAGATTTGACCGTCTCCCGGATATGTAAAGTGTGTTGTATACATAACTGTTTAGCATTGAGGAAAACCTGTGTTAATAAATATTAGCGATTACCGCAGCCTAGTGATCCCGCAAGGCGCGTGAGGGCTCGGGGTCACGGATCCTTGACCTCGGCACATCGCCTTTTTATATTATCCCCTAGTAAACACTCCGTTACTCTCGTAATCTTCAGCATTGCAATAAAATGATAAAATGGTTCGAGGTGTTAATGCTTTACGAGGGGGATATATGCTATTGTGATGCTGCAATTGAGCAATGCCCAATGAGGGCAAATACAGTCACGGCCAAAGAGGAATCGTGATTTGGAGAAGATTCAAGTTGTATCGCTTCATTGGGCGCGTTTTGAATCGCAAAATTTTGCAATGTGAAACAATGGATACGTTTCAACATATATTTTTTTTTTCATTTTAATTCGTGTCATTTTGATTTGGATTGTTTCCTCAATTTGTGGCTAAATTTCAAGGTTTTGAAAAACTTCGTGGAGGAAATTACAGCAGCTGCGGTCGATTTGAATCATCGTTCAGACCTTGGATCGAAACCTTCAGATGAATCATGTCCGAGCAATCATCATTGATATTTTTTTGTTATATTAGGGACAGGATAGACAAATTAAATGCCACAGGAATCAATCACAGTTTTTTATACGAATCAATTCATAGAAAATATAAGGAAACATTCCGTATATCGCGTTTGATTATAATGTGGATATCGAGCGATGGGATTTCACAAAGGAATAAGACGTCGCAGATTAATCGTCCATACGTCGCGCAGTCACAACCGGGTCACGATGACAGATGGGTGTCCCGAAAGTGGTTAGAGAGACGAATTAAGCCGCTGCTGATGATGGGAATGGCGGTCGGCCGTTACGGGGGCACGCCCCGAGATCTCAACAGATTTATAAATCCATTGAAATGTCTCCATCGGTTTTAATATATGCCCGACCGGGTTACAACGGTGAATCTCGCCGATAATTTATTGCACGTAATGATCTGCCGCGGACCGGGCCTGTCGTCTAGGCGCTGAGAGGCACGCGACCACGGACAATGGACGTCGATGGTGATGGCCCGGTGGCCCACGGCCTCTGTTCCTCTCATGCGTCGACTCGCCGTTGAAAAAAGACACGGATTGATTTATAAAAATTTAACATAATAGCTAAAATCAAGTGTTTCTAATATATCGATGTAACTTTTTCTTGAGAAATTCTCGATTTTAACAAAAAAATCTTGACAAAATACAAAGAATCGTCAGTGGTCATAAATTTTAATTATAAAATTACTGTCCTGATTAAACGGAATCGAGTACCAGATAACCGAAGTAAGTTACTATTAGTTTCTTTATTTGGTTTTTGTTCCTTGGTGTTTGGTCCAAATAACCGGAAGTCTTAATATGCTTGTATCCCAATCGAGACATAACAAAATGTTTAAATATTTTTCTGTTAATATTTCATAAAATTATAATTGATTAAGAAATGCTGTATTTTAAAGGATTTTTTTGGGTAGATCTTTTCTTCAAGGACATATGGTTATTAACCTAACCGTGCCAATTGGGGACCCCGAGTTTTTTATTTTTCTCGAATGAGTTATTCGATATAATAGTTATTTTAATATATATCCTACATATCACAAACTTTTTGTATTTGTTAATAAAAGTCTAAAAGATAAATATTATTAATAATCATTGACCTTTATTGTCTGCAATTGCGAAAAAAAATATTCGCTTTTGTTGCCATGGGAGCGATGTATTGTCTTGCTCGCATCCGGTACAATGTGCCAAATGCGAGTGAAATATACTAGTGACACGTGCCGCGAGCACTCAGTCAGCGGTGTGTGCTCAGTGTCTGTGGGGAGACATCTTTATTTCAGAGATATTTGAAAAACTATGTAACAAAAAAGTGAAAACCCATCCAATATCATATACCAAAAAATATTGATGCTGCAAAATTGAAATTCTTCTTTTAATAATCAATTACATTCTCCAAAAAAAATTATATTATGAGATATTCATTTTTCTCTAAAAAAATCTCGAGATTACTACTAATAATTAATAATTATACAAAATGTCTGTGTAATTAATAAAAACTTTCCAAAGGACCTCTCAATGGTTACCATAGTTGGAATAAAAATGAATTTATTTATTTTTTATTTATTTATTTTATTTAAAGACAATGCGTGATTGGCATTACAGAATGACCCAGTTCGCCAATCACGCATAACACATAATAATACATGAGAAAAATATATAATATATACCAGCATTATATATTATATAACGAAAATATATATTACAAACCTATATTACAATAAATTGAAGAAAAGAATCTATATACATTCTCCCATATAGATATCACAACGTATTACATTTGAGCATCGAATATATCCACATATCTTCGGCCAAAATGGTTGAGCAAAGTAATAGCCTGGCTACCGTGGAGACCTCCCTTGAGTGAGCCTGTCCCGCCCCTTGGCGGACAAAAGCACACGTGAACGGGTCTGATGGTAGTGAGGTGGCGCCATAAGGACAACTCGCACAGTACAAGGGGGGTTGGGTAGACAGCCAACCAATAGCTTCTAAGCATGGCTTGCCATAACTGATCTCTTTCTCATGGGTTATATAAATTTTGCAAGCAACTCCTGCACCTGCTTTCGCATTGAGGTATAAACTTGGTAGAATCTAAACTCCCCATGCAGTGAGATACCTCAAGAAATTTCTTCTGTATCTTCCTCTAATCTGAGGGAATCTGAGGCGCCATGAAGGCGCCCATATAATGGAACTTGATTCGAGCAAGTTCTTGGACTAATGCATCGTATAGCACTCTGTATGGACTAAGGTGCCAGCGTATGTGTGAGAATTCCTCAAGACGTAGCTTCCCAAGACTCTTTTGACGATCCTCTTGGCTAATAATGTCCGATAAGACATGTAAAACTAAATCTCCGAATCTTAGAATCTAACAAAATACCCAGATTTTTAAGACGATTGCTTAGGAACAGTTACGTTCCTAGGCGTGTAATTAAATATGATGGGCTGCTTTGATCCAGAAAATGTCATTATTTGATATTTTCTAATACTCAATAAAGACGACTTAGTATTGACTCAACTAAAAAAAGAATCAATGTCCAGCTGCAACGAAAGGGCATCTCCACTGGGAAGTAATAGATCGGAAATGCATTTTAAGTCAGTCTGCGAAAAGTGAGAATCTATAATTGAAGGACACTTGCGAATACTTCATTTATAAATAAAATAAAGGCTAAAGGTCCTCAAATCGATCCCTGCGGGAATACCGGAAGGTGTATTGTATGTATACGACGTTTGGGGAGTCGTATTTCTATATTGGTTTCCTCCTCTGGAAAGGTAAATCGAGAAGAAGCGTACGAGATTATCCGATAACCCGGAAACTGTCTAGTTTCAGAAATGAGTCTGGCATGATCGACTTTATCAAACGTTTTTCAAAGTCGTTATATAGATACGTCGACTTGGACCCCCTGTCCAATGACTTAGATACAAGTTTGAAACCAAGAAGGCCCGTGACTGTTGAGCGTCCAGGCTGAAATCCATGTTGCTCTTCGATAATTCTACATTCAATATGGTTAAATATGTATTTAGAATCATCTCAAACAACTCTTGGCAGGTCCGATAGACAGCCACTGGTCTGTAAATTATGACATCTGACTTCTATCTCCTTTTAAATATGGGAGGGACTTTGGAAAGTTCTGCCAAGTCTGAAACTGGGATGACTTCTTTTACTCGATAGGTTGGAAAATATGATTTAAGAGGCTCAGTTAGTTCATCTTGACATGCTTTTAGAACGAAAGAAGGTGATATTGATCGGGTCCAGCTTGATCGTTCTGAAATTGATTTTCCAAAAGCAAAGGCCACTTGAGCTTCTATTCACGGTGCTGCCGATGGATTAGCTGTGGTGTATCTTGAATAGTAGAGGATGATAAACTATCAGTGACTGCATGAGTCCTATTGCTCGAATAATTGACTGGAAGTAGCTAGTGTGCTGAATTGATAATCTTGTTTGAGTTATGTAAAGCAACACCATCAAATACTCATGTGTTTTGATATTGAGGCTATCAGTCTGTTTCTTGGTCTTTTAATGTAATTCCAAAAAAATTTTGAGATTCCATCAGACGCCGCCTACATAATAACACGTAGTCGATGGTCCTGGTGAACTGTCAGTCTTGTACTCTCCTCCGGAGGCACAATGAATCTCTACGGTACTCTGGGTTGGCGGGACTGCTTCCATACCTGTGGATGGAGGCTTCCCTTTGCTACTAGGGTAATTGCCTCCTTAGAGGTCCATTTGGGAAAAAACTTCTTTTACGGTTAAAGTCATAGTTTAAGGAGACATGAATCAAACACTCTATAAACAATTAAGTAGAACGCCTGGAGTTGCGAGGGTTCACATCGCTGTGACTCCAAACACTTCTGCCAGCCAGTGCGCTTTGTAGCACTAGTGACTAAACTTAATTTATCATTAGGGAAAATACCATGAATATCTGACATCATTCATTGATTCACTATCACATATATTTTACATTTCCATGATGCTATATAATATTCTTTAGATAAATGATATATCGAGCGCAGGATGATAATTATCTCGGGTACTCAAGATACTACTGATCTTTACACCACACCCAGATTGGAAAAACTAGATCTAACATTTTATTACTTGAATTTAAGCATATTAATATATTGTAATTAAATCTTCAAATAATGAAATATAATATGCCATTGCATCACTAGTGGGTGCTATTGCCTGATGCAACGTTAAAGTCACCGCATATTAAAATTTTTTTTTGTGACAGGTTAACATTTTGATGACATTTTCACAAAAAATGTTTAAGTTACCCACTTGGCCGTTTGCGGAATGTGGTGATAACACATATAAAAAAATACAAAATTATTTTGCACACTGAATCCATTATATCCTCAGCTCTTGACTCCAGATGTGGAGCATCTTTGAGCCGCATGAAGGATCGCTGCTGGTGCGCACTGCTATCAAGACGCTGCCTAATGCCCAGCCCTATCCTGCGATATATAATTTTATAGCGGTTGTCAAAAAACAACCCGCCATCTGATATCGAGGGATTGAGCCAAGTCTCGGTCATGCCACAATGTGCGAATTCCAAGGAGTATGCTTGTGAAAATGGAAAAAGTTTTGGGTAAATTCAAGACCTCCTCTACATTCTGATATTAATTCAAAATTGACCAGCCCCTGGCTAACTGCCACTGCGCTAGTCAATTTGAATTAATTTTATTGAAAATATACCGGCGTACTCGGGCGTGTTCCGGCCAGATATTCTCGTTAAGGAAGAGAATTAAAGTTTGAACGATATTTTCACAAAGAAAACGATTATTTGTAAGTAGATTAAAATCGCATTTATTTGAAAGTTATATTTTGTTCTTATTCTCTATTTATCAGGGGCGTACGGTGGTGTTGATTTTGGGTGTGCTGAATGTGGAAAAAAATACAGTTTTTTTTTTAATGAATTTTATTATTATTTATACAATAATTCTATTCTTCGTTTTTGCGACATCAATTTTTTAAATAATATCAATGGAGAAAAAAATACTCAAAACTAAAACAGAAGGGCACACTTTACGATAGTTCCATAGAAAAAATATACATTGTCCAATTTATTGGCTAAAAATCACGTGGGCCAATATCTTTGTCCGGCTTACGTAAAACATTTTTCTCCAAAATATATATTTATTTATTTAAGAGTTAACTTATTCAATGTTATAAACCGGGGACGGACAAACTAGCTACGAGTTTTTACATGATACCTATAATCGTATTTCTATTTTTTTTTTAGTTTTTACTGCCTCTTGGCTTTTTTTATATGTAAAATAAAATGAAATGTAACAAAATATTTAAAGAGGTTGTATGAATTTATACACAAATTACATTATATGATAATAAATAACGTTTATTAAGAAAAAAAATATTATTTGAGGCCCGCCGTAGTTTTAAAATTCCTAGTGCGGCCTGCCTCAGTTAAATGCGGTCTATCAGCTAAAATGTTTCTCCAGACATGATTTAAACCAATGCTGAATCAGGAAATAAGGTATTAAAACTTCATGTAATTTTAAAGGGTCATTATTATGATTGAATACAAATTTAGCAAAATGTTATTAGCCATAAATGTAACAAATAGCAAGAGATCCATTACCTCCGCATGTTTTATAAAAATATTTATGTAGATAGTTTGATGCGTTAGAATTAATTAATGTAATGTCATTTATCCATCGTTGAATAAATAAGCAATATAAATTTTAAACCAACTAAAATAATATTCAAAATGAACAAGTGTCGTAATATTAGTGTTCCCTTGCATGTTAAAATTTTTTATATAGACGAATGCCACTTTGTAATCTTTCTGTTATGCCATCCATCTATCGTAATCAAATAAATAAATAATGTATCTAGAAAATTCTTACTTGATATTTTCATTAATATTTTGAAAAAATGCATCGTCCGCATATGAAAAGGTTCCCTATCCCCGATGTAACCCGTAGTTTGATTATAAATTTAATGCATCGAATCAAAGGTCACTCTATTACTTCTACATCATTGCCACCAACGAAGATCCATTGATAATATTAATGATACGATACTGAAACACTTCCGGCACTTAATAAATCCATCTCCAATGCGCTGCGCATCAGTCTCATAGCATCTTAGCCTGAATTCCTAAAATTAGATCGTACTCCTCGATTTATAATTTCGATGCAGCGTGTTAATCTACCCGACCATCAAACAAACATCGGCGAAAGCGGCGGCCGCAAATTATCTTGATTGCATGTGCAATTTGAGGCTGCGCGGTAGTCTCGGGCGCGGACCCGAGCCATTAACCTCCGGGGGTGAGCTGCTCCTCCGAGACCCACATTCGGAAGCAGAAGCACAATAACGGTGCAATAAAAAAATTCGCAATAATAATTCGGTAAATTTAAATGATTCGCCAATGATTGCGCGCAATTCGGATGCGTTTTGCAATTTTTTCACCATTAATTTTCGATAATTCATTGAACGAGCGTATTAAATTATAATGTGGCAATTTTTTCAGTATTAATTTTTAATGGCGCCATTAGATTATTTTGAAATTCGGTAGCGTGTCTGCAATAAATGATTGTTTCTTAATTTGAATGCTGATTGTTTTGCCGATTCGAGAAAAAAAATGTGCTCGTTCATCGCGTTTGCAGTCGAAAGTGGTCGACGCATGATTATTTTAATATTTCTCCATCGAGACGATAAAAAAAGGGTTCTCGGAAATTCGGCAATAAACTCCGTTAAATAAAATCGTAAATGTTTTTGTTTCGCGGTTAACCAAAAAAAAAATGAGATCCTCGATGAGTTCGCGCGACAGGTTTCCTTTCGTTGCTGCCACGTTCCAGATACAGTGCTCCATTCCAGTTTCCAAGGAAAGTAAACCCGTGACACCGATCGGCTTGGAATTAATTGAAGGTGGGTCGCGCGGATATGGGTCCGTCCAATAAATCAGGAATGTACCGTTGGGTTGGCAGCGCTGGGACCTGTCCGTCCGTTTGGGCCGCGTCAGGTGTGACCTGCGGCTGCCCTATCAGCCTACTTGCGATCCATCCGACGGATATGCAGTCGGCCGGCCCACGTGCACGTCTTCGGGTGGGCAATGCAGGCGGAAGCCGACGAGCAGGTGCCTTGGGCCGAGAAGGATGTCGGACGCATGCAGACTAATTGGTGTTATACTTATCTCAATGCAACATTGTACACGATCCTCTGTCTTTCAATCTGATTTCAAAGATCGTGGTAATTCCATGACTTGGACACACACAAAACATCCTTTGTCAGTAGTCCTCTGAAGCTTCAAAGCTTTATCCAATGATAAGCCATTGGTTCGTCTTCAGATCATCTTAAGGTATCGTTCCATGTTCGGGCGTAGACGTCTACACGTTTTATTCTGGTAGTATTTGAAGGATTTTTTTGGATAGATCTTTTCTTCGGGGACATAACCTAGCCGTGCTATTAAGGACCCCAAGTTTTTGATTTTTCTCGAGTAACTCTTTTAATATAAATTCTACATATCATAAACTTTTTGTTTTTGTCTAAAAAAGTATAAAAGATAAATATTATTAATAATCATTGACCTTAATTGTCTGCAATCTAAACTAAACTAAAAACTAAACAGTGGCCTTTTAACCCTGGAGCGGGTCTTTGCCACCTGGAGGACACCTCCGTCTCAGTCATAATGTCATGACAGTAGACAGACGTTCTCCTGGTTATCTAGGCTCTTCGAATACGGGTCAGGTCGCCAGCCAAAGCCCGGGAATCGAGCCATTACGCGCTGGATTGTAAATAATACACTAGACGAGGTTGCGCCAATCTGCATTTAATTCAAGGAAACTAAGGATTGGCGATGGCGGCTAGTAAGCAATCGTAGATTTGTAGACTTACGGAGCTATGAGGAGCCAGGCTGCCATCCAGGCCAATCTAGTGACGTGTACTGCTGAGGCAGCCTGCAGTAATCTGATCAGACTGCAAATTCAAATAAGAAACCTCGTCTGATTATTATTGTTACAATCCACACGCGACAGCTCGGTTCCCGGGCTATGGCTGGCGACCTGACTCGTAATCGAAGAGCCAAGATAACCTGGAGAACATCCGTCGCAGTCATGACATCATGGTTGCAACGGAGGTGCCTCCAGGTGGTAAAGACCAGACTCAGGGTTAATATGTCTCTTTAATAATTTAATAATATTCGCTTCTGTTGCTGTGGGCGCGATGTATTTTCTTGCTCGCATCCGGTACGATGTACCAAGTGCGAGTGAAACGTACGAGTGACACCTGCTGCGAGAGCTCAGTCTCATTTTAAGGTATCGTTCCATGATCGGGCGTAAACGTCTACACGTTTTATTCTGATAATAGATTGCATCCTGTCTTTAGCGAGGTGAATAGTCTTCCATGTAACCCTTGTATATAAACTATAGAACTGCATTGTTAGTCATATGCTCCAACCATAAAATCTTATTCGGTAGCACTACATGTTGAAAGCTTCTAGTGACCGTTATGTCACGCATCGAAGTTAGATGTAGCAAAACAAGAGCCGTTTAGTCAAAAACTTTGAGCACTCCCTTGTCCCTGCTGGGACAAGAGAGTTAGAGGGCGTAAAACCAGGAAGCGTGGAGATGTGGTGGAGTCGATTATTAGGTCAAGTGAAGTTTTCATTCATTCATTCGTCTTCGCCATTAGCCGTATCCAGGTCTTATTATTTTTTGAAACCCCTAAAAAATCAAGTGTCTACATATAGCCCAAATTTGTTCCATCGCGTATTCATTTTTTAGTAAGTAGTTATAAAAGCTGCTTTAGGTATACTTTTTTTTATTAGATTTGTAAAATAAAACTGTGTTTACATGAAAAAAACATAGTTATGACGAATTTCAAATATAGATTGGTTAAATGCTGTGAAATCATTTTCTTTGTGACATCACTCAGTATTTCAATGAAATGAAAAAAAAACTTTAACGGCGTTTAAAAATATGAAAATATTTATGACGAAACTTTACATCTTCACTGGATATGATGAAAATCGCATACCCTTCATCACCCTTTCCAAGTGACACCTCTGACTCAATGGCTAGTATTAAAAATAATAATGAACAAAATTTGACCCACTTTTCAAAAAGGTTCGTCATCACTGTTCTAGAGAATAAAATGAATAATGTTGAAGATTTCATGGGCAAAACGCGTCAAAAATACAAAATACTTAAAATTAAGTACTTTGAACACATTGAATCGGTTTGGAAGGTTGAATTATTGAGAAAAACAAGGGCTAGTAGATCGTCTACGTCCAAAAACGGACAATTCACTTGAAAAAGATTAAGTTACTAGTTCCAAAACATTGTCCCAATCTATATAATACAATGCATTGTCCTTAAATGAGTCGGATATATGTAATTTTACATTTACCTTAACCTAGAAATGAAAAACATTTTAGTAAGGGGCTTTACATTCGTTTTGGCCAGTGATTTTTAACGAGAGCGCTAGCACCCCCTTGGGGGCGTTTTAGTTAATTAATTAATACACCTTTTTTTTGTAAAAATTACATATAAAATGAAATTTCAACCATACATTTCTAGCGGGTAATAAAAAAGTTTAAAGGGCAAAAAAATGCTTAAAAGTCACAAAAAAAATATATAGTAAATATATAGTTAGAAATATTTTTATTACACCAAATTATGTATAAAAATCATTTTTGTAGACTTCTATGTATAACATTGAAGCATGGTAAACATAAATGTGGATTGCCTTTACATGTACCACAATACGTGATGACGCGTTTTGTTTTATTTTTTGCATGCTTTCTGCCAAAATCTTTGACATTCTTTTTGTAGCATCTGGAACAAAGTCGGCGAGAATTTCTAACCATGCCTTCTTTTGCTAATATATCGTGTCTCGAACTTATTTGAATCAGAGCATGTAAATGGTTAACAAAATATTTATGTTTATGCAATCCTAAAAGATTTCATGAAATTGCAATTGTCTAAATAATTCTCTAAACATATTCTTCATCATGAATTAGTCATGGTACGAACATGGCACATTCGTCACATCCTAAATGTAATATACAACAAGGGTTACTCATAAATTATTGACATATGCAATGACAATAAATTACTTTTCAGAGAAAGCATTGATGTAACATAAAGAATATTTGTAAAAGTATAACCAGTAAAAAAAATATAGATCGCTGGTGATAAAATAACACTGAACTGAATACTGCAACGACACGGCAATAATTGAGAAAGATCATAAATTATCGAATAGGGATCCATGCTCAAAATATTGAAATTTGGATCCGTATACAGAAATTTGTTTTTGGCCTCATAAGAATTTTCAATAAATTCTCAACGGCACGGAACGTGAACGTGAAGAGTGAAAAAAGGCGCGTAAAATGCACATTATAGGATGTAAGGATATTGAAGATTTAAAGGGGGGGGGGCTTAAAATTGAATTGGGTCTGGGAAATCCAGTGCATAAAATACATATTAGGTGTAGTAAAAAGTCGTATTTTTTCAATAAAATTCATTTTTTCGTACATGTATTGATTTATTTATACCAAAAATAATTACCATTACATTATTATAACCTTCTGCCATTTATTTTCCAAATCTAAAATACCTTTCTTGAAAATTTCACTTCACTTTCTGTTTGGAATTATTTATTTTTAAAAAAGTCTTTCATAGAACGAAACAAATGGTAGTCTGAAGGGGCTAAGTCTGGAGAATAAGCAGGTGCAGTAAAGCCGTCAAAAACATCCATTTTTTTCAGGAACAAATCTGCGATATTAAAACGCATTATCGTGGAGGAGAAAGATTTTCTCCTAAAATTCCTTCTTTTCGAATCTTTCCCATTTTTCAGAGACACTTCTGAGTGATGGACGGTTTTGTACCGGTTATATTTGACAGTTCTTCGATTGTTATAGTTTGATTTTTTTCAATTTCAGATTTTATGACGGCTTTATTTACTGCACGGGGTCGCCCACTTTGAGGCTCATCTTTTAGGTCAAAATTTCCGGATTGTGAATTTTCACCAGCGTTAACATTTTCTTGACAGACTAATAATGACTCCATAAAGTCGCAATATTTCTTGTAACTGAAAGAGTATGCAGTTTTGCTAATGGTCTTCTGATGAATAAAATTTACCTATCATATCTGGCCCAGTTTTTTTTTGTATTGAACACAGGCGGAGACTTGTCTCGACAAGCACACAATAAAATAACACGTCTTAACTCGTCAAAGGATAAAAACAACTATTTCTAAAACTACCCTTTAAAAATACGACAAGACTTTTTACTTTAAATAGAGAAAAGTGTCAATTTTAAATTTGATTTTTTGTATGGGGCTTGATAATTTTACTGTGGTAAAGGGGACGATTAGACCTAATGAGGATAAGGATAGCTGTCAGAAATGGTAACCGAGGTGTGGACAAAGTAATAGAGCCTCAATGGTCCCTCCTGACCCTTCCTTGTTGTAAATTATTTGTTAGACTTCGTATCATCATGCTTTTTTTGCACCATGCATTATTATTAGCTTTGAATCGGATAATGTAAGGTTTCCCCGCCGATTGGAATAGCCACGTCTGCACACCCTTTCGATCTCGCGCCGCCCTGAATTACTGACCCACATTGCGTAAATCAGCGATGAAAGTAATCACCAGCAGTACCAGATGATCTAAAGCCGGCGCTGTATCCGAGACGTGTTATCACATTATAACGCTGATCGGATTTAGCGGCCACGCTTATTGGATTATGGCTCCGGCCCGTCGAATCAGATCGCGTCACGAGCGGGCTTCTCGGCCGAGGATGGTGGCCACGGTGACCCAAAAGAGTGGCCATTACACGCTCGGCCACCGGCGCAAGTGAGATCATCGCGCCTGTCCGAGGGCGATGTGGACACCTTGCGGTCCCGGCCAAACCGCACCGGGCGGTTCTGCTCGCCGCACTTTGCCGCGATTGTCTCGTGCTTTTTTTTCGGCTCTTCTGCTGCTCTTTTTTTCGCCGGCCGATGGCTCGTTTTTACCTTTGCTGACTTTGCGGACCGGTAGGGTGCGACCTGGAACCGTTCGACAATTAGTCACGCGTTCCTTTCGGATTTCCCAATCGACACCATCATATATTATAATATATTGCTAACAATTATTGTTGATTATTAATTTTAATCTTAAAATAATTATACATACCTAAGTCGAGTGTTGTCGCGTGTCGGAATCAGACGTGGCGGCTATGGCGGTTGGGCACAATCATAGTTTTGTAGATTCTACGGAGCTATGAGGAGCCAGGCCGCTATCCAGGCCAATTCAGTGACGTGTGTGCTACAGGAGGTGCCCGTAGCACCCGATCAGACCGTAAATTAAATACGAATTGGCCCTAACCTCGTCTGATTATTATTGTTACAATCCACACGTGACAGCTCGGTTCCCGGGCTTTGGCTGGCGACCTGACCCGTATTCGAAGAGCCAAGATAACCTGGAGAACGTCTGACACCGTCATGACATCATGGTTGCGACGGAGGTGCCTCCAGGTGGCAAAGACCCGCCTCAGGGTTAATATGCCACTTAAATTATGACACCCTTAAAAAAAATCTCTTTTTGAGCGTTAGATACGTTTATGAAAATAACTAATCGACTATTAACGACCTAATCGATAATTAATCTTTCCTAGAATATGCAAGAATTATCCATCACACAACTTCTTTAATGCATTTGAGATCCTTAACTGTTATATTAGCAATTATCCCCCCATCCGATTAAAATAGGCAACTCAGACATCCAGTGGAAGTTCGAAGCGAAGTACCTCGGGGTCATATTTGATCACAGACTATCCTGGGTTAATCATATCAAATATGTGATCAAAAAAATTAATATATCCACAAACATCCTCCGTCCACTTATTAATTCAAAAAGTACCTTATCCGTCAAATTAAAAAAAATAATATATACAGCTGTTATCCGTCCACAAATCCTTTATGCCTCCGCCATTTGGGGCACTGCTCGCCCATTCCTTTTAAACAGAATCCTTTTAAATAGAGTCAATAAAATACTTAGAATCATTTCCAAAGCCCCCTGGTATGTTCGGAACAAAGAAATCAGATCCTTTTTAAATATTCCACCACTATCCGACCTCATTAAAAAATATGCGTTGCCCTTTTACAGCAACCTCCATAAATTTTCCAAAGTCAACCTATCCATTTCCGCACTTTCCAACTACACCATTGAACATTCCTTTGCCCATCACAGAATTTTGCTCCCCAGAACTGTGCTAGGCTACCGTCCTGCAAGGAATCAGGTGGTCGGCGAAAAACAGACCGCACTAAATCAAATCGTTTTTATACAAATATTATATTTCAATCAACCCATGACATTTTATATGAACATTTTCTACATTCTATATATGTATAATTAAAGTGCTAAATGAGCACTGAGCATTCAAAAAATATAGAAGCTCGGGTATTATTAAAAAATTAGGAATAATATCCAAAAAAAAGATTAAAAATTTCATGCCTATTTTATAAAAAAAAAAATGAGAGAAACTGCGATCAAAAAACTCAGATCAGAGGCAGATAGAATAAAGTATTCTAATCCTCATAAGAACAATAGACCACTACTACTAATATCAATTAACTCAAAGTAATTAAATATATATTTTTTGTAATTTATAAGAAGTTTTTAATTTTTTTACATTCAAATTAAAAATAATCTGGACATTTCTTTGTTATGCAAACGTCGGATCCTTTAAAATAACAACCTTGCCTGTTTTCTATTATAAAATTAGGGCTTTCTTGTGATGTAACACGAAGAACGGCGTAAAAAGCCCTGAATAAAATAATGGATTTATTCTTATTATACATTATTATTTATATTCAAAACATTAGGTTCATCAACTTGAATTGTTGCTATTTTTTTAAAAAAATATATTCTTTTCTCTACCTATTTTTTTCTATTAATATCAGGACTTCGAATCGTCATTTTTTTAAATTTTGTTCTTGTCAAATAAAAAAAAAGCTTTTTTTCTGCTCCGAGTAGCTACAGTAATACCCCCAATAACGCGTGTTACGATAACGCAAATTTTAAAATAAATCGCGGCAGTCACTCTAATAACGCGAGCGCATTCTATTCATGACCGTAAACTCTATGCCGTTTGGCTGGGTGCGCCTGTATGTTGATCTCGCTCGCACATATATATGTCCTCATGTTTGCGAGTGTTCGGCACATTTTTCACCATTCACGCCTGATGTAGACAATGAGCCACGGATATCTATGTGTATGTCGGCGATCGCATGCATGACAACCGAATATATCATAATTTTTTATACATTGTTCTTAGTTATGGCAGATTTGTATTTTTTTACGAAATTCCCGTAACCCTAAATTATGCATGTGCTTTATTATTCCGATAACGCGTTGTTCCAATAACGCGGTCCCAACTTTCGCGTTATCGGGGGTATTACTGTATTTATAAATGTTTTTATCAGGGCTTCAAACTAGAAGTGAATCGAAAACCAACTGTTAAACGTTACGTTAGTTATTTTTGTATATTATTATTGAAGTGAAAATATTGCAGAAGAATTGGAACTTTAAATAATATGATTTTATTTTAATATGCGAATTAAGCTAGATCTAAGAAAATAATGTGATTGAAATAAATATATACCAGTGTTATGGCTTGTAGGTAACATGCATCGATAATGTAAGTTAACCGCGATTTAGCTCAGCTAGTAATCGGATAGGTGTCCGACGATAACTATGAATTTAGATAATTCTTTATAACACTGGCCAGGGGGTATATAAGCGGAAAAAACCTATTACATCCACATATTTTATAAAAATATTTATGTAGGTATTATGGTGCGTTGAAATTAATTAATTAGCACCTATCCTCCATTGAATAAATAATTATGAATTTAATTATATTCCCCCCAGTGTCAAACTACGACACTGGTTAATTTTTAATATTTTTATTAACCAGTATCGTGGTTTGACACTGGGGGGAATATAATTAAGAGAAACTCATTCCCCCCTTTATCGAATTATCGGATCGTTATATGGGTGAATGACCTTTGGAATCTTAATTTTGTGCCATCCATCCATCGTAGTCAAATAAATAAATATAATTATCACTTGGTACCAGGTTACTTTTTTCCACGGATGGACAAAAATTATTTTATTGAGTTATCTCTATAGAAGAATAGTATTTATTAATCGAAGAATTGGCTGTTGAATTAAATTGTCGTAACTTTGGCACATTTCCATAGTTCGTGCTTTTACGCGGCACAATTTCGCAGAACAACAATGAAAACTAATTTTTCAACATTCCCCCGCACACAATACGCTCAATCAAAATTCTTTTCGAGCAATTATCGTTAAAGATTATTATTGATGATTTGGCGAAAAAAAATTGGCGTGGGCAAAACAACAATGAGTAATTACATAACCATTACCAAAACGCGTACCCGACTCGACCTTCACCCCAATGATTATTGGGCTGTGAAATGAATTATTGCGTGGGTGTTTTTGGTTATTATTAAATCATCAAACGTCGCGGGAAAACTGAAAAACTTCCGCGTATCGTGCAGAAATTATACTGCATCGCGGATCGACGTATGCTTCAATAAATGCATTGATATTCGATATCGATGAGAATCGAATTGGAGAACATTCTCAAAGATAACACGCAGTGGAATGAAAATAAAATGGCAATCCGCTCTCCGCATATCCGGTAACGGCCATCATAGCGCGCTCTCACTCGGCTGGCACTTAAAACAACCCCGCCTCCCCTCGCGCTTCCGCCCAACGGCCAATTTTCGAATGTTGTCCGTTGACAAAAACAAATAAAACAAGCTGATAAGTTGATAAATTTTATTCATACACGCGTTTACAAACAACCAGAACGGGTCATCAACCAAGGAGCCATGGCCATGAGACGAGACGGCTCATTGTCGCGCCAGTTCCGCCAACCGTCGCTCTGGGAGGGGGCTAGTCGAACACACCCGGCAAAATTTAAATTTCGGAAACTGGACCAGTCCGACGCTAATAAGGCACGCCGAACGCGCCCTTATTGGGTCACGCGGAGCCGTTACGCGACACAATTTCCAAAACCCGAAATGCGTACGGTAAAAAATTGCACTTTTCATCGGCATAAATTAATCGACGTGACCCGTTTTATTTTTATTTTTATATGTTTTATATATACAGACGCGACCCGCTTTTCCGGATATCATTCGATCAATTATGTTTGTGGGATAGGATGACGCTATTGTGAGCTCCAATACTCGGATGCGACTCTTGACCCCGATCCATAAGCGCGCGTTTCATCCTAAGTTTATCAAATTGATACATTCAAGCTTCTAAATAAATAAACAATATTTATAGAGAAAATTAACGGTAATTCAATAAAAGTGAGGCGTGCAGATTTCGCCAGAGAAATTATCTAATAAATATAGCATCCGATGTGTAATTGGTGCGATCTCGTTGCTGTTACAAATTGGCCATCTGAATTATCGGCTGATGAAAGATTAATTACTTGCATTAATTAAAAGAAAAATTACCGTGTAAAAACAGGTGTTAGGTTAAAAACGTTGATTACTTCTTGAGGCAGGTCAATAAATCATGAATGGATTATGGCCGCGGGTTTGAAAACATTTGTCTAACGTTTTTTTTTTTTACTTTTCGTTCTTTGCATCATTCGCGTTACAAAATTGAACGGAAACTCGTTTCATCACAATGTAGAAATTTTCCATTGATTATGTAGAGTGATGCATATTTTTAAATAATATTTAATTTTGTTTATGTTGTTTATTTTTTTAGGGAAAAGTGGTCATCAGGCCGATCGCCTTCAAGCCGATGGGTGTTCCAGCAACTGGACGCTTGTCCAATGCCGGTGAACGTTACGGCTCCACTCCTGTTTTGACGGCAAGACCCGGATCCCACATCACCATATACGGAAGTAAGTCATAATTCTAACAATAGATAATATATTAACTTTTATACAAACATCGTCTACGAAACCTTAACCTTTTCCACTCAGTGGGCCAGACGTATTGGCCCAAAATATTTTTTAGCAAACAACTTGAATCTAGTGTTTTTAAATTTAATTTAAAAAATGAATCTTTTATTGAATCGGATATCAGATCAAACCTTATAGATGCTTCTTATTAATTTTTCCTGAGAATATCTCTTTTAATAAATTAAAAAAATATATATAAACTTATAGATTTGACTAAAATTGGACTGGAAAGGGTTAAAACCTAAAACGAGCTTTAAATTTGCCATGAAATTTTGGGTCAAATTTGTATGGCTGGATATCAAAAAACGTATAAACAACTATAAAACAAAAACACAGAAGTGGTTTACGGTGGGTGTTGATGTTGGGTGTACTGTATGTGGAAAAAAATACAGTTTTTTTTTATAATATGACATTATATAACAATTTGTTATATTATTGTTATCCAAAATAAAAAAAAAGTCATCTGTTTATAAAAAAATATGTAACACAAAAGCAATGCCCAATGAATTCGAGATCGAGTAGACGAATGTGCTGCGACTTGACAGCACGCGTCCGGCCGTTAGACTGCATACAAAAACATTAGTTTCGCTCGCCGAGACCCTACGCCCACATAAGCGACGGTACTGTATGCGGTTGGGCACGTGTAAGGTCGTGCAGCGGTCATAGCGGACGTCTTGCCCAATACATTCACGCGCGTGATACGATATCCTGCCGGCCGTTTACAAAAATACTTTAAATATTAAATATTCTAACCTTAAATATATTTTTCATGTTCTATATTTTGCGGGTGTGCTGCGCCCCCTGAATATACGCCCCTGGTATTTAGTATATATTTTTTTTAAAATAAAATACATATGTTTGAATAATAATAATATTTTATTTATTATATTTCTCTTTTTTACACGATTTCCTATACCGTAATGTTGTTATTGTTAACCCCGACTGAGCTAAATTAGTAGTCGGATAGGTGTCCGATAAAAACTAAGAATTTAGGGAATTCTTTACAACACCAGCCAGGGGTTATATAACAGGAAGACTCATTCCGCATGATTTATAAAAATAATAGTTATGTGGGTAGTTTGGTGGGTGTAAATTAATTAATAGAATGCCTTATACCCATGCCAACTGAAATAATATTAAAACTAACCAGTGTCGTGGTTTGACACTGGGGGAATATTAGCGTGAGAGGCTCATTTCCATTGCATCTTTAAAATCTTTAAAATGTTCATCAAATCTTTAATGAATTACGCTTTGTAATATTTATGTTATGCAATTCATTCATCATAGTCAAATAAATAAATAAAATACCAAAATGCCATTAAAATGAGTACATATTTTGAAATTATGATAATTATAGTAATCATAATTTTTTTACACGATTTTCTACATCACAATATTGTTCTTTTTTAAAATATCTCTGTTTTTAAAATACAGGAAACCAATCTTTAAATTTCGTATTTAGTATTATCTCTTTTTACATGGGTTTTGGTGGAACGTATCTACCGTGCAAAAAAGGATCTAGTGTACACAAATATTTATAATAAATATACCTGAAATGTGATACATATATAAAATGGGTACGTATTTTGAAATAAATTACGAAAATTATTTGAATTAGTACTTTTTTACACGATTTTCTATAAAACAATGTTGTTTTTTTTAAATATCACGGTTTTTAAAATATAGGGTAACATTCTTCAAATTTATATTAATTCAATCACTTTTTACATGATTTTTGGTGGAACGTATAAAAACGTGTAAAAAAGAGTTGAGTGTTTAATTTAAGTATGTAAAATCTCAATACAGTTCATTATTAACAGTTAATCATTTCCAAACAATTACATATAATAAAATATTATTCATTTTTTGTGTCAACAAAATATTTAAAAATATAATTTTTTAATAAAAAAAAATGAATCATCTTTGTTGTCTATAAGTTGAATTACCCATGTAAATATTTTCGAGTTTGCTACCTGGCCCATCGATCCTAATATTTTTACTATCTGGCCCTTCCCAAATTAAATTTGCCGACCCCTGGTCTAGACAAAATTAAAAATAATATAAATATAATCCATCAGCAAGTTCCTTATTAACTTAGACTCACAATTTAGCTTACTTACTTACTTTAGCAACCAATATATTTATGTTACCTACGAGTATCAAATATTGAATATCGCTGAATCTACTTGGATTATATTTTTTCTTATTGTTCTTAATCCTTTTTATGTAAATTTAATAAATCTATTGTTATATCTATGTATCTGAATAGTATTTTTCGGTAAAATTGATTGAAAAAAAACACCTAATATGCATTGTGTTTTGGGGATTTTTTGACCTGGAACCGACCCTAGGACATTAGGGCTTTTAGCATTGTATTTATATATATATAACCTAATCAATCTGTTGTTTTGGACTTTACCTGTGATTTTTTTAAATACCACACTAAACGTCTATTCATCTGCATTGTATGAAAAATTATATTAGCAAAAAATATGTTTTCAGAATTTATTATAAATCTCGCATTGATTTGAATAATATTTGTGACAAATTAGAATATTATCATTGATCTTGAACGATTATGCATTCAAAACTTATGCCAATATTTATCAAGCTATGTTAATTTTTATGCGTTATTTAAATTATTTAAGAATTAAATACATATTAAGCAAATTATTACGAAAGACAGAGCCATTTCTCAATATTAATTTAATTTAAGCTGTACTGTCCTGGAATTACATACCTCGAGTCCGCAAAGACTGTGGTAAAAATCTTAACAATAATAACACAAAAAAAAAACAATACAGTCAATTTGGCTGTGCCATCGGACACTTCAAAAAACATTCCATTCGGCACGTCCCACCAGTCTGGCGCCATAGCTCATTGCGCCAAAGTCATGATCTAATTCTCTAGATGCCGGACCAGTTCCTCGCCACTCCCATCTACTGTACATGACACATTTCTATTATCCGCGAGATGAGCGTATAACTTTTTTCATCGGCGATACAAGGTCGTCTGCGCGAACAATGGCGCGCCGAAGAGCCCTCCCGAAGCGCGCAGACGCGGACCCCCTGCAACCAGAGGTCCCGTCCGACGATGCTGCGTTCCCACGTTGAACGCTACGCAGCCAAAAAGCGAAAATCGACCGTCAATTACTGTTACCTGTTATTACCTGAGACTGACAACAGAGCGGCGACGACCGGATTTGTCATAGGCGCAAAAAAGTTAATGGTAATGTGGCCAAATTTACAGCGTACTTCTATTTTAGTCGTGTCAGATTGTAATGGGATCTGGTGGCAGTGAATCTAATCGAAGACAAAAACGAAGTAGGTGGCATTCCTCCATGGCGTCGCTTTTTATGATATTGGTATTGTTAAATAACAATTCGGGTCTCAACGATAAGTAATTAAGCTCTGACAGTGAAAGGTAACCATTGCAGGTATATATTATTACATCGCAAATGCCTCACTTTGCCCTAAATTCTGTCTCGATAATATCTCTCGAAGAGGCAGAGTGAGCCGAAAAAGCGCTGGCATAAAGATTAATGAAGTTCAGTTATTCTCAAACATTATACCATTATAATCGTTGCTCAACTCCATCCTCCACCTCAATTCATCCATCATGGCGGCTCGAAAACAACCGTGACATCCGAAGGGGGTCTCAGATACCCTAAACATTTCAAGTCGAATGAATTCTTGATCATCAATATCTTGACATTTTTTTAAAATTAATTATTCTAAAAATAAAAATAATTATACATGATATGCTTCATAATTTGGTCGATAAATCATACACTAGTCAATATGACGCGTAAATGACAACGCTCTCGGCGATGTCTCACCGCAGACTAAGCTCTAGCAGAACGTGTCGCTCGTACGTTTCATTCACACTATTGTTATTTTTCGCAATTGTTGACAATAAAGAACAATAATCTATTCTTATTCTTACCCTTGTTTCAATAAGTTATAGGGGGCGGCTCGTCCATATACACTACGGAGCTGCAGCACCCCCAGCAAATTGAGGAAAATATTTTTTTTGTATATGTATCATCAAAATTACAAATATAATTTAATTTATTAATCTGGTCGGTGCCTACGCGGATAGTGTTACTCCACGTGGTGTGGAGTAAGAGCGCTGTCTGGTTATCAAGCCGGTAGCGGAGTGCAGGGGGGGGGGGGGGTTCTTGCTGTTAAGCGCTGTGTCGCACTGCGATTCGGTGCAGTCATACTGACTCACAGCTTCTTTGAGCCACGCCCCGCTTGTCACTTACTTTATTATTGTTATTATTATTTAGTAGTTTTACCTCACCTTATTTTTTATATTTTAAAATAACATATGACCGAAATACTTTTTAATTTTTAATATTCCGCAGCACCCCCAAATATTTTACCCACGAGCCGCCACTGAATCAGCTAGAATCGTTTGATAAGTACCGAAAAATGTTAGAGCTTTCAAGGACGAAGCGTGTTAAAAACTAAACGGCACTTCAACCTCTTCACCTCTTGTAGGTTTCTTCTATAAATGCCGTAAAATTTAATATTTCGGGCAAATCATTCAAGAACTAAAATATAAACTCTCATGAAAAGGAAATTAATATACAATAGAGTGCCTGACTTCTTTCTACTCTCGAATAACAGAGAACAATATTAGAAACCTGTAAAAACTCAATAGAACATTTACTTAATACGAATAAAGCACATGAAGTATAGCTTGATCTAATTTCTCCAACAGCGCCCTCCACAACATTTCGTTACTCTACATTGTGATCTGATCACCAGATTTCTAAGATCTTCCCGAACAACGTCTCTCTGCGAATTTCAGTTTCATCTTTTTCCACTGTGTTCCTGAACCACGCTTTTTGAAGAAAAAAAAACCAACAAAGCATTAATGAAAGCTAGAAACGTAGTGAAAAAGCATTGATTGTACATAATTCTTTGCAAAGTATTTGAATGACATTCTTTTAGAAGATTTTGTGGACACTGATTCTTGGAAAAGTGCTTCACTATTCGTATGGATTATGAAGGAACAGCAGAGAGCAGAATAACTTTGAAGCTTGCGCACTAACTACAACATCAACGCCTAATTTATTTCATGTATTACATACCTATTACCAGTGGGTATTACTGTATCATATTACTGGATGTATAAAAACTATTTATTTTTAAGCGAATCCTACGCTCTGCCAAGCAAAGAACCATTGTTGCTGCTGAATATGGTTTAAGTTTCATCATTTCGTGTTATTACCGAGTAAATGAGTATTACGAAACGCGCATATTGAAAAGACGTGGAAGTCGATTACGAAACCGATTTATGCTTATTGAAGATTTAAAGCACATGCAGTAGGCGAAACGGTTAATTTATTGTGGATTCGTCTAGACCAGAAGACGTCGAGGATTGAATCATTATGCGACGGAATCGCACGCGAAAACAAGAGTAATAAGACCCACTATACTTATTCGCCATTAGCACCCGACAGCGCCGTCGGCGGCGCTGAAACGGCGTCGTTTAGCGTCGGTCTCTGTCATTACACGGTTGACACACATCTATTTGCCGGCTGGTAATTGGATCGAATCTCACACACGGTGATTTGTAAACGCTCATTAATTTGACACATCATATGTTATTACCGCGGGCTGATTGCCCAATTTACGGCGTTGTGTCGGAGAGCGCGATTTTCCTTTTCAAAAGCGCAACGTTGAGCAATGCGATTCTGTGTATTTAAGAAAAACTATATGCGATTTATTGCATTACGGCGAACATTGGTCGATGCCTTAATAAAAAGTTAACCGCCGTCCAAGGCACTGTTTATTTATCCGAAATTGCAGGCGCCCGGTCTCCGTAAAGACCGGGCCGCAAAAAAAGGAGTACGATCATCTCCATTGCTTGACATTTGCATATAAGAGCTGGCTGGCTATATAAGGAGGTCCGATAATGGGTCAGTCAGACCCCGGCGTTGACCGGGCGAGATCACAACGGAAACCGTTAGCAACACACTTCCTCCACGAGGTCATTGCGCAATCCGCGCCCGGTGCCGGTGGTGCACGGAGAGATGGTGTTGCCACTTTTTACACGGCTATTACATCAATCATCAACGGCGAGCGTACAAGAGGCACTTGATGCAAATACAAACCTTGTTCTTCCGCCTCGGACCGATATTCGACACGGTGCAGCCAGGGTAGCCAACGAACGGTCCACTCCATTCTATCAATAGATGCAGCAACGAGTTCAAATATTTAAATCTCTCCAGAATCCCATGAATTCTTCATCTGTAGCGGTTATTCCACCATGCGCGAGATGATTTTCCCGCGCTTTAATTTGAATTTAAAGCTCCCTAGCGGGATCTAGTGGCATGATCGAAATCACTAGCGCCATTATACCATGGCGTCCCTGCAGGCAGTAACCAACCTCTCTGCCCTCAGCGGTAGTGACATTAAGACGTTCCCACATTTCTCTCCGGTAAAATGTAGCCGCCATTGGCCACGTGCTACATCCGGACGCCACCATGACGACTCTGGATATTTCCTCTCGTCTTCCTCGTGGTAATCCCCATCGACACCGTATTCCAAGTAATTCATACCAGACGACGCGAAAAGGAGACCCTGTAGCTGTCACTGTCTGTGACACATGTAGGGAGACTACCCAGGAGACCCTGCGTCTTAAAACTTCCCAATCGCTATCGTCTACGAACGATGACCAGCTAAAGGCTGCGCTTGTGGCTATGACCATCGACAGACGATCGATCATCCACTTTTCTGAAATTAATTAAGTGAATAAATGTGTCTATATGTGTTCTCTAAACAGTGTTTACAATTCTATCACCGGCGAAAGTAAAGGCTTTCCATGGTCCGAGTCACGAACTCTCCTGTTTTTTCTGATTTTTTTACTCCATTTTTCAAACCTTTATAATCGCAGTTACTGCGATGGAATCTGCCATATTCATTACTTGGTATATTTTCTTCTAATATATAAGCTGGCCCCAGCCAGCCTAGACACTTCTTAAACACTCAAGATTTATATCGTAATATCAGTCAGATTTTCTTCATCAGCTCAGTTTTATTGTTACAGTCGGAATTATTAGTAAACTGGAGGTCACATTTCAGGGGTATCATGATCAAAAGGCGAATAGTTACCAGCTTAAAACATTTGATATGTGGTGCTACCGTAGATGTTGAAGATTTCATGGAGAGAAGGCGTCAAGAATACAAACTTCTTCACAAAGAGCGTGAACTTCCGGACGCTGTAAAATTTAGTACTTACAAAATATTGCTTTCTGCAGACCATCATGAAGCGAAAAGTGGAATGTAAATGATGGTTGGGAAGAAAGAAGAGGTCATGGCTCCAAAACTGGACAAATCCTACGTACGCTAAGTGACAAGGCACCTGAAGAAAAAGAAGATATATAAGATCGTTTATAGTCATTCTAGTGCAAATGGAGTCGACTATCTCCTTCTTTTCTCCATTCATATTCATCTGTTGGGGAAATTGCATTTTTCTTACTGATAACTAAAACTTCAAGCTACATCAAAACAAAAATACTTGTATGCTTAGCACTCCATGATATTTCAGGTGTCATTTTTCAAGTAATTGAAATTGAAGAAATTTTGCACCAAATTTCGCTTCATAGTGTTTTTGTATCTTCGATAATCGTCGATAATTTTAGCTTTTGTTATTCTTCTTTAACTTCTGGCTCTTAGTTTCAACTATTCTTAAGCAAAGAACTAAGATAGATAATTTAATGTACCCTCTCCAGATCAGGAAGACTAACTGATTTGAGTAGATTGCTTTCATCTATTGTCACCGATTTTAATATGAATGTGGTAATCTAAGTTATACCCCTTTTAACAGTTCCTTATTTGGTAGCTATTAACCGATCCGTCACAGCGGCTCGAAAACCAAGCGCGTCGTCCAAAAGAGGTCTATTTATAATGGAAAATATACCCCAACTAAAAACAAATGGATTATTCTGAGAATAAAAATAGTTATTAATGAAATGCTTCAAAAGCTGGTCGATATTTTGGATTTATCTACTAATCATTATGACGTATAAATGACACGCACACCCGGCGATGTCCCACCGCAGACGCAGACGACACGCCGTCGGTAAATCGATCGCAAAATTCCCATTAGTATACGTTTCACTCGCTCTTGGCACATCGTACTGGATGCGAGTGAAGAAAAACATCGCGTTTGTGGCGACATAAGCGAATATTGGTGTTTTTATATCATTTTTTCAGCCACCTTTTCGTAAAAACTTTTTTTAATGAAAATAAGTATATGGGTCATTTTCAAAGGAGCTCGGATTATTGTTTTTTCTCCCTTGTAATGAATCTTTAATCGACCTGAAACAATAACAGCTCAAAGGAGCAAGATCTGGTGAATATGGAAGATATTTAATCCCATAATCGCTATGGTCACCTCGGTGTGACAACTATCAATTGACTCCACACGCTAACATCACATACTGGGAGCGTTGTGTACAAGTTATTTGGGGGAGAATACTCAAATGTTACTTTTAAAAAGGGATAAACTCAAATGTTACCTTTAAATTTGCAATCTTGTGACTCTTATAATTTGGAATTTGCCAATTAATAGTTGACAACCCTGTACGTTATACGGTTATGGATCTCAAAAAAATATTATGTGTTGTTAATCTCTTGTTCAGTTTGAATATTCATGGTGTTTATGATACGCAAATTAAAATAAATACATTTGTTCTGCAAGAACAGCGCATTTTCTGTTTACATAACATATTTTCTTCGTTTATTATTTGTATTAGCTAAATGATCTTGGTCCATCGTTGTGAACTGCATCCAATGCCAATTAACCACAGTAGTCCTATCTTATATAAGATATATGCTTCTTCTTTATCATTTATTTACCGATTTTTTTTCTGGATTTCAGGCAGTAGCGACCTCCGACACCACCACCACAACGGACCATCAAACTATTCCCTGGATAGAAAGCTACTCTCAAGCGCCGCCACTTGTTCGCCGACCCTGTCCTCTCTACCGCACTCGCTGTCCAACGGAAGGAAACTCTCCAACTACGATTCGCTGGAGAGCGTCAGAAAATCGCCAGTGTCCACATCTGCACCGCACACCAACGGGTAAATCGATTTTTTCCCCTCTACCACCTCGTTCGCACATGTTTCGCGGCGATGAATCGACGAAACGGTATTTTACTTTTTCACCGTCCTGTCAATCAGTCCAGAGTAAACATTAACGGTGACATCATCTATAATCGCTTAATAACCATTGATAACAATCGCAACCACCGCTGGAGGGGGTCGGTCAAGTGGCCCAATGTGAGATCGATGCACTTATACGGAGACAGACAAAAAAATAATCATCTCGCAACGCCGTTCTGAATGGTTTTTTGTTTATTATTGTTAATTGGATTGCTGTGGAAATTTTATTTAAAAAAAAATGGCATCGACATATTAAAATTTATTTGAAAAAATCATTTTAATATCCATCGCTAGAGCATTTCTATAACTATTTATTGATGGTTTAAATATTGGATAGATTTTATTTATAATTTATTATATACATAGATGTCGTTTTACATTTAAAAATAAACAAAAGAATCAAAACAAGCAATTTAGATAATAAATAAATAAATTAGAAGATGGTGTTCGTTGCATTTGTTAAAATATTTAAATTGTTCAATACACTCGGCGTTTAATGGCTGTTTTACATTAAAATTTTACAACACTCTACATGTTTAAACATTATATAGATAACGCGGTGTTTATGTATTTCTTTAAACCCTTTTGTTGTTGAATCTTGTGAATCATTCTATGAATAACACGTATTTCTTAAATGACTTATTTTCAACACAGTTATTCGAAATAGATATATTATTATGAAAGTATTTTATTTATATACTGGTAGATAAGATACTGTGGATATATAAAGATGGGAGATGTGTTCCATTACTTAAAATCAGGTCGTATTTACTTACCAAAATTCTTCAAGAATATCTAGATGACACAAAAAAAAATCTCTAAATTAACCAAATACCTTTTTTTTAATTTCATGCAAATGACATTTATGAAAAGTAATGCTACCTTCTAATGAAGCAACAATTATATTTGTCCGTCTTTGGTCTAACTAATTTATACGGAAAAATAATTATAATCAAAAATAACCTTTCTAGTTAGATCAATTATCCATTTCCAATGGTTCATCTACAACACTGATAGAATCAATCTCAAAATCCTTGAATCTCCTGGATTAATAAAACTACAAGCTCGTTCTTTTTAAAACTACCCTCCAAATATTAGCAGTTTTTAAATACTACCTTTCAAGAACTATCTAAAATATCCCCCATGTTTAGTCCCAAAAAAAATAATTTATGAGTAAATGATTAGGCCATTCAAATTAAAAATATATAATAAAGGTTTTTTACAATTTATTTCTATTGTACAGTTTTTAAAATCATCGTGAATTAAGCAATTTTCTCATCAGGATATTTTTTCTAATCAAAATATTGTTGAAAATATCTTACTAATAATAAATTCATATGTTGAATATTTTTTACGAGCTCTACGTAAACGGATGCGTTTATTATCAGACAGCAACATTTACTGAATGAATAGATTTTCAATTTAAATTTAATTGAAGTCTAAGATGGGTTTTTTATTTAAAATTTGACAGGTGGGAAGACTTCTGCTTAATTATAAATCAAAGAGTCAAGATTATTACGCTTTTATTATCTTCGGGGATGGGAAGAAGTCTCAGGGGGGCGTACTCGGCGAATATGGAGGCTAAGATACGTTACAGTATTGTTTTTAGCCAAAAATTCTTTCATCCATAGAACACACGTGAATTTTTTCGACCGTTAAACTTATCATGTAATTACAATATGACTACAAATGTCAAGATACGTCAAGAACATTTGTATCAACAATAAAATTAAAATGTTATGTTAAAAAGAAAATTTGATATATATCAGGACTTCGGGCAGAAATTGAACTGAAAACCGTAAAAACCGTTATATTTTACTAAACAAAAACCGGAGCTGAACCGAAAAAATATCTGTATATTTCGGTTCAGACCGATTTAACCATTTAAACCGATGTTTTTTTTTAATTAAAAAAAACGGTTCGTATCTCTGATGTAATAATTTTATTTATTTGGATATGATTTATTCATACAATTGCATCTTGTTAACCGAACCGTTCACGGCGGCTCGAAAACAATCGCATCGTATGAATGGGGTATATTTATAATGGAAAATAGACCCCAAGCATTTTAAAATATGATTATTCGATTATTCTAAGAATAAAAATAGTTATTCATGATATTTCACTCGCATTCAGTACATCGTACCGGATGCGAGCTAGAAAAAACATGGCAACAGTCTCTTTTAGACAAACACAAAAGGTTTGTGACATGTAGGATTTATAATATTCTAAAAAGTCTATAACGACTAGGTTAAAAACACTAAGAAATGGTCGATTTCGCCTTTTTTGATATAAACTTTTACATCGACCCAACAAAAAAAACCGTAATAATCACGTAAAACAATATACACCGCCCTCATATTTTATTTATTTATTCATCTCGCATTTCTTTGTCTGCGTACAAAATCTAGATTTGTTTACGTCGGACTTTTCTTGCGTGAAGCATTTTCTCAGTTTCACCGGAGTGTTCACGCTCGCCGATTTTCTTCATTATCGTATACGCTTTTTTCTGTAATGTTGCGTTTTTATTCTTCCTCCTCGGCAACATAATCGTTTTCAAATTTAACGAGTTGTTGCCCTTAGAAATTGAGTGGCACGCGAATGGTTCAGTGTATTGTTTTGGCCCGGAACGAGACGGACGTGCTCGACGAGTGCTCCGACAACTGATCTAATCAAAAAAATAATAATAAATAAATAAATAATAATAAATAACATGTGCAGTGAATGAGGAAAATTTCATAAAGTCAACATTGTAAGTGTTTGCCGAGTTTATTGTTATAATGATAATGCTTTATCTATCGCTCGTCGGTTGTTGCAATAAAAAGACATGTCTTCTGATCGCGAAGAATGGTGATTACATTTTTTATAATTAATATTTATATGCATAATGCATTTTTGAATAGATTTGCTTTTCTAATTGTAATTAGATCGTTGCGTAATTTTAAATATCTCGACGATTATGCAAAATTATCATTGATAGGGATTCAATTCGGTATTAGAAAGCATTTGATACCGTTCGATTTTTTTGTTATTATTATTATTGAGCTGCTTTTTGAATGAAAAATCTATTTGGAGCGTGTCTGACATGCATTACTTTATGCAGTTTTAATGCAACACGAAATGATTATCCGCTGGACATTGACCAACGGCGTCCAACATGCGAATCTCAGACCCAATTTTCATTGATCAATGACCAGTGCTATTTTGCTCGACGTTTAATTATGTTACCCTCGATATAAAAAAAACGCATTTATTGCACGCCATTGCAAAATAGCAATTTTATTTTGGATCACAACTTGCGCCACCGCGTTTCAAAAAATTCGCTCGCGCACAAAAAAAATCGCAAATACCGGTTAATACTAATCGTGCGGTGAAAGTGGGTGTAAAAAATGCAATCGATAATAATTATTTAATCGATATGAAGAAAGTCAAACGCTTCGTTTATGCAAATGCGTTTTGACGTAATCCGATCGCTGATGTTGGCACTCCTGGCTATTTTGCTATAATATGAATGTGTTAGCTGTTATTATTATTATTTTATTTCATAAAAACGCTTTCCATTGTGAACAGAGCGTAACGATCAACGCTAACCGAGTGTGAATCCTTGGTTTGTGCTGGTGAAGATCGTTGACTTCGGCTGTAGTAAGAACAATGTCCATTGCTCTACAAAATGACCAAGGAAAAACACGCAAACAGTGTGACCAACCGAATTAATGTGATAAATTTAAAAAAAAGATACGACGCCATCTTTTGGAATTAGCTGTGACGAGCGTGGGAAATCCGTATATATATATTTTTTAGTTCATACTTGAACCAATAATCAGCAAAATATAATAAATAAAAAAACGATTTTGAAGATACGTGTGATCCATCATAGTGACCGTAGTCTGCATTTTTAATTAGAAAAAAGATAGAAGATCAATCCAAATTTAATTAATTCATGGTCTAGCTTTCAGCCAAATAAAAGAACTGTATATTGCCTAATGAGAGCAATAAATCTAATCTTTCTTCCATCTGATATCACTCTCTAACATCTTCCATTTGTTCTATTTGTTCTGAATTTCATTTGCAAACGGGCATATTTGACGTAAAAAACTGTAACTATAATAGGTTCTACTTAAAAGGATGCATTTGATTTGTAAAAGGGTACATTTGATTTGTAAAAAGATGTATTGGATTTGTAAAAAGTTGTATTTGAGTTTTAAAAGGGTGCATTTGATTTGTAAACGTATGCATTTGATTTGCAAAAGGATGCATTTGATTTGCAAACGTTTTTTGTATTTCACGTAAAAAAACTGTAACTGTAATAGTTCTACTTCTTCAATACAGCCTGCCCTATCCTAGATCAGACTTCTGTCAACGACTCCAATCATTCTTTCGTGGATGTCTTCTCGCCTTCTTAGCTAGGTATGAAGTGTATCCACTCAGTAAATTCTGGCTGATAACTGTTATCATATGTCGTGCTATGCCGCGTGATTTAGAGCAATAACGCTGTGTGCTACTCAGGGCTACCAGTATCGTGTATTGGATGGATGCGGGGCGGCTACGGGGTGGTAGGGGATCTCGTCGCTAAACGCCATGAGCTTCTTTGAGACACATGCCGCTTATAACTTATTTTTTATATTTTAATTAAACTTTTAATTTTTAACCAATCCGTCATTGCGGCTCGAAACCAGCGGCTCTGGCCGATGGGGTATATTTAGTATGTAATGAATGTATGAAAATAGACCCCAAACATTTCAAGTCAAGATATTGATAAATCCTTCGACAATACCTTGACATTTGTTTTAAAAATGGATTATTCTAAAAATAAAAAAGTTATTCATGATATGCTTCATAATTTGGTCGATAATTTGGATAATTTTAATGTTTTTTCTCGTTCGCACTTGCACATGCGCGATGTTTTTTCTCTCTCGTATCGGGTTCGGAGCGATAAAAAACATCGCGTTCGTGCTCATGCACAATTAAATTGTTGTTTCTATTTTTTTTTCGCAATTGCGGACAATAAGTATTTATTCTTTAGACTATTTTAGACAAATCCAAAAAGTTTGGGACACAGGATTTATATTAAATGAGTTATTCCAAATATACCCCATCGGCACGGCTATGTTAATAATTCGCAGCACCCCCAAATATTTTACCCACGAGCCACCACTAAAAATAAGTCTAAATTGTTAAGAAAATAAAAGTAAAATTTGAAATTACATAAAAAAATCTGGTTGCCTCAACAAACTTTATTTGATTAATCAGTCTTTTTTTTAAATATAATTATATGTAATTCGTGCCAGAGTCGTTTTTAATTACTGAATGTAACATAATGATAATTAAGAACAAAGCTATAAAAATGAGGACAGTTCCGCGTAAAGATAAAAAATGTATGGTCACCAGATCTTTTCTAAAAGCAATTTGCGATGCTAGTCAGTCTAAGCGTGAACCCTCTCCCCTTACCTCTCGCTTGTCAAAACTATCCGAATAAAAAAATATTATCTAAAACATATGGACACCGTCATTTATAAAAAGATTTTAAAACCATAAAAATTCCCAATATAAACTCCCCCTCCTTATTTAAAAATTCCCAATATAAACTCCCCCTCCTTAAAAAAACGTTATTTATTAAATTATTAATATTCATTTGTTTCATAGAAGAAAATAATTTAATTTATTTTATATTTATTAAATCGAATTTAATATTATTTTCAGGGGTCACAAGTGGACGTATCGCGGAATGGTGGGCAGTGGCGCAGTCAGCGGAACCCAAGGTGGAAGTCTGCAACAGCTAGCGCCATCGCCATGCGACTCAGGCGTCTCAGAGCTGGAGGCAGCGTTGAGAGACCGCGACTCTGAGCTAGCTCACCTTCGACAAACGATGGAGCACAATGAGCAAGTCATATTCAGGTTAGTACCAATACAATACTACCCTTACGTTATGCAATTTTCTTATTTATTTGTAATGCACACGTTCATATTTTCCCTATTTCCATTCAAACAGTGAACAATCTTCCAGAGTGTATCAAGAGAAGGAACGCGTCTGGGAGCGTGAACTGCGTCGGATGAAGGCCGTTCACGAGAGCAGACTGCGTGCCGGCGCTCAGAAAGCTCTGAAATTGGAACAGATGCTTATGATGCAAACATATCAGTTACAGCAGGATAAGAAGAGACTTTGTGACGAAGCGGAAGGTGCTCGTCAAGAAGCCGATCGGCTTCGTGCACGCTTAGAAGACACTGAATGGACGCTATGTCAAAAAACTGGAGAGATCGCCCTGTTGAAAACTCAACTTAAAGACGCACAGGTATAATAATCAATCATAAATATAAAATAATTTCATATGTGAATACAGTCGCTATATAAAAATATATATTTCAGGGTGAACAGACTGCAAAAGGACATGAAATTCTTCAACTTAAAAATGAACTGCGACAAGTTAAAGATAGTCTAGATAGGCGAGAGAAAGATTTTGCAAAACTCAAATTAGAAGTCGACGATAAAGAAACGTTAATTAAAAAATTGCATTCCGACGTACACAAACTTAGTACCAAATTAAAAGATACCGAGATTGAATCGTTGAAAACTAAAGAACAAAGCAATCGCGAAATAGAGAGACTCAAAACGGATCTTAAAGAATTGCGGGAGGAGCTCTCGGACGTGTCGCTCAGTAATTACGAGGGGATCGAAGCCGGACGCTCACTCCGAGGCATATATGACGTGTGCAAAACCGGCAACGAGTATCATTGGACTTCAAACGATAGCAGTTTAGAAGACGCCGAAGTACAAAGACTCAACGGTGAGCTACCCGATCCTCCGTGCATGGACCCTTGCCATACGAACGCGGAAATCGAACGACTAAAAAGTGAAATAGACAATAAGAAACGGGAATTCGATAAGGAACGGAGGAAATGGTCCGAGGAAAAGGAAAAGGTGTTGCGGTATCAAAAACAATTGCAACTCAATTACGTGCAGATGTTCAGAAAATCTCGGGCGCTCGAAGCGGAAGTCGAGAGTTTGACTTTAGAACTGGACTTGGGTAACAAACACAAGAAGAGCGTAGAAAAATTAAGCAAAACCATAGAACTCTGAGCCGAATTTGTAAAATCAAACAAATTACCAAGGAGACATTCACTTGTCACTCTCTAGTAACACATATTGTGTCATAATTTCCATTTTATTTTTTTTTCATTTTTACGACTTTTTATTTTGTTGTTTGTGATGATAATATAAAATATTTATTGTATAGTTTTTAATTTAGATATGTACACAGCAATTAAATTAAAAAGCATAATATACAGACCAAAATGTAAAATGTCTCAGTCACGAACTCGCTGTTATTTAATGAGAACAGATGAAACGTCGCATTCGAAATGTGTTTCCAGCGTAACGTAAGAAATATTAATAATTTCATGTTATTATAATGATTGAGTAGGTATTCCAAAAAAGTTATATTTGTAATATTCTTTACTCAGAATTTGCACTGAATTTATATTTAGCTATAAGTTATTTTGCATTCACCCTCGCGGTAATGTACATAAGTGTATGATTTTTTTTAATAAAAACAATTTATTATTAATAACATCTTTTATTAAAATATGTTAATTGAACTCTTGCTTATAATACAATTTTAATTTTAAAAAATCTGTAATATTAATATATAAGTAGGCAGTCCTGACGTATGGAACTCTCCCTCGATCAGCACGACCATCAGTATTTCATGATGACTTGCTAAATTCCTCTATTGAAGCAGATCACCTTTATACTTGTAATGTGGGAGCTTCTCAGGATTCGGTATGGATATAATAGTGGATGCGACGAGACACAAATTCACAAAAACTAATAGAATGGAAAAATTGACCTAGCCGACCCGAGCCGAGGGTTACATATTTACTTCTTGGACAATTACAACATCAAAGAGGATTGACTAACAATATAATTTGATAGCAACTCTAGTAACAAAGTGCACTGCGTACTATCCCGGTAGTTTATCGCCTTCTTACATGGCTATCAGTCTAGAAACTAATTTTAATACTCTGGGGTATCTATATATTGCAGAGAAAAAATAACCCTTTTCTTTGTCTTGATCCATGACACATGCCGATTAAGTCATTCTATTCGATACATCTCAAACCATGAGGCCCCGCTCTTGATGTATGAAACAGTGCTGTACTTTGATCCGTAATATAGCAAACACTGAGAGATGAAATACTTCTGGAATCATATTCCGGTTAATGTTTCCCATAAGAGCGAATACGATGTCACTCAGAATTGATCTCTACATGCCATAAACCATGCAAACTGATTTTCCAGCTTTCCTCCGACGTTCCAAAAATTCTCAAAAATCTAAATTTACAGTGCATGAGGATTTGAAACACGTCAGTAAAGGCAGCAGGATAGAAATTTAGATGATGCACAAGCTGTCTCTCGTTAGCAAAGAACACTGAATCTACACGTGTAGATCGTTGCTGTCTAGATACAGAAATCACCGAAGCCGAAAAATAGATAACTTATGACAATGCGAATAGAAAAAATCAATGACTGACCAAAAATTAAACACCTATTCCGACACCGAAACCAGGATTAACACCTCAGAATGTTCTTTTGTGCATTTGGTGAGATATTTGCAGCATCATCCGTTATGAACTTTCAATAGCAGCAGATGTATATTGTCAACAACTAAAAAATTAAATCAAATGTCCCAATTTACTCAATAGTAAGTGAATTATTCTTCGACACAACAACGGACGTAATCACAAAGTGAATCAGATGAAAAAATGCAGTAGCTTAACTAGGAACAGTTACTTCATTTCTCATACTCACCAGACTTAACACCGTTTGGTTCCTGAGAGCATTCATTACGAGAAAATAAAATATAGACGATATAAAAAATTATCTTGATACTCATTTTGAAACTAAACCACCTAGTTTTTTTCCAGAAGAGAATTAAAAAATGACCAGAGAGGTGGTAATTAATTATAAGCAATAAGAATTATAATATTTTAGATTAATATGTATATTTTCCCATGATGAAAGAATTGCTATTGTGTGACAAGGTAAATAATCATTTGCGACTTGTCACTTAGGACTTGTTATAAGCAGATAATGCCTAGAAAAGAAGCAAACAAATACCGAGGCAAACCCTCGCCTATTTGCCTGGAGACAGTTGAGAGGGTAAAATCCGATACCAACATGGTAGAAGATGTACGACCAATGCCAGCAATGACCAAGAGAGGGAAGCTCTTTTACAGAAAACCGCATACCAAGACGGTTTGGCTCCCTGCGGTATGGACACAAAAGGGGAGCCCTCACGTCACGTGAGACTTTCCTTTGGCCTCGGCTACCAATTGATACTCAGGTAAGACCCATACACTCAGCGAGTGAGTGTCTCAAGACTGACATATGATGAAATGATGTATAAATTAAAAACATTTTTTTGATATAATAAAAAATAATGGACTTCCTTCTGAACAACCTGTTATTAGAAATAAGCTTAATTTCTTTAACGCTATGATAAATTTCAGGCTTTCTCTGTGCTCTTGAGATAAAATAGAGTGGTTCAAATGCATAAAATAATAGTAAAAATATTTATTATAAAAGGATAAATAAATAAAAATGCCAAATAAATCTTTTTTAAACACACTGAATATATTTCATTCTTTCAACATTGTGCTCAAAAATTCAAACCCCAAAAACAACCAACACTTAAATATTATTCAACAGAAATAAAGATACATCTTTTCATATATATTCATATAATATTAGCAATAATAATAAATTAATCGGTACAATATTAATATATATCGGAAATCATATATTGGAAGAATAATTACACGAACATTTTTCAAATACAAACAATCATAACAAACGTTTCAGATTTTCAAATACTCTCAACAAATACAATATTACGATTAATATAAGTATACAAGGTCATTTCTTACGATTTAAAAATGCACACAAAAATCTTAACCTAATCTTCAATAATACTCCTTTCGTGATCGACGTGTCCCAGCGATTAAATTATTTTATTAACGCAGGTATATCGATCATCGTGAACCAAATTTATATTTTTGGAATTACGGCCGTTATCGTTTATATATTTTCAATGCGGTTTAAAAACGTCCGGGGAAATTTGCACCCAAAAAACTTCTTCTGGCTCTGAAGCCGAGGTTTTCTTTTTGATTTGTATCCTTTGGTGCTTCCAATCCGGCCATGTCTTTGGGCTTTTTTGTACCTTTCGATTTTTTTATTGCCTCGGCTTCCCTTACATCGATAACGCTCGACTTTTTACGCCATTTAAACCACCAGTATTCGAATCCTAGCGTTATACAAGCCAATCCGATTCCCATGAATATGACGATAAACACTCCCCCTATATTTTGTATCGATATTCCATCGGCTTGATCGTCTTGCTTCTCGCATTTCTTTGCAGACGGATTATTGCTCCACCATGTCTCTTTCAATTTCTCCAGTTTACGTTTATTCAACAATTGTAATATTCTAAAATAAAATTAATATTAATATTTAAATGATTGGTTATTGCATATCGATATGCGATAATACTTACGCGTTATTAAACTGGTCCTTTAATGGTGAGCCCTGTTGAACGGCTATCGCATACGGCTTTCTAGAAAATTCTTCACCAACGCTCTGTAGATCGCAATTTGTCATTTCATAAAAACGAACGTCGGTAGCATCTGCTAACCAAGCAAATCCTTCGCTCGAACTCTTAGAAGCCCTGACTCTATCTAATGCTTCTTCTACTGTGTTCGGTAATCCGGCTTCTTTCATAGCTTGCCACATTTTCGTGTATTTATCACTTACTGGATAATCCCATACGGCCAATTTTGCTCGTTCGACTTCACTGAGACTGTCGTTTAAACTCATATCCTTCCATATTCTATTGATCATAATAAAATGCATTAAACAAACAATTAAATATTTATTTTAATACAAATATTATTGTACATACTCGTAAAAACGACCCTCGATATCAGCCATTCGTTGAAAGTATGTCATAGCTGCCGATCCATTGATCGGAGCGTATTGGATTTTATATTGTTTGGATAGATCATCTAACGATTCAACAGGAGTATCTAAACGAGAGACCGTTAGAAAGGCAGCCAAGTTTGCAGTATACGATGCTATTATAATAAATCTGAAAATATACGTGCATTAAAAATTATTTCATCTTTACTCTTCGTGATGAAGCTAATTGTTTTTTTATTTTCATGCTTTTGCGACTTTTCAGTGATCAAGAAAAAATTTAAGACATGAGCAATAAATTTAGATTAAAATGAAAAATTCTTCATACGCTCATGCATTTAAATTTAAATTTACCCAAAAAGCCACCACGTTGCAGCTACTAATCTTCCGGAAAGATTTTTGGGTGCTTCTCCTCCCCCTTGAGGTGTTAGAGACGTCATACAAAACCACAAACATTCTTTCAACGTGAATTCTCGCTGCTCTTCGTCGTTTTTATATTTCTCTCGATTATTTTGTAAACTGTACGGACTCCAACGGTCAAAAATCCACATTATAAAGCTGAAACCGTATTAAAATATATGAATTCCTGTAAATAATGACATTTATTCACTCAGAAATATAAAACAACCTCGTAAAAAAATATGCCGCCAAAATAGAGAGCCATACGTCATTTTCTAATACGGTTAAAAATTTAAACAATGATGTCGGTGTCCTCGGAAGTTTCATCATGATCGTTATTCCGACCAAATCGTAATATGGCACAGTGAAATCGACGACATTTTCTCGTTCCGCCATAACAGACATGGATCCCAGTCCAATATCGGCACGTTTCTCCATGAGTTCTTTTACGACGCCGTTCCAATTTCCTTTTTCGTCCATGTCGCCAAATTTTCCGTCCGATACGGCTTCGATTTCATAATCGAATTTGACGATACTTCTGATTTCTTCGATCAAGTCGATACAATATCCTTTGTAACCCTTTGGCGACTCCGGATCTTTGATCATAAACGGATGTTGCTGAAATAATTCATCGTAAAAATAAGTATACATTGTAAATAAATATATTTAAATTCATATTTTAACGTACAATGACGGTAACGACTCTGTAGACGATTTCGGCCGTGTAATTTTTCATAATGCTAGGATCGGTGAGTTTTATCTCGTTGTTGAGTCCGGATTTCCATGTGCCGAGAGGTTTACTACCGACCGATCCGCCGTCTCGTATCGTCACCGCACTAACTTCCATTGTAAATTCCATAAAACTCTTTCCGTTCATGTTAGACTCTTCTGATATATAAAACGGTGCATATGTCGGAGCCTCATCTACCTATATCAATAGAAAATACATACAATCAACCCTTCTATAGCACTTAAATAGAAACCATGTTATAGAAACACGCCCTATAGAAGACTATGCACACATACAAAATTTAGGGTTACATTTTTTTAATTGTATTTTGTAAATTGAATGCAATCAACACATCAAACATTTTTCCATTCTCATATTTGAAATGATCTTATTCTATTTTTAGCGCTATAGGAGGGTTGATTGTATATAATAAAAAAATTAAAGCGTATATTGAATATAAAATGGTTATTATTTACTTGTGTAAATGAATTTTTCAATTCGATCGATCGAACTGGTGAATTTTTTCCGTCGTATTCGTCACATGTCAAATAATCCATGTTTTTCTGTAGATTTCCAATCTCGAGCAAGCTTCTATAATGTATAAAATCGATATTATTATCATTTTAGCGTATAAATATTATATTTTCATGAGTATACTAACCTTGCCGCTATAAATGTCCTTACCGAGAGATCAAAATAAAAGGCCGAAGCGATTTCTGGCTCGCCGTTCATACTATACGTCGTTTTTATTTTGCCCAATCTATCTCTGCTCCCCGCATCCGGATTCGGTTTCAAATATATAACCGTCGCATCTTTACATGTGCACGATAAATCACCTTTATCTTGCGTCAATGCATACCACGAATATTTTCTGCCGAAATAATTATTACCGTCGGCAGCGTCCAAGACATTTCTAATCGTACTCAAACTACCGAGAATGAAAAAATTGACAATATCCAATTCGCGTAGATTTTTCAGTTGATTTTTAATATCATCAATCAATGCACTTTTAATCGGTGATATTACATGTCGTGTCGGAATGTTTTGTAATAACGATTTATATTTATGATCCATAACTAAAATTATTACATAATTATATAACAAATTAAAATAATTATATTTATAAAACAATACCAAAGGTTTCGTCAAATAATATAGCGGCATTGGTGATATCTTGCTTATTGACAATTGATCTCACACATTCGGATATTAAATCAGCGGGCGGCATAATCTGAAGAAGATACTTTGATTGAGAAGCGTCTAGAGATCTCCACTGACGCAAATCCCCCGTAAGACCGAACGATCCGGTCACCGTCGGTAATGCCAAAGCTGATGTAAATGATTTAACAGTTTCTGATGCAACGCCGGTCATCGTAAAATCTAACACAATATGTGGAGGTCTCTTCGATGTTACCATATCATTGTATTTACGACATACTAAAAATAAAATAGATTATGAATAAAATCGATTAAATACAATATTTATATGCAACGTACATTCTTCTAGTAATCCTTTCGCATCCGTTCGATTGCCGATGACGTCGACTGCATCAATGGCTATACCCAAATTGGGATTTCTTCTCACATACTCCTGAGCGACTTTAAACGCACGATCGGCTATCGTATTATATTCTTCGTTTACAAATACTGTAAATATATACATTGTTTCATAAATTAATGAAATAATAATAAGATCAATGATGTCATAATGATAATTAGCATTCGTCTGTCTATATTATTTGCCAAAAGTCTACCATCCGATGTGTGTTTACACTCCATCATATATATACCGAAGATGTTACGCCTAATTTGTAATTATATGTCATTGAACTCTGTATGTAATATATTTTAACAGCTGCCAAATTTCTATTTTTGCATTTAAAATATAGACATGTGCAATATGTGTTAAGTATTAGACATGTACTTTGTTCAATTTTTCAAAATATCTCTATGAATGCTTGTTCAAGATGGCTAACTGTCAGCTTTTTATTATAAATTTGGTCTAAAAAGCTTAAATTTACGCATAAAAATGTATCGAAACACTTTTCAACAAATTAATCTAATTTTATTATTTCAAATGAATACTAACAAACGTTTATATTTTGCGTAGTTTGTCCTAAGACAGCCGGTATAATTATACAAATTAATAAATAATACGGGAACATGGTGAACCGAAAGTGAAACAACCAAACGCGGTTAGTCACATGTTGAAATGAAGTGAAAGTCTAGCATTTTCCATCGTAGTAAATGCAATGTTGTCTGTTTCAGTTTCCTTGGGGATGACCAATGTCCATAAAAATTGATAAACCATTACCTCAAATGCCATCCTATCTAGTATATCCAATAAAATATGCAATCCAAGTTATTACTTTCTATTGTGGGTCAATGCTTGAATTTTTAAATGAAACTTTCACTATCGATACTATTCTCATGATCTTTTCATAAACATTGTTTTTGTCTCAAAATACATTTTTCATTTTACTATTTATAGAAAACATACACTTTTCATGAAACGTTAATGTAAGGCATAATTTCGTCGTATCTTTAAATTTATAAAACGTCATAATAAATATTCATATACAAATAAAATATATTTTTTATTATTATGCATGGATATACTATATTCCAATTACTGTTTTACATGTTGACCTTTGTGTAGTTTGATAATCCTCATTATATCCAAAAACATGTATGTTTACCGATATAATTTTGAAATGATGATAAATTTCTAACACAATATGATTGTATATTTATTTATTATCTATTTTTTATCCAAATATAATCTATATATATTATGAAATGTTTAAAAATCATGGTCGACCTTTTGATTGTTATGTTTATATTTTTTAAATTTTGACAGTGAATTCGACCATTAATAATATCAATGATTTTGTTTTTGTTTTCAGTATAATATTATTCCAGTGATTTTAATTAATCTTAATAAACAAAGCGACACTAATTCGGTAGATATTGCCCAATTTTTATTATTTCTCTAAATTTAAAAAAGCTGAGATTATCCTTTTTTTATTTAGAAAAATGGAAAACCATTCAAGGCATTCTAGGACGGACTCAGACCGCTGATCTTAACATTACTCACCTCGTGTCTTCTGTTTGGACAGTTTGTATTAATTAATATCGACTCATATTTCCTAAATGATTTTATTTATCTTTTAATAAATATATCTGTTTACATAGCATCAGCAAAAATCATATTACACCACAAGTTTTCTATATACGGAAAATAATTGTAGATAAATGATTGTTTATTAACATAGCACCGCAAGTTTTTGATTTTTCTCGAACAACTCTCTTAATATAAATCCAACACGTTACAAACATTTTGTATTTGTCTAAAAAAGTATAAATATTATAAAGTATAAATACTTTTATTATCTGCAGTTGCGAAAAAAAATTAAAACAACAATATTCGCTGATGTCACGCGCGCGATTTTTTTTCTCGCTCGCGTCTGGTACTCCGTGCCGAGTGCAAGTGAAACATACGAGTAACACGTGCTGCGAGAGCTCTTGTCGATATTTTGGATTTTTTACTAATCAATATGTAGCGTAAATGACACTCACAGCCGTCGCGTGTCACTAGTATACGTTTCACTCGCACTTGACACATTGTACCGGATGCGAGCAATAAAAAACATGGCTCCCGTGGCTACAGAAGTGAATATTGTTGTTTTTAATTTTTATCGCAGTTGCGGATAATAAAGGTCAATGATCAGGGGCGGCTCGTGACTTTAAAAGCAGTTGGGGCATGATGAGGTTGAAGTGCCCCCCTCCCCTTTTATTAAAAAAAAAATGTTTTAGTACAGTGAAATCAATTTTTTATTGCGAAAAACGTTGACGGTGACGTTTATTTTTCGAATCGAGCAGAAAATATAGACCAGCGGGGCATATAAAGATCTGCCCTAAACATAACTTTGTGCAGCAAACGAAAAGCGACTTTCTGTATACGGTAATACGGAACTTTTCTCTTTACCTCCACTGACTGACAAACACTCGTTCACGCCGGACCAACAGCCAAACTGAGGCTAGCGCCAACGCATCCAGGGCATATAGAAACCTGCCCCAAGCAGACTTACACAGCAAATAAAAGTCGATCTTCTCTATACGATAATACGGAACTTTTCTCTTTAACCTAGCCAAATAACACTCGTTCGCATCAAAGCTAGCGACCAATATTTTTTTATGATAAATGTGTGTGGGGCAGTGCCCCGGTTGCCTCTAAGGACGAGCCATGACTATTTATAATATTTATTCTTTAGACTTTTTTAGACAAATACAAAAAGCTTGTGTCATGTAAGGTTTATATGTATTTATTCGAGAAAAATCAAAAACTCTGGGTCCGAAATAGACCCCATCGGCACAGCTAGGTTAATATGTGCAAACTTTCTAATTTACGTGATCCTGTGTATAATGAATATAAATAATTGTAAGCGTTGCCGTGTATTCCTGAAAATGATCCATGAAATAATAGTTTGTATCGCCATAATCCATTTATCTTCATTTTGATGTAATGTATCACTTTAATTTCCTCGTTAAAATTTAGTATGAGCTATATTCAGTGTGGGATTAGCAACCTACGTCCACGATTTATCCAGTTTGGTTTCCAAAAATACTTGTCCATGAAACTCTCTCAGAATAAGTTTTGGATAAGATCCAAATGCACAACAAATTGAATTATTACATGTCAAATTTTTATTTAAATTTCCCGGAACAAGACTTATTTGAGTATACGAGTTTCAGAATATTATCATCGCAATAATTGTGCTAGAATGTCAGTTTCTTCACAACGTCCAGCTCACGTTTCTATCAATATTGATTCAAATGCATGATGTAATTTTATCGGCGATTGCTGAAAGCGTGGGGGTGTAAATAAAAGTCAAAAAAATAATGGAAACTATTTTATTGCTTCCTTTGAACAATACATCTGAAATATAGAATTAATTTTTAAGTAGTTTTCAACTGTACATAAAATTTATTGATGTATATATTAGTTCAATTGTCAAAAATGGTTTTCAAATAAGTACAAAAAAATACGACTTTGTCAGGAGTATAAAAAAAAAAATGAAACGGTTAATAATAGTAATTAGTCTCTGATATGAATACGAACACAGTTTGGTACATTATCAAGTATTTGTAATAGAATAACCGTATCGACGTGAACCACAAGTCTATTGAAATCATGTATCGAAGCAAAACTCGTTTATTAAAAATTAGTGAGTGTCAAAATAAAATCGCTCGTATCACTCAAGCACCACTCTTAAGAAATAATAAAACAAAAAGACGAGGCTCAAAACTATAATTAAAACATTACTTGAAATCTTGTAACGAATATTTCACTCAGCGGGTACTGAACATAGTCGAAAGTAATCACTAATATATTTATATTCACGATTTCAAGAAAATGCACCACTCGACGAGTGAATCAGCCAACCTCACAAACTTATAAAAAAAAAATTAAATACGGGAATCTTTCGTTATTATGCCGACGTTAGCATCGTTTTACATAAAAATAAATCATTCGCACGTTGCGGATCGAAACTGAAATAATCGACCAACAAAAAACATAAAGAGGACTTCCCATTTGCATACATAAGGATACCTTAAAAATTCTTCAAGACTTTCAAAGTAATTGTCACATGAAATAAAAAATTCAGAACACTACAATACGAAGATATATCCGAGCAAAAATATTATTTATTTCTTCAAAAATATTTAATTTATCCATCTAAAATCGTCATTATTAAATGTAACAATATTCTGAAAGACTTTTACATATATATATGTATTATATATATATATATATTATATTAATCGATACCAAGTAAAGGAATATCTTATTTGAACATTAATTAAATTTAGATCACACACACCGGAATCCATTTTTTCATTTCACTACGGGAAACCAAGTTTCAAACAAATCCGGGAATGTAAAAAATAAGTATACGATGCGTAATGTACAATTTTAACGTGTCGCGCCGGCCTCGTACACACACGTGCCGCTCGCCGCCGCCGAGTTTAAAACTCGACGCCGGCGAGTAGATTAAAAACCCATTCGGATCGGATTGAAACTCGGCCCCGACTGGCAGAGTTCACATATTATTTATATTTTACACGTTCTCAACATTCGTAACTGAATTTAAATACTACAACTAGACTCGCGGGTCAGGAAGGGCGCAATTAAGCTTCCACCCCATCCTCCGATTCTTCTTCTACCAATTTTTGTTTCTTCTCGGGGGTCGTCACTTCCGGATTTTCAGCATCGCCGCTACACGACTTTCGTTTGATGGAGCAGACGTCTAAAATATAAACGATCCGTTTTAATATACATGCTAGTCGAATAAGACGTTTAATATATTTCGTGGGATTAACCTTTATCGCCGTTTTCCTTCAATGCGTCTTCTTCGTCTTTCGGTTCTTCCGGGATGTCTTCGTCGGAAGAACCGTTATCTTTTGCGGTTCCATTCTTGGTGCCATTCTCCTCAGTGCCGTTTTCGACAGATACTTCCACCTTCTTCGAAGCACCGTTGGTTTCTTTGATGGGACATTCCTTAACAGGAGATGTTACCGTGTCCTTTTCGACGACGGGGGTGGTTTCTCTGTAAAATAAATTAAAAACTTAGTCAATATTACAACAATAAAATTTATATACGCGCGCGTTAATTAATATTTATTAATAGCGGTGCAATTATGCGTGACATTTGTATCGCTCCCGTAGTGAAAGTCATTTTCGCAACGAACGTGAGAATATCGAATCGAGAACGTTCGTACATATTTTTTTTAATATGAATGCATGGCGAGAATAATTAAATTTGAAATTACGTAGAATATTATCGATTTGGACATAACCGCTTTTGAAAGTCACTCGGGTTTTCGAACGCGCGCGAGCGTAGCGGCGGCGTGTTCGCGAACTCGCCGGCGCGCGCCGGGTTTGAACTTGCGCCGACGAGCGCGCGGCGGCGCCGGCGGCCGGCCACGCTCGCCGTACAACTTTAGCATGCAAATGGTTTCGCCAAACGAAGACAACTTTTAGCGGCTCGTTCGAACTGTACGAGTAAGCAACACTCCCGAACGTACTTCACACGAAAAATATGCCGGCGTCCCGGGGGTGAATACGAAATAAACGCGCGTTTAGGAAGTAAGGGCTTTCGCCGATCGACTGCGGACACTGCCGAAGCCTCCGACAATAGTATTTTGTCGAAAGAGAAACAGTATTCGAAGCCGAACTCACTTGGTGTCGAGAACGGCGTCTGCCATGGCGCGGAGAGGCTCGGGCGGACCGGACGGCGGAGGACGAGTGGCGGCCGCGGACGCGGCGCGCGGGGAGAGGGTCCGGGACGGGGGGGGAGCGAGCGAAACGCGACGACGCTATTCTCCCTCGGATAGAGCGGGACGGCCAAACGCCGAATCCACCAGTCGCAGGCTTCCCGCGCTTTACAAAGCAGATGTCGCTCCGATCGCCGTCAGCGATCGCAAACCGTCGACGCGAAAACCGCATAAAATTATCAATTTTATCTAAACCTTGACACTATTGCTTCGCAGCGGAGCAAAACTATTCAATAATTCTGAAAATTACAACGACGACTAACATGATTATATAATACATCTCATTTTCTCGTAAATTTATCGCTACAAAATAAATATTTTCTTTTTTTCACGCTTAAAATGATAATGAAACCTCAATAAACAAATTATACAAAATATTATTCATAGATATGTATTTTAATTTATAAAATAATACTAATGAAATGTCTAATTTCTTATAATCGAATGAAGCTTTTTATTTAACCAGTGTAATGGCTTATCTGATAGGTGACCGACAAAAAATATGAACTCAGGGAATTCTTTATAACACTGGCCAGCGGTTATGTAAGAGGAAGACCTATTACCTCCACAAGTTTTATAAAAATAATATTTATGTGGGTAGTTTGGTGCGTTGGAATTAATTAATTTAATACCATAAGTATTTATATAAAACAAATAATATAAATTTCAATCTAACTGAAATAATATTAAAAATTAACCTATGTCGTGATTTGACATTTGGGGGAATATTAGTGTAGGAAACTCATTCCCGTTGTATCTTAGAGTCATTAGAATGTTTATCAAATCTTTATATGGATAAATGGCGTTTTGGAATCTTTCTGTTGTGCCATGCATACATCGTAGTCAAATGAATAAATAAATAAATTTGTTATTACTGTCCTGTGTAGTTGAATTTCTTATTAAAAAATCTGTTTTGTATTCATTTCTTGATATTCAACCATACAAATATGCAGATCCCGTTTAAGCTAGTTATAGCTTAGGATCATAAATAAGAAAATGCTATTCATACTCTTAGCAAATTGCAATCCCTCGTGAATTAAATCAGTAGATGAATTCCACCATTTCGTTTACTTTTTTAAAATTGTCCTTTAGCGCCATAAACACCGGGACGTAATAACGCGCATAATTGAAAATACATATATAATATTTTATCCACGTGAATCGTGTTAGAACAATTCATTTAATTGTAATTTTAGTAGTCCGTGTAAAAAAAGTTTTGAGTGTATTGAATTAATATGCCAGGATTGGAAAATAATATGTTTTGTATCGTTTTTCTCTTATATTATTGATCAATTCATTAATACTAATTATGCATCATCGACGTAGTCCCCGTTAAATGCATCGTACACTAGTTCCGTCGTTTTTTTTACTTCTAATTACTTCTGGAACGAAAATGTTAGCATTCCAGTTAGATTCCTCTACGATTCTGCTATTATCTTCTTCCGTAATTTTCATCTTCAGGCATATAACCAAATCGTAGGCGGCCATACCTAGAGAATATTGAGGCAGACCATTCGTAACGGTGTTGTTTTTGATTACGGCATTAGTACACAAAAAGTGCTAAGGTAAAATTAATCAAATGAGAAATAAAACTTAGATACTTTTTTGGTAATTTGTGCCAAATTTTATAATCTGCAATGTGATGATTGTTGAAATGGTGTTATTAATTACCATAACGATCATCAGAGCGAATATAACGAAAACATATTTACTTTAATGCTGATATTTTATCGATACACAAGGTTCGCTAAATGACATTGCCATAAGCGATAACTTGAAAAAAAAATGTAATGATAATAAAATATTGCATTATTATATTCATCAATTATTTATAAATCAATATAATGAATTGTTACAATTCTACATGTGTAATGATCTTCGATATATTATATTGGCGATGTGCGGCTCGAGCGCCGCCGGTTGAGGCGCGTTCTAGAAAATACTTCGATGACACCTCGGAAGCGTTGATAAATCCAAAATTCGACCGGCGAAATAATAATATGGCCAGAGTACGAAACTGTGAAACGACCGCATTGCATTATTCAGACGCGAATAAATCAACGGACGTACTAGCAAAGTAATCGGCGTCGGTTCGACCTCCCGCCGTCCGCTGCTAGAGGAAATCAGGAAAATTAAAAAAAAAACACGATTTTTTTGGCGACAACCGCCGCCGTGGCGACCATAACCGCAAAGTATGACAGTAATTAATTTCGCCGACGCGTATCGATGCGACTTGAACTATTTCACCTTGCAATTGAATTCGATAATAATAATGCGAATGAAAACATTTAAAATAAAAAGTTTCCACGAACGCGCGTATTTCGCACGCATTGCGATCGTGAACGTTCCTCTTTCGAGGATTTTTAGGAGAAAGTTTTTCGCGACGTCGAAGCAAAATTTGTCGACAATAAATCGGTTATTATTATTTACGCGCGCGTTATCGCGCCACGATGATACAAGCTGTCGAAATAAAGTCGGGACAATATTTAATCAATACAAAATCCCCCTTTTGCGCGCGGAATCATTATTATTACCGACAATAGCGAATTGGTTGGCCGAATGACATCAGGGGCACATTCGGGATTTTCCAGTGGAATTTTCCTCGGGAAAATGCGTTAAACCTACGCACTAGAACGCTGCCAAAATTATTCATTGCGCAACGCCTCTGACAGAGATCGATATATGCGTCCATTCCCGGCTACGTAAGATTACGCAGAGAATTAAATAAAATAAAATACTAAACCTAATTGATTGGAATCGTGGTAAAGTTTGAAAGAGACGTGGAAAAGTTTTTCCATCGTTAACTATGTCGATGCTTGCGCATGCTCAGTGGCGACGGATGCCACGTGGTGTTGACTCGAATCCTTTGAAATTAAATCGTATACTTCGCATCTAGATGTGTAAGTTTTGAACATCTTCCAAAAGAAATACCTAATTTTCCTCATGCTGTACCGCGCGGTACTCGCCGCGAGTTATTTCGAGACGATCTCTCAAATTTTAGGCCAATCTCGCAATAATAATGCGAAATTATATTGTAATAATGCGATTGTTTATGAGATGAGACATTCGGTATCGAATAAATAAAACATTACTTTATTATCAACGTGTTATTTATATTAATTTCGAGGAAAAATTATCGTACTATTAAATTGTGGGGGCCATTAATGTAATGCTCGCCTTGGATCTTACATCAAAATTACATTAAATAGGGTGGGAAGTGCTTCGATAAGATAACCGTGTAAATGTATTGTGTGGAAGATTGCGTGTATTGATTTATCCTACATTTAATTCTGGTATTTTTTAATTTTATTCGAATTGGAAGCCCCTGGTTAGGGCCCCCCCTTTTATTAAAGCAGGGACAGCACTTACAATATTCCAATTTTCGTTCACAATACGGATGTAATCTAAAATAGATCGCACACCTGGCAAAATTCGAGTGTATACGCATATATGTGTGGCTATAAAATTACCCTTTTATAGCCACGATATGCCAATTAACTAACTACTGGCATTAGCAATTAATTGCAATTAATTATTCACGACGATCGATATAAAATGAATATTTGCACTTGTCGGAGTAATAGAATCATTCCGTTTATTTCCATAAACAAAGATGAACGGCTGAAGAAATAGATAATAGTGCTTTATACAGAAAATGAGGTCACATCGCTGAGGTAACATTCTGATTGTAGGGTGAAAGTGAGAGTGGTGGTGGTCTGAGAAAAAAAAATTATAACTGGTATGTTTCGATCATGTAATGCCAGTTCGAACAGATGGTTATGTATCATGTCTATCACTAAACATTGTAATAAAAAAAATAGTTAAATTACACTCACGACGAAGACACTATCCACGAGTCCATCCTTATATTTGGACGTATTAAAAAATATATATAAACCACAGATCACAGGTATACCGATCGAGTGAAATTGATGAACTCGAATGTGTAATTATAATGGCGGTCAATACACATGCGTTTGATCACTGGCCGAAGTCCAACTTTTTCGAGCGTGCAACGGCAACATCGATCCTGAAAGATTGATTGGTGTTTTCATTAAAAATTATTATTAGAAAGCGATAGCCGAATGACTCATAACTCATTTCGGACAAAGTCATCTTTTCGTTCCATTAAGAAAGTGTGCTGGAAATTGATTTTCTTCAAAAACATCAGATATTCCTCTCTACGAATCAATTTAAGACGCCACCAATTATTTAGCTGAGCCATAAAATGGTAACGAGTCATCTGAATTATTGATGTGTATCGATTCGAAACAATAAAATCAATAAATCTGACCCAAAATATATTATTTACGTATTTTTCAATACACCTAATTCCGTGTAAAAAGCGTCATTTATTGTGTCTTACTACTTTTAATTAACAGTCGCTAATTAACCGCTACTGTCATCCCGGTGTGACAGCTGTCAATCCACCGCACGCGCTAGCGACACGTGCTGAAAGCTTTGTGTAAAGTTATTTTAATCGAAATCTGTTCGTTCGATTTATGGGAACATCTTAAATACATAAGTTTTGTTAATTCGCGTCTTAGCTACATTTTTGCATTTGCTAATTTATTCGCGTACGGCATATAATTATCAAAGTTTATCTAGCGGTTAAAAGGTTATTAACCGATCCGTCACGGCAGCTCGAAAACAACTGTGTCATCCGAAGGGGTCTAATTATAATGTAAAATAGACCCTAAGCAATAATTCTTCAACAATATCTTGACTTTTTAAAAAAATGGATTATTCCAAGAATAAAAACAGTTATTCATTATATGCCTCGTAATTTGATCGAAATTTTGGTTTTTTCTACTAATCAATATGATGCGTAAATGACACGCACACCCGGCGATGTCCCACCGCAGACTTAGGACACGCCGCCGACTCAGAGTTCTCGTGGCACGTGTCGCTAGTACGTTTCATTCACACTTGGCACATCGTATCGGATGCAAGCGAGAAAAAAACATCGCGCCCGTGGCCACAGACTCTTTTAGACAAATGGATTTATATTAAAAGAGTTATTCGAGAAAAATTAGAGTCCCAAATAGACCTAATCGACACGGCTAGGTTAAATATGCATTCAGTAATTAACCGCTATTGTCATTCCGGTGTGACAGCTGTCAATTCTTCGCACGCGCTAGCGATACGTGCTAAAAACTTTGTGTAAAGTTATTCATATCGGAATCTATTAATTCTATTCATAGAAACATCTAGAACTCATAAGTTTCGTTAGTAAATTCGAAGTTTGGCTACGTTTTTACATTTATTCGCGTACTGGACATAATTATAAAAAAATATCTAGCAGTTAAGGGTTATTAACATGCAACCGTTATTAAGATCGCGTTGAAACTCTATATTACGTTTATAGATCGTCGTCCTTTAATTAGAATTTTTCCCCAGTAACTTCTTCAATATCATGTATTTTTTACCCTTTCATCTCCCATTACCTTATATTTTCCCCTCGTTTTTTCGACAGCGTTATAAAATAATTTAAAATAACATGATTTAGATGTGCTTTTTAAATGATTTATAATTACAAAACCGATTGCATCAAAAATAACTAAAAAAGACTGATTAACAAAAAATGTGATCACACGTCAGATGTCGAATCGAGAAGGCTAGAGCAACATTTACCTGCATGATCAAAGTCCTTTGCAACCTTGTCTCATATTAAATCATAAAAATAAGACTAATCAGACGTGGTCTCTGTTTTCTTGTACAGAGTAGAAGCGAAGCGTAGAAGCGACCATAGAAATAGGCCTCAAGTCATCCGAAATATATTCACTTTTACATATCCATACATATCAATCAAGATAAGTGATTTGGAAGAAAGTAGCTATCGTGATACCATAACATTGACCGGGTTGGGAAATACAGAATTCTTCCAGCTCGCTAAAGATGGACACATTTAAGGAGGAAGGACACAAACCGGTAGATGGCCTACGTCAGAAAACGGACAAGATATATGAAGAAGAATACTCAAGGGTGAGGAACCCCCGGCATTTGTCTGGAAGGGGTACAGCCTCGCTGTAGATAAAATAATTATAGCCGACATGTTTACATCCGTTAGTCGACCGGACATGCCACTAGAAAATACGCCTTATAGAGGTTGTGCAAGAAAAAAATCATAATGTCCTCCTTAATATTCTCAACTCATTAAACTGAGTTACGCAAAGTTTATTCAATTATTTTTGTTTTTTCTGATGAAAAAGACGTTTTATGTATTTCATATAAATATATTCAACTCTCCTATAACGCTGAGATATGGACCCCGCTATAGAAACTCGTCCTATAGACTAGGCACTCATACATAATTTGATTGTATGTTGTAAATTAACCGAAAATCAATTAAACATTTCCCTAATCACATTTTTTTAATGACTATATTTTTAGTTTATTCACGCGCGCATGTTATATTTTGTTGTCAACCAAAAGGCATTGACTTTGACAAAAGACAAAACTTTGCGTTTTGTAGAAAACGGCGCTCTAGAGGGGAGCACTGTATAAGGGACTGCCGCACACGTCGCTCTATAGCAGAAAAGCGGTAATAAAAGTTTTATTTTAGGGATATTTTCTAATCGTCGGTTTTTTCATTTGAAATATATTCAAAAACTTTAATTTTAACATTGCTGTCTTCTTGTCTAAGATACAAGTGTTGGTTGTTGGTATGTGTAAAATATAGGCGAGAGTAGCTCTTACTAATAGTGAAAAAAAATCAGCTTAAAGAATAAGATTTTCGAAAGAATAGCAGTTTTTAGGATGCGTGAAATAAATCCGCCTCGTGTGTATTCGAATAAAAATGAAAGATATTGATAATTTTTCATATAAAACTACACCACTAAATATACAACTTCTTATTACGAACAAACTAGTTCTCTGATAGTGTTTAAGGATAGTTTAAGCTCGAAAACCGAATTTCCACTGTAGATTAGATTTTTATCGTACAAATTGGATATTCTGTGTTTTACACGCAAACATTACGAAATTTTAATCTATTTTATTAACGAAATCAATCGTTTGTAGAAAAAAACACATTCTAGATTCATAAAATTATTTCATATTCAATTCACGTTCATCGTAGATTTTCTTAATTAGACACTGCCAATTGAAATTGCTGTTCGTATGCATTACAGAATCAATTAGCAGAATTCGAACAGCACTGTAGCTGATGGCTAATGAAAATAATCTTTGAACGTAAAATTTTAAAATCACACGTATCCGTAAATAATTTTCACGGAACATAACAGAATATTTTTTAATCTCATACTGTGATCATGAAACTGTAAAAGTGAAAGTAGTTCATTTAGAAAATGTAACGTTACAGCAGCTAAGCACGATATTACCAAAACTTCTTTGTTGTCCGCTAATGGTGATGTGGTCTGATGGAAAAAACATATTAAAAGGAAAGCTGGCTCATCGTGACCTTTGAGATTTGATTGAAAAAATACTTATTATCCACAGTGATTGAAATAAGGATTAAGCCTCGAAGTCCTATGCCGAAATACGATCATTTTAATTATTCCACGCAGGTGAAAGCGATATTCACGTAAACGTCCGTATCTGAAGCATGAACATAAGCTGTTTCATAATACATATTTTTAATTAACAATTATGATCGTACTAATTATGCATTATGACGAGGCCACAATGCGTTGCCAGGTTAAAAATTTTCTTCAAAATTTTCGTACATCAAGTCGAATCTAGCGCGACAGCTATGTACATTTTTACAGTTTTTTTCAAGAAAAAATCGCTATACAGTTAGTTTCTTTGCGGTGTATGGCGATGAACGAATACCTGAGTCAATGTATCATGAAAATTTAGATAACGGAGATTGTCATACAATCAGAAAATTGTTCGAAACAGCAATAAATGCAATAATTCTTTATCAGATAACTTGCTACGCAAACAAAGATGTTTATTGCAATATCGTGTTGCTCTAATGTCACAATGGGACACGAATAAATCTGCAAATGTGCATAACACTACACTAGTGTGTATTATTTCATTATGAGCTGATGATTGCAGTTTTGCCGAATGGTATGCCATAAAATAAATTCGGACAAGACGACAATATTTGCATGTTGTCGACTCGCAAATAATATGTTATTTTATGAATATATCACATTTGTTCTATTGACAGAGGTGACCATAACGTATTTCGGCGAAAATAAATAAAAAAAAATAATCGCACGAACGTTTTCCTTGTGTTTTTAAATCAAGCGATTCATCTGTGATCAGTATGCTGTAATTCTGAAGCATTATATTTTGACACTGAAACAGTTTTCATTCAAAATTATGGAAAACATCACATCATTTGACACAACGCGGAATATAAAAAAAAAACAAATGAATCACATGTCAATAATAAAAACAATTATTTTATTCGTTTGTTTTACTCGGTGACAATCTTTTCAAATCTTGGCGCTCATATTTCGAATTCATTTGTTTTTCACGCAGATGAAATTTTACGTTTCTTGTAATAATTTGAGAAGGCCACGTCGTTGCAAATCGTGCTATTCCGCTCGACACCATTCGCACAACCTCGTATGCAGTTATAATCTATAACTTTTTCTAATGTCAAATGACGTCAAATAAACTGTTTCAAACGCGGCGCCACCGCGAAACTCTAGGCGACGTCTCCGCAAGAAACGCCGGAATTTTTGTTCGTTAACCATAATAATAATAATAAAGAATGAAACACACTTAGTATTCTGTGATACTTAATCGACGAGCGGTTTTGTTCTTTGTTTAAAAAACGGTGAAATATTAGTTCCAGTTTTTTTTTCATTACGCTTTATGTCAGGTGTACTTGTGTGTTCTTGTTTATTGCTCACGCGGCGTATTGCGCCTGTGTTTGCTTTGCGCACAAGTGTGTGCGGACCTGCATGTGAGCGCGGACCTGTATGTGTGCGCGCCTATGTGTGCGTGTGTAGCCAGTGGCGCTCTAGTATTGGTGCAATATTCAAATTGCGACGTTGCTACGCGCGCTCGTGTGCGTGTATGCAAATTGGGTCTGTGTGAACTCGTGTATGTTCACAAACACACGTTCCGGCTTTGTGCAAAAAGAATAATCTTTTTTTCTATTCGTTGTTTGAACGATTATATCGTTTTTTTATATAAATGGCAAGGGGCTACATTCCAAGTTCACGGAACTCGATCCAAAGGTCTGCATTTTATTTTTTCGGAAACGCCACTCGTATCATTTCCAGTTCGTAAAGCATAACAAACCTAATTACTACTAATTTATACGCAATTGCACAATTAAAACCGAATTTATTATGTGCATCATAGCAAACGAATTATTTATATATAAAATAAAAATGTGTTTGGCACAGCCTTGTTACATATTTAGTCGTGACAATTCAGCGTTGCCATGCCTAAATGTTTTGTCTCTGTTTATACTTGCGTAATAGAGGGAGAGCAGTATATTTCCGCTATTCGACGTGTATTCTTCAAAGATGTTTAAATCAGGGCTGAGTATATACTTTTAATATAAAAAACAAATGAATTACGATAATGTCAAATAAAAGACTTAACATTTCGATCATATTCTTATGAACAAAATATAAATATAATAAACATTAAAATAAATATTGAACGGTTTTCGGATTATTGACATATTTAATGAAGAATTATAATGTATGCTAAACATAATATTAAGTAAAATGTATATGAAACATAATTTTGATATTTTTCGAAGTTGGCAACACTGTTATTCGAGCTGTCACAAGATTTGACATCAGCGTGAATTCATCCCTGTCGACATCAAATTATTAATAAAAAAATAAAATTGTCATCGGTTTGTTTGTATTTAGCTAAACATATCCCTCAACAGCATATATTATTATGTCAGAAGATGGAATTTACGTTATTTATGTTAACCATATACACATTTATGTGCTAAATTATTATAGTCTTCATTAAACAATTATTGGCCAACTAAGAAAAGCTTGATTTCGTGTAAAAATAAGATGAATATGTAACAAATAGTCTAATTTGATAAACAAGTTTTAGAATTTCTCGGGTTGTACAAGTTAAATTGTCACATTTTTGTATTTTGTGTTGCTAAATTTCTTCTTGACATATCTTGACATTGGTCGTCATATTATATACTTTTTAATTTTTAGCCATAAACTACACCGTTATGATACCTCAGCCAGCTACAGCTCAGCAGAGTACTGCAATTTTTTCCTTTATCGGAAGATGAAAAGATTATAAAAGTACAACGTTTTTCCAGTATTGATGGGATTTATTTAAAATGATGTTCTGAGGAAAACAAAAAAATCTACATAATTGTTTAACTAACCTCATATAATACTTATAATGTTAAATTTATATATTTGTTTCAATAAATTAGAAAATTCGAATATTTTCAAATTACGCACATCGACAATTTTTCAACAGGTTATATATTTTTACGTACAATATAATCTCTAATATTACGAATTTTTGTAGAAGTGGTTTTCTAAGCTGTTTAACTAGATATGCGTTATCTAATACCACATAGTAATGTCCGTTATTCTATCCTTATAACGAATTTAGATCATATCTGATAAGCTGTTGTTGAATTTATTAAAATATTATCGCGTTGGTATTACAAAAAGTAAATAATTGTTTAGATTATAATATATATCTATATATATATTTCATTTTTAAAACATTTCCCGTTCACATATCCTCATGTTATAAATTTTAAATGTTACAATTACATCATTATATATAACATATCTGATAATGTGGTGACAAAATTAATTTAATTGTTAGCGGTTAGTCGATGTACATAATTTTTCAACATTAATTTAATTACCAGATGGTTATATATGTTTAACATCATTGTTGCTAGTAGACAAACTTTAATTATACTTTATAATAAACGTGGAAATAATTAATTATATTATTGATAACATTAGCATTGATCGAACGGGTTGTTAAGAATTAATATAGTATGTATATTAAGTAGTGTACCACATTTGTTATCAAGCGTCGGAAGTTATGCTGATTATATTGCGATTTATGTTAATTTTATCGTCAATTTAATTCTAATCGATTACAAAAAAATTATCTTTGATTATTCAACCAATGTCAATACATGTTATCAGATATGCAAAGCTGAAAATTGCCTGCACGATAGATTTATTCTATTCAGATGTGTTTAATTTTATTGATGAAAACCGCTCCAAGAAATATTCTTCAGGTAATTTTACACGTTCTTGAAAACTACAGGAATGATTAACAGAGAATGCATTCAATTATGTCGAGGGTTCATATTCATTTCATGTTAATTTTAAATTTTGATTTGAGAAGGATGATTCTTTAACATTTTACCATTTTTATCTGTTGCCAACAATCCATTGCTGTTTTAATTTGCCATTTAAGAGAGTGTATAGGTTAATTGACTTGGAAAACGGCATCCGACTTTTCATACGATTCCCAAATCATGAGGTTGGGATTTAACAGCCAGTTAATGTTATGGTGAAACATTTTTATACTGATCATATGAAGAACGATAATATAAAGTCATTTTTCTAGCGAGTATTTGCATAAAACACTTAATTGATAGTTTATGGCTTCATATCGTTATGGTTTGTTATTATTTCTTTCAGTTATATGCATAAGTCCAGGATGAATTTAGATATTCTGATTCCAAGAAATAATAAAAATACCCTTCTACTGCTTTACGCCGATGACACTGCCATAATCAGTCGCAATAGAAGCCCCAACCTCATTGCAAATATACTTAAACAAACTTCAAAAGTATTGTGACAAATGGTTAATTTAAATCAACACCTCAAAGACACGGGCAATATTTTATTCTTTAAAAAATATACCAAATTTCTTAAATATTCATTTATTATTAAAAATACCCTTATTCTGTAAAATTTCCGAGGATCTTTTGATAACAAAACTATCCCGGAGACCGCACGCAGATTATATTATTAAAAAAATCAATATTAGTAAGGTGCTCCTTTGTCCTCTTATGGGCAAAAACAGTGTCCTTTCGGTAAAATTCTCCGTCCTCCTCCATCCGTCCTCAAATTCTATACGTTTCTCAGATCTGGGGCATGACACATACTAATTATATAAATAAAATAAATATAACACTACGAACATGCACCTTGGTTTATTCACAATACAGACATACACAAAGACTTGAAAACTCTTCCTCTTAAGGACCTTATCAAAAAATATGCCACTCTCTTTTATGATAACCTTTACAAATTCATAAATAAAAACCCATCCATTTCCTCCCTCTTTAACTATGACCCCATATACTAAACCTTTCATATAATTCCTTGACTTAAAACTCTTCTACTTCGTATAAAAAAGGATTACACAAATACCAACTCTCAATTTCTCAATTTAGTTAAAATCATTTCCAGCTAATAACTAACAACCTTAGTTCTCTTCTTATCTTTTTTCCTCATACTTGTTTCCCTCCTTTAATTTTAATATATAAAATCTAATTACGACTTCTTCGCTTTTGTGTCTGGTTCACTAGGTTCATAAGTATTCACTTTTTTTTATATAATATTTAAAGTTTTATATAATGATAATAATATTTTATATTTTTCTTTGAAAAACTGTAAACCACTCGAGCGTCGGAAAAATCTCTAGTGAATTACAATGTGACTGAGCATTGTGCCGACGCTCTGACTGTTCTGAGAGTGACAGCGGAAAGGTATATATAATCGAGACGAAATTATCAGATGAAGAGTTAAATGAGCAGAGTTCAATGTATTCGTGTATTAACAGGTCACGAATGGACGAACTTAATAAAATGGTTGCCGAGTTATAAAAATAAATGGAATTACCATAGTTATAAAAATATGCTTTAATGTTTGGCTGTCTAATAAATTATATTGTAATCTGGTTTTTAAAATATTCTTTTTTTATAGTATGTAACTGTTGAATAATGCATTAACTTAATATTTACAACTTTCAAACAAAATTATTCGCTTATCTACGTGGAAAAGTGAATGCAATACATATTTATTGTACTATGAATATAATTTCATTTCTACTCTTTAGTTAATTGTATAATATAATAATAGTTTATAAGAAGATTATAATTTTCAGTACTATTTATTAAACATAAAACAAATAATAAATGGAGGCTCATGGGTAAAATGTTCGGAGGTGCTGCGGAAAATTAAAAGGATGTATATTTGTAAAAATAAGATGAGGTAAAATTATTTAATTATATTAACGACAATAATAGATAATATTAGTATATAAAAAAACATTTTTTATCATTTTGCTTGTAGGTGCTGCAGCTCGGCAGTATATTTGGACGAGATGCCCCTGCAAATAATGGTATTTGTATAGTGAATATTCAATTATATTTTCCGTTAAGACTAATTTTATACTATTCCAAATGTAGTTAATAATAATATGCTGAAACATATTGTAAATGTCAAGCAAATTTTAAATTATTGATGTTGGTTTAAAAAACATGAGCTTTCAGAGAATACTGCGAATGTATAAAGATCTTTCACTTTTTGTTTAGTATTATTATTATAAGATAAACTGGGTATCTTTCTATATCCATTAATCAAAGGTGAGGATATCTTGTTATGATTACTTTTTAGGTAAATATGTATTCAATGTGAATGAATACAGTACAATTTTTATACTGATCCAAAAGCAAAACGTATTTTTCATAAAATGATACTGATTCATTTTGGATTTGACTCGTTGACGATTATTATTTAAGATATATTTTTAAATCGTTCTGCTATTTAGTGAGAAATTGATTTATTTACAGCTCTTTTGAAATATACTTCATATTGAAATTTATGTTATGTCTATATACACAATTGTATTTCAATTAAACGATTAATATTATGAATAAATTATAAAATTATTCTGAGAAATATGAGATAAAACAGTTTCGGAATAGAATTTTTAAACAACATATAATTTTAGCGCGTTGATAATCGGTTTATTACAATTATTGAAGAATTTGTTATGAAGAATTCAATTAGGATGTTTATTTTATGAATAAAAATATTATTTTAATGTACGTTACGTGTTTTGATTTCGCTTCCATGTATAATATAATTTTAGAATGTAATTTCCGTTTCTGTATTAAAATAATCTAAAAGGAATAATATTTAACGTAAGTGTGTTTAACGTTTATGAAATGTATAATAGAAAATAATTCTTAGAATTATAAAATATATAAGGAATAGGAAAATTATGTTTTAAATGATGTAACCTTTTGTTTGTAGAAATCTCAACAGTAAACATTAAGTAAAAATACAGTCGCCAATTAATTCGTTATATGAAGAGCACCTGTCCTCACATTTGGTGGAAGAAAAAGCTCACAAGCTCAAGGGTAGTGAGGTGCCGTCCATAAGAGCAACTCGCGCTGTACAAGGAAGTTATGTACTGCGCTAATCAACTTTTGCTTTGCCAAGTAGATCGACCTTCTTTTCTCGTGGGTTACATACCCCACGCAACTCTGTACACATGCACTGGGATATAAACTTGTGTAACTCCCTCATGTAGAGATATCTTAGAAATTTCTTCTGGATTTTTTCTAATTTGAGGGCATTCGTGGCGTCATAAGGCGGCCATATAATGGAACCTGATTTGAGCATGCTCCAAATCCATGTATCATATAGCACTCTAATATAATAATGAGATTTGTTTGTAGCGGAATGAAATTTCTCATGTAATATGTGGCAACGGCGAGTTTTCTCTGTTCTGTTAGGCGAATAAACATCTTAAATTATACCCTGGAGTAATTAAGTGAGTCCATCTGGTAAATATTATTGTAAATATGTAATATATATATTTTATACTGTTGGAATTAAACAAAATATTTGAAAATATTATTGAATTATACTAATATTTAATTTATTCAATTGGATTTATTTATTTATATGAAAATATAGTATAATTTCTGAAATGTGACATTAAAGAGGTTGAAATAATTAAATATAAAAATATGATTTGAAATATATTTGGTTTTAATGAATCAATATAGATACATAATATTATTTATTGAAATAAAAATCATGAATAATCTGAAAAAAAATATGAAAAGGGGTGAACTCATTAAAAAAATGTCTTTAATTTACTATTTATCGTTATATTATTATTTTCATTGTTAAATTAAAAATATGCAAATTAATATTGTGATGACGTTCATTTTTAAGCCTCTTTTTTATTGTGTATACTTATGTTTATTAAAAAAATATCTCGACAATTAGCTCGTGTATGTATATCTTAATTATATTGTATTAATAATATGTATTTTTTAAACGAATTTGATAAATAAATGGTATTAAATTTATTAAAGCATAATTGAAAGTTTGGGCGATCGGTCGCGTAGAGAGCGTTCGCGAGCCAGTGGTTTCGCAGACGCAGCGAGCTCGCGAGCGCGGCACTGGCAGGCGGGTCGCGGGCCGCGTATCGATCTGCGTGCCGTCCGTGCGGGCGAGCGGGCGAGCGGCGCTGCGAGTGAGCGGAGTGGCCCCGGCCCGGGCCCCGCCCGCCATGGGCAACAACGCGGCCGCGGCCAACAAGAAGGTGGACGCCGCCGAGAGCGTCAAGGAATTCCTCGACCAGGCCAAGGAGGAGTTCGAGGACAAGTGGAAGAAGAACCCGACTAACACCGCGGGCCTCAGCGACTTTGAGCGCATCAAAACGCTCGGCACGGGCTCCTTCGGCCGCGTCATGATCGTGCAGCACAAGCCCACGAAGGAGTACTACGCGATGAAGATCCTCGACAAGCAGAAGGTCGTCAAGCTGAAGCAGGTCGAACACACGCTGAACGAGAAACGCATCCTGCAGGCCATCAGCTTCCCGTTCCTCGTCAGCCTGCGTTTCCACTTCAAGGACAACTCCAACCTGTACATGGTGCTGGAGTACGTCCCCGGCGGTGAGATGTTCTCTCACTTGCGCAAAGTGGGTCGTTTCACCGAGCCGCACAGCCGCTTCTACGCGGCACAGATCGTCCTCGCTTTCGAGTACCTGCACTACCTAGACCTCATCTACCGGGATCTGAAACCAGAGAATCTGCTCATCGACTCGCAGGGCTATTTAAAGGTGACCGATTTCGGTTTCGCCAAGCGAGTCAAAGGCCGCACGTGGACGCTGTGCGGCACTCCCGAGTATCTCGCCCCCGAAATCATCCTGTCCAAGGGCTACAACAAGGCCGTGGACTGGTGGGCACTCGGGGTGCTCGTGTACGAGATGGCCGCCGGTTATCCGCCGTTCTTTGCCGACCAGCCGATCCAGATATACGAGAAGATCGTATCGGGCAAAGTGCGTTTCCCGTCGCATTTTGGCTCCGATCTCAAAGACCTGCTTAAGAACTTGCTGCAGGTCGACCTGACCAAGAGGTACGGCAACCTGAAGGCGGGAGTCAACGACATCAAGGGCCACAAGTGGTTCGCGTCGACCGACTGGATCGCCGTGTTCCAGAAGAAGATCGAGGCGCCCTTCATTCCGAGGTGCAAGGGCCCCGGGGACACGAGCAACTTCGACGACTACGAGGAGGAGGCGCTGCGCATCTCCTCAACGGAGAAGTGCGCGAAAGAGTTTGCCGAGTTTTGAGCGAGGCGGCCGCCCGCTCTGACTGTTGAATCTCCGCTTTATGTTAAGTTGAGACGTGCATGTAGCGTCCTACACTATCTTCAGTTTGTCTTGTGAGAGCCGCCGAGCGGTCCGCGAGCGGCGCGAGGGAAGCGGACCGGAATCGTCCCGAGTGTCAGTTTTCTTTAGTGCCCTTTCGGAAGGACGGCGACGTCTCTCAAGTAGCCGCTGTTAGTCGAGTGTTAATTTATTTAATTCCGCTAAAAACGGATAGAATTTTTAACTATCGAAATGTGTGCGGATCCTCTCGCGTGTCGTCTGACGACCGTCGGGGGAATCGCCCTCGCTCGGGAAGTAGATCTCTTTTGTTGCCGATTGGACGATTTTACGATTCCACCCCCGTGTTTGCGTGCGTCATTTCGATACCCGTAATGGACTAATGTAAATGTACCGGGGGGAGGGCGGCGACGTCAGAGTCCCGACCTCCCTCGCCGAGTGCCGTTTTGAGTGTACGCCCCATCCCTCGATTTATGCGGTTTCGTTTCAGCACGATTTTTATTTGGCGAAATAAAATCAGCGTATATCTCCATCTTTCACTTATATATAAATAAATATATATATCGATTTGCACGGTCCGTCTTCTGATGACGAGGCGTGCCGCGTAAATCGAGGGATGCGGATGTGTACGTGTTGAATATTTGTTTTTGCATTTTTACACGAATCTGACGTAATCCGATGCTCTGTACGACGAGTCTTCATAAGAGTTTGCGGCGGTGAAACTTTGGAGTGTTCGGACATTTTTCGCAAATCCAAAATATTTATTAGCTGTTACGCGTTAAAGAATATATATGTGCTCTTCCGTTTACATCTGCCCCCCTTCACTTGTTTACGTATTAGTTTATTTTAGTAATGCCGTATTTGATGTTTGATCGGAATTGATGGATGTTTCTGTAGCTTTTCTTATATAATCGAACGAGTGAGCGTTTACACCGCGAGACGGCGTACCGGATCGGAGTGAGATGCGGACGCGTTCGGTCCGCCGGATGATGATGGGATCGTGCAATGTCGGACGCGGAGCGAGATCGTCAAAGATCTCATTCGCTCCGCTTTATGTGATCTGAATATATTATGAAAAAAAAAATATGTGAGTCGACTCGGTCGTTCCGTCGCCGCGATTCAAATCGTCGAGGCGCCTCTCGTTTTGCTGTACCTCTTTGAAATACGATTTGTCATTGGATATATATATTTTATATGGATTATAATTTTAATGGATGTATCGGAGGCGCGTAGCTGCGTTTGAATTGCGGCGACGGAACGCCGGTTTTGTGAGTGCGAAGTATATAAAGTTAATAAAAAACCAAAACCAATGTATAGCGATGTAAGAATAATATTATTTTGTCTTTATCGAACTGAATAGGTACCTATCTCTGTGAGAGAATGATTTTTTTAGGAGATAAATAAGATTATATTTAGTTATACCTATTTGCCGATTATTGCAACGCGTCAGATACCTGCCTTTTCATTAGTAACTTATTTATGTGGACGTTAATTTATAGATTAGTTATTCGCGCGATCCGTGGAGTCCGTACAAAAAAACACACGCGAGAGTCAGAGCCACGCAAGATTCATAATAACACATATCCGTTGTGACGCAAAACTGCATAATTTTATCCGCAGAGTGTATCAAAGCATTTTGCGGTCGAATTTATAAGTCTGATAACATCATTTTTTTTTTCGTTCTACGTTTATTATAAGTACTATGTTTAGTTGTGTAGGATTTTTAAGTTTTAACGGCAAATTGTCTAGGGTAGTTTTTACTTGAGTGCAGAATATACGAGTATACCTTGTTTTGTAATAAAATAGACGTTCACATTGTTGAAATTAAATTCCGTGAATTTTCTATGTGAGCTCGATTATGAGCCGATGGACACTTGTACTGCTTTGTTGTTATGTATCACGAATCTCAATAAGGATGTTGATTTGATTATGGCATTAATAATTTGTAACGCGCACTACGATGGCATAGTAGGGATTAATCATTCCATTACGTGTTCAGGGGTAGCGCCATCTCGGCTTTCTTCCCTTCGCCGGGGCTGAAATATTAGGCACTGAGAGACATTTTTTTTTTAATATTTTTAAATAAATTCATGTGTTTAGTATATAGTGCGGATAAATTAAGGAAACTGTGTCGGTGTCGCTGTCGTGTGAATGTAATATTGAATTAATTTTGTATATGAAGCTTCGAAGATTGTCGGCATGGTGTTCCCGCGTCTCGATCCGTCTCGAAATTTCGAATTCGAGGGCCCCATTATTGCCATAACAACGATTTTAACATATTCAACAGTTGTGCAAAGCGAGGTATACTTGCATATTTAATCGTTTGTCCGTCACCGTCAAGTATTCGCGACATATCACTTTTTTTTTTTTTCCGATTGATTTTTGCTAAAAAACGTAATTTAAATATTGAATCAAAATATTAAAAATGAGACGGCAGGTGCCTGCAGGCCTTGACAATATCTTCACGGCGAATTAACTTTTATAGTTTGACATTGCAATGTGTTTATTAATTTTTTTTTTTTTTTTTTACAAATGTCTTGTATTTTGTAATTTTCATTTAATGAATGTGTTTCATGTAGTGTATGACTGTCGATTGACTCGTTGCCGTTGCGTCGGCTTCGTCGTCGTCGGACGACGACGCCTCGTTCATCCCCTCCAACCCCACCCATCCGCCAGCCTCTCCCCATCTCGTTGCGCGTGGCAACGCGTCGTCGATATATGTCTGGATGTTTGTCACATCATACCATTCTAACAGGTTTTTCAGCCTTTTGAGTACTCATTATATTAGGTCTATCAGTGCTTCATGATTAAAATAATAAAAAAAAACGTACGTGTGCAACACACACGTTCACTTTGAACCTATATTGCCATTTTAGTGTCATTATTCTGAATTTACTATATATATGAAATCAAAAGCAATCAGTATTTATGCTTTTTCTTGTACAATTGTTTACTATGTCGTAAGAATAATTTATTAATTGTGTTGTATATCAATATATTGTAGAGCAGAGGAGGAATCATGGTTATTTGTATATATTTTTATTATCACTGTGTTCCCAATGTTTATTAGTCATGTTTACATTGAATATACGATATATGCTTGAATAGCTATTTTCTATTACTTTCTCCCATAACAAAAAAAAATTTACACACTTTGCTTATTATTACACGATTAGAGGTTAAAGTATTTTGGTGCAAAATTAATGCAAAAACACTCGATTGAATATAATCTATGAATATTTATGTACGACGGTAACGACTAATCTGTCAAAAATGACGTTTCTTTGTGCGTTTGCAACCTCGCTGCACGAATACTTGGAAAAAATAAAAGTGCTATGAAATGCCAGTGATTCCGTGAACATATATATTTCGAGTGACATTGATTATGTAATTTAATTTTTTTTTAAATTATGCAAATGCGAGTCAAAAGTCCGATTTAGTGTAAAAAAGATTCATATAGTGGCTCTGTTAAGTGATTTTAGCGAATGTTTATGTTTATGATGATAATTGTGAACTACCACATGTTTTATTCTTTTTAATACAGATATGGACCATTTATTGATTTTTATTTGTTTTCATTAGTTTTGCATCAACGACCTCTAATACAAAAATAAACGTCGATCGACATTTTGCACGTTGATGCTAATTTTTTGCTCATTGAATCGTCACACAAAATGTCGATCGTTGTTTAGAAAAAGTTCATTTGAATACATTCAAAATTATATATTGAGATAATTGAGTGACGAGAGAACAATCGTCGTTTTTGGACACATTGCAGCATATTTTTATCAGTCTTGCGTATCTGGGATTAAAATACGTTAATCGTGTTATTGTTTTAATGGTACGTAACCTCAAAATATTGGCGATTTTAATTATGGTACAGTATTGTTTCAAGGTGATTTTGTATCTCGTGCGAGATGTCATATGCGTGTTAAAAAAATCGATTTTGATCGATATGCTCGTATGTGATTGTCTTTGGGCCGCGTGCGTGATTTTTAATTCGCGGCTGACGTTTATATTTTCATAACGGCAGTATAATCGGCCATGATTAAACGCTTTTAAATTAATTTGTGCGACGTTTTTGATTTGTCATTCTTTTCCGGCCGCATCTTTTTGACATTCCACTTTGACAGCGTTTCGCAAATACGACACAGCCGCCGCTATTTCAACTGGACATTGTCCATCACGGTCGCGGTCGAATCGTCACGTGACATTACGAGGTCAGACCGTATCAATAGCCGGCCGTGGGAGGGGACACGGGGAGGGCTCTGCAGGTTTTTTTTTGTCGAGCATCAGGTCGATTCTGTAATAGCAATAACCTAAAGGGTCGTCAATATACCGAATTTATGGTCACGCGAGCTGGCGGTCAAATGGAGTAGATTTCATGATCGTATCGTGTGGTGCGGCCCGAATAATTTATGTAACTTTGATGAAAGGTAAATTAGTTATTTTCGAGGGGGTGGAATGCCGAAGGATCGGTTTTTGACTTGGCCGTGTACATGGTCGATATTCGAACGGCGACAGTATTGCCATACGCAACGATTTTTTTTCAAACAAAATCTTGATACAAATCGGCCTACAGACACATAATCTGTTTTTTGCGAAAATGATACATATTTTCTTTATGCGATATTATTGTATTGTAATTTATCTCCGTCGCAATCTGCACTGTGATGCAAACCGTTGCATTATTATCGGATTAACAATGGATATAATTATTAAATTGCCGTTTTTATGACAAGCGTTGACGTATCCTCTCATAACATTTGCACGATTGGTACATTCATGTTTATGAAGCAAAGTAAAGATAACATCTATGAAAAGAGATATAATATGCAAAGTTCCAAGACGTTGAGACGATTGTTCCACTTGATTTTTCAATCTAATTTGTAATTAAATCTCTTTTTATGCGGTAGATATGTTCTATAATTTTATTAAATCGCATAAACTAAAATAATGAATTCTAAATTGTATCAATAATGATTAATCTCTTTGACTACAAAACTACATAAATAATTAATCAATTTTTCAGTATTAATGTCGATGTCTGAAAATATTCGTAATGATTTGGAGATAGAATTACTGTCGACTTCGTTATGGTTTATTGATTTTTCTGACAACGTAATCTTATGATTAAAATCAGCTATGATGAATTTTGCAATATTTTCTCTGTGATTCATAAAAAACATCTCGAATTATAGCTTTTCGATGATATCTAAAATTATATCATAATCATTTGTATGAAATATGTATCGTATAAATGAAACATCTCGAGTTTTAACCCTTTAGCTGCTGAGATGTTGCTCGCTGTTATTAAAAAAATAATATATCGTTGTTCAGCAGTCGATGAGTAAAACCTTCCAATCCCGAGGTTTGTAGATGTAGCAAATTAGTCGGGATTCGGATTGGATTTCTTAGCAGGATGGAGCTAATACCAGCTGAAGTCACTGGTTAGGTGTTTAACCCCGACTCGGGTTGTAGTTTATCTCCGAGCTGTGTGACTTGTCTTGAGATTCATGTGAACATCTGAAAGGAAAATCTTTGTGTACTCGAGATATGCGAAAATAATTTTCTTATCTGCGAGCACGATAAAGGCCATTCAACTGTTAACCTTAAAAAAATGTACTATCTATACGTGTTAACTTTCGATTTTCAATGAATAATGTCATTGCCATTGTGTGATATTAAAGAGTTTTTGAGATGCATATAAATTAATAAACAATTGTGTCAATAAACAATTAGGTAAGTGATGGATTGCTTATTTTTTTCCGTTTAATCTGATCGTTGTATCAATGCGTGGAATTTTTATTTGACTTTTCGTCGTTTGTACATACACAAAATTATATAGAATAATAATAAAAATGTATGAGTAATGTATTACGTTTTTTTATAATGCCGAGCGTTTTGATTGGTCCACGAGAGTGTGTATGTTCGCCTCGGCCAATCGATGCGCGCTGTTTTGCACTGTTACAAAATACGGTCTCTCGAAATATCTTTTCGATTTTTTTTTGCGTGAAAACCCTGTCGCCGATGTCGGACCCCGCAGCTGCTCTCCGAGTACAGATCTAATTTGAATGTGTAAATGCAAATGAAGCCAACATGGCCGCCTTTGTCGGGCGCCAAGACAAAACGTAGTCGAAAGAGCGACGAATCGTGGCAACACCGAAAAAATTACACACGCCGAAACAGGTTCGCGGATAGCGGAATGGTCTTTGGAATGCAATGGCACATATTTGCTGTATCCATGCATGTAAATTGGCTGTAATTATTGTCTTTACAATGGCCGGCGTGGTGGCTTATGCAAATGGGCGCTCGGACAAACTCTATTGTGTCATTGTACTGCGGCGTGTCAGGAAATTGTCCAATCGCGCAAATTGCCACTCGCCAATTTTGTGTTTTCAAAGCGTCTCAAAACGTAGGGAGATACGAAACGCGATGGGGAGAGAAAATTGGGACATGGCCACAAATGTATGTCTTATGCATTAAAACAATTAAAACATACAATGACAGTTGGCTGCCCTGCCATATACTATCAAATACAGATAATCCAAGCTATTCATTTTTATTTCGTTTAAACAAAATTACACAAGTTATTATATCCTTATACTTGAATCCTCATTGGTCGATGTACTGAAATGTCAATAGTACAAGTTTAATAATTTTTATTGCTTCATTTGCATCCGCATTCTCTTTCTCTCTCTTGGTTGAGATTGAAAATAATATCCGCATCTCTTATACGTTAATAATCCGGAATACATAAATTGTATTCTAACCAGTATATATTTTCTTTATTGACATTTCCAAAGCCTTGTAAATTTGCCATTAGCTCACGTATTCTAGTTATAAAAGTCATCTTCTTTACAAAGGGTTTCAAGAAGGCCGGTACGGTAAGTCGGTTGGTTGACCGATCCGTCACGGCGACTCGAAAACAACTCGAATCGTCCATAGGGGGTCTATCAGAGACCCCAAGCATTTCAAGTCAAGATATTGATGAATTCTTCATATCAATATCTTGAAATTGTTTCAAAAATGGATTATTTTGAGAATACAAATAGTTATTTATGGTATGCTTCATAATTTGGTCGATATTTTAGATTTTTTAACTAATCAATATGATAACATACGCACTCGACACGTGTTACTAGTATGTTTCACTCGCAATTAGTACATCGTACCGGATGCGAATGAGAAAAAACATCGCACCCGTTGCAACAGAATTGAATATTGTTGTTTTTTTTTATTCGCAGTTGCGGATAATAAATGTCACATGATTATTTATAATTATTATTCTTTTGAATTTCAAAAAAACATCACTTCTGGAACCCATTTATTTTTTAATTAAACTTCAAAGATCTTTCTATTCATCCATGCCTCTTTCTGGTCAATAATCAACAGAATGTTTTCTCATTTCTGTTCCTTTTTATGATCTTGGTTTTTACTTCTTCTTATTAGGATGTCCTGCCCGTGCTCTGCTTCCTGTCCTAATCGAGATAAATTGGTCCTTTCGTTCATCATTATTTATAGAAAACAGTTTTCTAGAAGATGTCTGTCCTTGTTGCAATTTTTTGCACATATGACATTTGAAGCTGGGTGACTTCGCCCCATCAAAGGGACGTCCAGAACTCGGGGCTATTATTAATTAGGCTTTTCTAATCACAAAAAGTTAAATTTTGGGAGTTCTAGATGCGTTCCCGTACAGTATGGGTACCATTTCCATATTCTTCGGAAATCTTCTACTTAGATTCCTCCGTCTTTGGATCTTCATTTTTTTTAATATGAATTGTATTCATGTACGGATAATCCGTATACGGATAATCAGGAGTTTATTATACATATATAGATCAGTTATACTCAACCCTTATTTAAGAAAGAAAACTTCTCTAATAGTAATAATTTTAAACATTAAGTGAAAATTCTGAATACAAGAGAAAATTAATGCTTCATCGACTTTCAACAGTAATCACAATCTCACGTATGATCTTCACCATTTTTTGTGAAGCTGCAACCTTGTGATTTTAATACTAACATATTTTTTTCTAGTCGCACATTTTCTGTTTTATTATCCAACCATTTTCAAGGGTTATAAACTCTTACAATTTTCTTCCCAAGATTTTTTTTTCTATTTAATGAGGATATTAATCCGAATTGTATATGATTAAAAGTCAGAAACGCGATCCGGGTCGTGAATTATGTACAGGATTGAAAGGTTATATGTAGATAAGTACCGAAAGATGACCTGGCTTCACTACACATAGCATTCGAGAGAAAAATTAAAAACAAAAAATCTGGTAGTAATTAAACATATATAAATACGATGTCGAATACTAAGAATATTAAGAATATTGTCTTATAGCTGCAATATTATTTAAGATATTATTGTACAGATTCGTAAACTAAAATATTTTAATCTTCAGCAGAAACATATTGTATCAGAGATCAGCTGAAATTAATCTTCTATTAATTCGTTATTATATCATAGTATGAGATGTGGACAAAAAGTTCGTGCACCGAGCGCGCTCTAAAAAATAAATGAATTTAATATTTTTTAAAAATTTATATTGCATTTAAATAATAAATTCACAGTGAATTTTGCATAATTATATTACAATGCTGTTTTTTTTATTTAATAATTGCCGTTACTAAGTGTCAGAGATTTTTTATAAGATTATTCGTGATACTTACACCAAAATCTGTTCTCAGATTGATTGCCAGATGTTTAAAAATATCTACATGATTATGAATGTTAGAATTTTGGGTCGCAAGTTGAGTATAGCTGACACAGATCAACGATGTCCTTCATAGATAATTCTCTATTCTTATCAGTGATTGAGCCACAATTTTTGTGCATACTGAATGAGGTCGACACTTTTAAACCTGGAGATCAAAGCTCATGTCATTTCACTGTCGACGTCTACTTGATGCACACATTGACAAGTGCCAATCATTGGGCGAAAGTATCGCCGCCGGTTGAGAGATTCAAGGATGTCCAGCAGATTCCGGCGATCCAGCCGTCGATGATTCACGAAGAATTTCTGGATGTTTTGTATATAAAATAAACGGCGATATTAGACAGATACAGATGAGTGATTGTGAATCATAATATGGGTTCAACGGGGGGGCGTTTTAAAGAAATCATCATGACACAGCATAAACTCAGCTGAATTGTGTAGGTCAGTGAGAGATTTTAAGCTTGGTAATTGTCAAAATATGATTCAGAATTTATTGCAGTGCTAAGGGCAAAAATATTAATATTATATACAGATCCAATCAACACCATAGATAATTATTTCAACTAATTTTAAGATAATTGAATATTAAAATATACAACTTTGGAGAATGGCGGGCTTTGAAAGACATTAATTTTACTCGTCTCACCCCAGAATCATCTCGATTTTAATAGAATTAAGATATTATTTACATTTTCAATTTATTACTCTTAGACTTAAGACAGTTCAATTGGAAAAGTTAACAATTTTATTTAAAAAAAATAATAATTTCGATATCCATTCAGCCATCTTGAGGTGTATGTACCGGCGACTAAGGTGTCAGTGTTAGTTTTCTAGAACATGTCCAATTTTGTCTGGACAGCTTGTCGTTTCTTTTTAGCGTAAATTTTCTTGTAACAGACAAGCTAGTGTTGGAAAAGGTAGCTTATCTTCGAAGATCTAACGATGTTTGTATACCATATGTAATTTGGTCAATAGCCAAATTCTGAAATTTTTTTTATCGGTTATTCACCTAGTATTTTTGAACCCCGCGCAATTTTGTGGATATTTTGGATTTTTTAACTGATGAATATGACGCGTAAATGACAACACTCTCGTCGCACGTGTCAATTGCACGTTTCACTCAGCACTTCGTACCGGATACGAGTGAGAAAAAACATCGCGCCCATATCAACAATAGTGAATATTGTTGTTTTCGCAATTGCAGACAATAAAAGACAATGATTATTTATAATATTTATTATTAAGATTTTTTCCTAAATTCTTTGGAATCTTTCTGATCGATAGATTATTAGAAATCGACACAGTTAGAATGATCGGTTCTTTTCTGAATCCTTCTTTTTCGCATACCTGAAAATCCTAGTTTTTCGATGACTATCATGTCTTCATTGATAAGTTCTTCCGTTACATTTTCATCAACTTTTAGTTTTTTTCATTTTTTCGTTAAATCCGTTGTTCTATTATAAACCCATACATCTCGGCGGCTCGAAAACAACCGCGTCGTCCGAAGGGTGTCTCTCAGAGACCCCAAGCATTCTTAGAATAATTAAAGAATAAAAATAGATGATCGAAATTATGATTTTAAACTAATCAATATGACGCGTAAATGACACTCGTACTTGGCACATCGTACCGGATGCGAGCGAAAAAAAACATCGCGCCCGTGGCAACAGAAGCGAATATTGCTGTTTTTTTTCGCAATTGCTTACAATAAAACACAATGATTATTTATAATTTTTATTCTTAGACATTTTTTAAACAAATACAAAGAGTTTGTGACATGTATCTAGTGTATGCTAATCGATCCTTTGCTTTTATAATCAAAATCTAATCTGCTCCTCTTCTTTGTAGTGACAAGGTCTTTTTAAAGTCATAGTACCATTTCTTGACGCATTCATAGGATCTCCTATACATATATTCATACAAATAAAACTTGCTTTCTTTGAGATAGTATCACTTTAAAACTAAATTTAGTTGTCTTCAATATTTCATTAGAAGGCTTGTTAATTAGAATGCGTTGCTTTGGGATTACACAATGGATAGATTTACAGATATGTTTAATTTTATATCATCCACCATCTAATAAAAGTATGTATACCATAATGGATAACACTGTTTTTTAAATGACTTCAATGCTTAAGTTTCGTGTCTAAAAATGATCACCACCTGGTTCTTGATTGATAACATTTTTTTTTATATAAATTCTTTAGTATTATTGTCAACGAGTATTTTCAATCTCACTTATTAGAGATAAAAATAAACCGCCACATAAAGGAATATTACTCAAATAAATAACAGCGAAACGATTTTTTTGCTTAATTCATGAAATTTGTTGGCTCAGATTATTTTGGAAAGATTATAGATAAATCATTGAAAAATTAATATTCTTTTTGTTACAAAAGGCAGTTGCAATGAGTTGTACATAAAACATAATTACATCATCAATATTACAAAATATCATACAATTTAATGCATAATTTATTGCATATTTGACCTATTATCTGCTTTGCGTGACAGCACAACACGACATCATCTGGCAGGGAGTTCTTCATTTTCATTGATGGAATAAACAATTAGTTATTGTGCTTCGACGCTGTTTTCAATATAAATAGTTTAAACACCACGTGGCAACACGGAAGTATTTCCTATTCAACAGCTTGCCGCAATTCGCAGTGGATTAAATGTTGCTAACGACATTTTTTTATGCGAAAAATCGTATTGATAATCTCAATTATGGCGAATATATTGGGACTTCCGCCGTTGCGAAGGCCATACAGAATTGATTCAGCTAAAAGAAAGGGTTATTTATGCGAATTGCTATGGCCGAGATGTGTATTTGCGGTCTCCTCCTATTCTTGTTGTATAAACACTTGATTTAAATTAGTGACATTGTGTTATCGCGAATGTTTCGTGTTGGTGTTTGCAATTATCAGCAGGTCATGTGATAGCGGTTTCGCGAGACGCGCGTGTTTGCCTTTTGCTCTTGGATTCCATTCAGTTGTTATTATTTTTATTTTTTATTATTTTATCATATTCATGAACGGATCTGCTGAACAATGGACGCCATAGATCTATGTCCGATCGATCGGTTTTAATTTTTAAGCCATCAATGCAATCGGATGTATACAATATTTTCGCAATTTTTTTATGGCGTATTTCTTATCTATGTATTTGCGCGTATTGCAGGTCCAATTTATTGTTTTATTATATTTTGATAACACACAATGGCATGGAATCGGATTTTGAATTTAAAATATTTGTTTGGCAAACATTCAATATTGATAGGAATTATTTAACCGTGTGTTTCAGACATGGCGTGACATTTCTAATACGGTACGCAAGACTAATGTCTCTCGTAAAAAATAATAGCAAAGTATTTTATTACATATTCTTGGAACGTTAAGTGGCCAATAGTAGTTGTCATGCTGGCAGTTATTGCATTAGCACATAGTTTTTATATTCGCAAAATTATGACTTTTAATAAAAATTCAATTTGTTCCGAAATGCTAAACATCGACGCTGAAAACAAATATAAATCAAATTCGATGTAAACGTATCCTAAACGGATCGACTCCAATAATAATTTTATGACTCAATCGGGTTAACACAATCGCTGTAATGCAAAAGAAGTGTCAGTGGAACACTAATGGCATGATGTATCACATAATGCAACACAAACCTGTTTTATGAGCTTGATTATCGAACAATTGAATGGGAAATTCGTAAATATTACATTGAGAGGGATGAGTGAAGAGATCGGCGATTCGTTTTTTTTTCCTAATTTGCGCTGAATTTGTTTTCGGCTGCTGGATATGGCAGGTGTCGATCAATGTTCCACTTCGTATAACAATGTAATTATTAAGTGGGTGCCATTGTCAATGAATTTCATTTTAAATAGGACCATTAGTTGCTGTAATGTTAAATTTTTGTAGATTTAAAATATGGAATATTTGTAAAAATAAATTTTCTTAAAAATATATCTGTTATTTCATTTATTTGAACAAATCTGTATACATTTATGAACACACCATAACAACAACTAAAGTCATACACATTTATCTAAAATATTTTGCTTTTAATCTTACTGAAATGTATTCAGGATATCGCAAGATAATATTTTATACTATTGTTATATTAATATATCTCTGTACTTATACGCAAAATGTAATACAATTATGTTAATTAAAAATTGTAAAGATTGGACAATCTAAGACATAACATAAGTTAGAAACATTACCCACGTGGTATATTGATTTCACGCATACAGCATAAACGCTAATACCCTTTATATAATACGGTAGAGAGGCTCCTAGAAAATGCCGTGTTATATTTAACCGTATTATTTGAGACCAAGAGTCAGTAGAAAAAGGAGGGGGTAGGTTACGAAAATTTATTTGAGATTTTGATTTTTTTCTAATAACTCTTTTAATGTAGATCAAACATGTCACAAACTTTTTGTATTTGTCTCAACACGCCTATAGAATAAATAATATAAATAATCATTGATCTTTATTGCCCGCAATTACGAAAATAAATAAAAATCGAGTGCGATGTTTTTTTTCGCTCGTATCCGGTACGATGTGCCAAGTGCGAGTGAATCGTACTACACGTGCCGCGAGAACTCGGCGTGCGGCTCAGTCTGAAACGGGACGTCGCCGTGTGCGCATCATTTATGCGTTACATTAATTAGAACATAAGATTTTTTTACTAATATATATCACGAATAACTATTTTTATTCATAGAATATATCTTTTTTTTTTAAATAAAATCAAGATATTGACGAAGAATTCATCAATATATTAACTTGAAATGCTTAGGGTATCTGAGATACCCCCTTCGGATGACGCAGTTGTTTTCGAGCCGCCGTGATGAATGGAAATGAACAGCAAACAGGCAAAATTACAGACTTTTAAAGAGGACAGAAGACGTATGATATTGTCGATAAGACTTAGCAAGACTTAATAAAGATAAACAAAAACTATCAGTCGTCATAATTCTTATCGAATGTAATTATTTACTATGAATATTTTATAGCAACGTATTGTCGATTAAGGTTCTAAATAAATTTTGATTACTCTGAAAATAACATGGTAAGTTCGAAAGAACAAGCATGAATTTCCATTCGAAGAGAACTAATACTTCTTATTCTTAGAAATCATATTATTGAGAGTTTACGAAATTTTTTCCTAAATTTCTAGATATAAGATTTCTCTTTTATAAAATATTAGATAGAGGATGCCTACATTTTTTAAAAATCTGAATTATTATTAGTAATCTATTTTAAAAGCTTAATTGATTACGCGTGCTACGTGAAGTCTGTTCTTATACACATAAGGATGTAAGACGTGGACATCACTATTATAGCAGCTAATAATAATCAGCAAATATGGTGCGACCGAAGAATATGGAGAATGAATTATACTCCAATTACGTTTCAACTTCCGTTTGCATTGAGTAACGCAGGATTTTTTCACTAACGTTTTTCAGATCTTGGAAAAATCTAAAAACAATCAACCGAAACCATCATGGCTAAACTATTTAAAACATTCTACAATTTCATATACAAAAATGAATATTTATTATGGCATTTTTTCTATTTCATCTATTAGGGTTAGTTTCCACGATGTTACGTAAATACGTTAAATTAAACAGGGATGCTCTAAAAGTGCAATTGCGACACAACGTTTTGGGATTAAGAACTGGCCAATAGAGAAGCACGAGCAATAAAATGCATTTTTTTAAATTATAGGTTGTTCGGATAGGAATGAATTATTTTTCCTTGCACACATATTGATCTAAAATATAACAACCCTTATTGTTTATTACTAATTTTAAACTCTGCGTAATTTTTTGATTCCCATCATGAGAAAACTAGCTGGTTTAAGTTAAAAATGAGTTTCGAGATGTTTTTTTATATCGTATATTTTTTCCTCTTAATCAATGCTAAAGATCTAAATGAAAAATATCCTGAATGTGCTAAGGTTTGATGTTACTTTCCAATTAAATTGCCGTATTTTTTCATCTGTTGAACAATTATTGCTTTTCTATTGAATAAATTTGAACGGTTAATTTGCACTAAATGCACAAAGAATATTCTGAAATGTTAATTTGGATTTCAGTTTCAGAATAGGCGTTTGATTTTTGGACTATTTTCTTATTTTCACGTTCTCATAAGTCATTCCTTTTCGTCTTTTGTGACAATCTGTTCCACGGCAGATTTTTTTGTCTTAACAGCAACAATCTCCATGTGTTAACGCGGTGTCCTTTGCTATCAAGGGACAGCTTGTCTGGTATCTAAAAACCCATTCATCTGACTTCATCGATTCGTATTTCAAATGCTGTGGATTTGGATGTTAAGAATATATATTTGGGCACAGTTTGACAAGGATTTCTTTTAATAGTAAATTTTAGCCTTCAATTAATTTTGATGGTCTTATAGATTGAGGGACACTGTAAATTCTTATTACCAAATTTAAATCAACAAAACCAAATTTGACATCTGATTTCTGTCGACACTCGTCCGTACATTTTATTATTAGTTTTTGTGGCATTAGTTGAGTTGAAGCCCTGATAATAGAATAAATAGACAATAGAATATAATGTCTAAAATCCTATTTGTTGGTTTCGGGTTTCCCTATTTCACCTTTGATTATAAAAACGGATTTGTATGAAACATATGGTTAACAAAAGCATTATAAAAATATAATTTAGACTAAAACTAAACCCAAAAAACAGTGTGCATAAACATGGATTTCTTTCCGAGCAACCTTACTTATTCGTCACGGCGACTCGAAAACAACCGCGTCATTCGAAGGGAGTCTCTAAGAGACCCGAAGCATTTTAGGTCAAGATATTAATGACTTCTTCATCAAAATCTTGCTTGTTTGAAAAAAAATGGATTATTCTAAGAATAAAAATAGTTATTCGTGATATATATTAGTAGAAAAATCTAAAATATCGACAAAATTTTGAATTTTTCTACTAATTAATGTGACGCATAAATGACGCGCACACGGTGACGTTCCGCTGCAAACTGAGCCGCGCGCCGAGTTCTCGGGGCACGTGTCTAGTACGTTTCACTCGCACTTGGCACATCGTACCGTATGCGAGCGAGAAAAAACATCGCACTCGATTTTCTATAGTCGATTTTAGACAAATACAAAAAGTTTGTGACATGTAGGATTTACATTATTCGAGAAAAATCAAAAACTTAGAATCTCAAATATACCCCATCGGCACGGCTAGGTTAATGAGGACAGAACACGCAAATGATAAAAAGATTCAATGTATCGAGCATTAAAATGAGGGTTAATAAATTGAAAATAATCCTTTTTCTACTAACTCTTGGTCTCAAATAATACGGTTTTACATAACACTGCTTTTCTAGGAACCTATTAACCTTGTTATATAAAGGTTACCTATATTGGCGTTTATGCTGTATGCGTGAAATCAATCTGCCACGGGGGTAATGTTTTCAACTTATGTTATATCTAAGACAATCTTTTTAATTTTATTTATGATATGATTCATAATTCGGTCAATATTTTGAACTTTTTACTATTCAATATGTAAATAACAACGCTCTCGGCGATGTATCGCCGCAGAATGAGTTTACGCAGCACGTGTTAATCGCACTCGGCACATAGTACCGGATGCGAGCGAGAAAAAACATTGCACCCGTGGCAACATAAGCGAAAAATGGACAATTTTTATTTATTATATTTATTCTTGTTTTTTAGACTAATTTATATTAAAAGAGTTATTCGAGAAAAATAAAAATGTTTGGGGTCCCCGATGGACCCCATCGTCTCGGATAATAGTGATTGTATAATATATGAGACTTTTTAAATGTTAAAGGAATGAAACTCGATAATATGAATATTTTTTGGTATTTTTAGCCGTGAAATTTAAGGTAATTTGTGCATTCTCTTAAGATTTTTTTTATATGAATCTGACATCAGCGAATTATTTTTGTCTAGTATGTTTAAATATAGAATGCAGTCATTATGTAAGAATTTGCATCGGTCAAGTATATCGCATCAGCAAATTTTTCACATCCAAAACACATGTGTGCCATTATTATTATGGTGGCAAGTGTTGAAACCGTGCAATTCACTTGTCGATCAACACGAGGCCAGAGAAAGTGGCCGCCATGTGTGTAGGCCACATGACTATTTGACGCAACGGATTCATGGCTGCAGTTCATCTCTCTCCGCTGTACCGGAGAAAATGCTCAAGAAATGTTAATTGCCGTCGTTAGTCGGCTGCCGTCAATTCTTCGGATTAAATTACAACTGCAGCATGTGATTGTGACTCAATACAATGTGCCATCATATCCGCTGTCGAGTTAATTGATATTGTCGTTCAGAGCGAGAACACTGAACTGTCATACGATATTCGTACTAGCAATGGATTGAATATTATTTAAACGATTGTAGATTATGTCTGATGAAAAAGAAATGGAGTGTATATTCTTTGACATAGACAAACATCAGTCACACGGAGCGGGAGTAGAAAGTTCGAACAAACCTTTCCACTGAAAGTTTCCTCATTTATCGACAGCTTTACGGCCAAACTTTTAAATCAGACTTCTTTGATGTATAAAAAAACACATAAACCCGGTCCCTATAACTTCTGCCATTGTAATGTACATAAATAATGATTGTTGCCACGTCGACGGAATGTTCCGTGGGATGGATATGTGAAATTATAAGGGAGTTAGCAACGGAAAAATTATTTGTCACGAATGTGCGTTGCTGGCCGTAGATTTTATGTTTCAGTTTGGGCGCCGATTGTGTAATCTAGAATGGCAACCTACTTTCGCACGGATAATGTCGATGTTTACCCAATCTCGCGCCTCGGCAGATTCGCAACAGCTCCAGCTGGCGATGAACCGACGACGCGCCAAGGTCGCCGCCTGCTCTAGCAGAGTCCAATGAGTTTCCGCCACTTGGCTCAGATGACGTGGCCTGTTGGATCTATCCGTCTGTCCGTTAGCCGCATTCTAGAATTAGAATCTGCAAGCGGCGTCCGCTGGTGTCATAATTGAAATAGTGGACGGTGCACTCGGCGAGCGATACCCCAGTCAAGTGGTAAGGTCTGCTGAAGGTCAATGCAGTCAGCAACTGGATGCGAATAGAAATTGGATCGGTATTGAGAGCACTAAAAAATAGAGAGTGGTATTGTCGTTCGTATTAAAATTAAATAACCTTTCTAATTATGTAGGCAGAACCAGTTCTTGTATGTATACTGTAGTTAGCCAACGTCGGTAATTGGTTAGATAATCGTCGGAGAACACTGTTCTGCAGATGGTTTGATATGATATGATGTATAAGGATAAGAATCGACAAACACAAAAAAATATTTAAAATCTCGAATAAGCGAATAATAATATTTATTATTATATTTTATAAGATTAATAAATTTATAAAACAATTAGAAAGTATTAATGGCATTTTTTATGAATAATTTTCGCAGGTTAAGGTGCAGACGAGCGCAGACGTCAAACTGACAGCTGAACGACGGGAGAGCAGGGTTGCCAACTTCATTGAAAATATTTTCTATGCACACTCCGTTACTATATTTAATTTTTAATATAAAATCGATACAGTCCGATATCATCTCATTCTTATTTGAATACATTTTTAATAACAAACATCATAATATCAGGTCCATTATATGGGCGCCTTATGACGCCTTGAATGCCCTCAGATTAGAGAAAATAAAGAAGAAATTTCTTAGGTATCTCTACATGAGGTAGTTTGGATTCTACCCAAGTTTATACCCCAGTGCATGGGTACAGGGCTGTCTGGGGTATGTATCCCTCGAAAAAAGAAGGTCGATTTACTTGGAAAAGCACTTCTTCAAGCTGTTGGTTGGCGCAGGTACATAACCCCCTTGTACTGTGCGAGCTGGCCCTTATGAACGCCACCTCACTACCATCGAGCTCATTCGCGTGTGCTTTTTCTTCTGTCAAATGCGAGGACAGGTGCTCTCAAAGACTCTCTGGTAACCAGAGCTTTTACTCTGTTCAACCATTTGGCTGAATATAGGCCATTTCGTTGATCTTTTATATAAGATTTTATTATTTCATATAGCGGACTAGCTAATGACTGCATTTTAACACATATGTTTTTTTTTCTTATCCTTCCCTGTATATTTTTCTTTATTTATCTTTTTTTGTTGTTATTTTACATGAATACTTTTATATATTTCTTCTCTTTATTTTATATTTTAAATTATGTATTTTTTCTCATCATACAACTATGTTTTATGCGTGATTGGCGATCTGGGTTATTCTGTAATGCCAATCACGCATTGTCTTTATAAATAATTAAATAACATGCATAAGATTGGGAATGAAAATGTATACTATTAGATTTAAAAATAACATTATTTATGACATTGGTATAAATTAATATGTGGTAAAAATGAAAAGAAAAAACCAAAACTATAATAAACAGATGAAAGAGAATAAATGAACTCGAAAAGAAATATTTTTTGTCATAGTACGTAGAGTCACGCCTATTAATACTTATGATTATTTTGTTGCTCTAAATTTATTCCGGTAAAATTTCTGCTTATATAGACAGATTTTTGTTTGTCAATTTGCATAAATCAAATACAGCTTTTGTTTTGTTGTTGTACTCTTCTAACGCATTAATCAAAACTCGTTTATTGATTTTTTTTAGCAATGGCTGTAGTCTGTTTTGTTGCCGTTCCCTTTTAACTTATTCCGTTTCGGTCACACTATAGACAACCTTCACATAGCGCCAAAATATGGACTATAATGTGTTCCCAAATCAATACACAATTTGGGGTTAGGTTATTTTTAATTGTATTTTGTAAATCGTACGAAATCAATACAAAAAACATTTTTTCTATTCACATATTTTAAATGACATTGTTTAATTTTTAGTTTGTTCACGCGCGTGTGTTATATTTTGTTATCAATCAAAGGGCATTGACCTTTATTTCGTGCAGTAATGTATTACATATTTACGAAATATATGTAAATTCTACTTGAAAATTGCGCATTTTGTATAAAACGGCACTCAGAAGGAAGCACTATAGGAGAGACTGCCGCGCACGCTGCTTTGTAGCAGGAAGCGCTATAGAAGGGTTGTTTATACTTGGTTGTACCGCGAAAGTTTAAGTATATATAGAAAAAAATATCGAAAAACCCTGATCTACGGGCTTTACTAATGAATTCTTCATCAATAGCTTGACATTTTTTTTTATAAAAATGGATTATTCTAAGAATAAAAATAATTAATCATGATATGCTTCATTAATTAGTCGATATTTTGGATTTTTTAACTAAATAATACGACGCGTCGGAAATCAGTGACAACGCTCTTGGCGAAGTCTCACCGCAAACTGAGCTCTCGCAGCACGTGTCATTTGCACGTTTTACTAGATGATGCAAACGAGAGAAATGCATTGCGTACGTGACAACAGTAGCGAATATTGTTGTTTTTATTTAATTTTTCTTAATCATTTTAACAATCATTATTTATAATATTTATTCTTCAGACTTTTTGCATCTGTACGGGTTCGAATATGTGAAGAATTAATAAAATTCGAGGAAAATTTATTATATACTCGACATCTTGAGATAAGGGATGAGAAGTGGGTTATGTACTCGAATCAATGCCGCAAAAACAGATGCTTACAAAAGGGAAGGTACCACTGACAATGGCCAAAAAGTTCCTTTTGTTTGTATGGTGGGGTTTTAAAAGAATATAAAATTATTAAATATTTATAAAAATTACGGCATAGGTTTATTGCCATAAGCTGAAATAATTTAAAAAGCAATTCATGGAAAAACTTCCGGAATAATAAATAAAAAAACATATTTTTTAACACGAATAGGTTGTAATATTATATTTAGATCAATGCAGGATATTTCCAACAAATATTTTTAGAATATCGAAGAAGTGGTCTCGATATTTGTTTTTTTTTTTATCTAAATCAAAAGATTTTTATGAAAATGACAAATTAAAATTACTAGAGAGGGATAAGAAATTTGTAGCTATCGAGGGAGAATATATAATATAATTAATAATTGATAAGAGAAACGTCCTTGATGGCGATATATTTATAAATATACATGCATTGTCATGTTTGATTAATTTGCAATGATATTAGAGATTATCCCATTAGCCTGGCGTCTCCATTGCAATTTTCGCCATCAACCGTCAATAATTTTAATACGGTTTCGCCAGCAAATTTTCACAGTTAATTACCATCCGACCGGCTCGCTGCGAACTTATACTAATAGTTTGGCATATTATGAGTCTATGAGTGTAGACAGCGATCGATGTGGTTGCCTGCTCAACTCTGGCGAGTTCAATGCGATCAAATCCAATTATGTAAACTTGGCCGCCGATCGATACCCACAAGTGTCTCTCAAGATATAATAGAAAAAAGCAATATACCAACAAACAAAACTGATAAATCATATCAACGACCCAGTGCTTATTGATAAAAAAATACGATTTCAGTGTCAAGGCATAATGTATTCCATAAAGTGTCGCGACATTGGAAAATAATATATTTTTTACGCCATAAAAATGAAAGACGCAGAAAAATTGGAATAAAAAAAAATCGCCCAGGGGCGGTTCTTGTTTGAACAGTCATTTCTCCGGCTTTGATATCGCACGATCAATACGATTTCCTTTTGTGATTGCAATTTTGAAATTTCGATTTTGTTAGCGTTTTTGGCGCGGTCATATTTTAAATTTCATCCTCGGAACGATTCTATTCTTGAATGTTTGAACAACAGCCGGAATTCGACAGTAATAAATTGCCGTACTCGAGTCCAATACATTATCAACTCGCCGTTGGCATCCAATATAACTCGGAATACTCTGAGGTAATATATGGCAGACTAAGGGGATTATTTTAAAGAAAATCCATTATTTTTCGTGTTGTACATAATACATTTTCATGATTTCTCCAGAGAATATCCTGCACGAATGCACTGCGGCGAATTTTATGCATATAACACCAGTTATAACTAAGGTTACCTGTTCATTACGCCCTTTCAATGGAATTATGTTTTTAATAACCTTTCATTTATGTTATAATCAGTGGCGGATCGTGGATATATATTATGGTGTCCTCAATTTACTTGGGGGTGCTGCAGCTCCGCAGTATATATGGACGGACAGCCCCTGATTATAATGAATACTATAATATAATACAAAATTTACGATGTATTGTAGATTTTTTTATTTTGTTATTGATTTATTAATCGATATATAAACCTTTAACGATTCTGTCTTAATATCCTTAATTTTGACAAAATATCGCCAAAAGTCACGATATCTATAAACCAATATTGCATAAATTTTATGGATTATTGTTTAAAAAATACACATTTTTTTTTATAAAAGTTGTAGGTTGTAGATTTAGTTAGAAAGACGTAACTCTTTTATAAGATTTCATTAACGTAGCCGTGCCTCAAGGCTATTGGCGACCTCAAGTTTTTGATTTTTCTCGAATAAATCTTTTAATATAATTCCAACATGCCAAAAACTCTTTGTATTTGTCTAAAAAGTCTAATGAATAAATATTATAAACAGTCATTGACCTTTCTTGTCCAGAATTGCAAAAAAAAAACAAAAATATTCACTTCTGTTACCACGGGTGCGATGTTTCTTCTCGCTTGCATCCGGTACGATGTGCCATGTGCGTGCCCCAACACGTGCCCCGAGAACTCAGTCATATCATGAAAAATTATTTTTTAAAAAAATGTCTAGATATTGATGAAAAATTCATTAATATCTTGACTTGAAATGCTTGGGGTCTCTGATAGACCCCTTTCGAACGACTCGTGTTTTCGAGCCGTCGTGATGGATCGGTTAATAAAGCTAAAGACACAGTCCTAATATCTTGCGATTGAGTACAAAACTGAAGACATGACGAATTTTAAAAATAAATTGACATTTTACCGAAATATGTTTAATATTCTAAAGCAGGGTTCGGCAACGTATAAATTTAAATTTAAAATTTTAAGTATTTGTACAATAAACATATTATAATGTCATATTCCACTTAAAAGATCAATTATATTATAAATTGATTTTTCGCGAATTATTTGTTCTAAAAAGATGGAATAAAGACAAGGGAAACACTATTTATTAAATAAAAAATTCCAGAAGTAAAGAACAGATTTCTTAATAATAATAAATTCAACAACACAGGACAGTAAAAACAACACAGAAAAAGCTTCATTAGATACTCACACATTAGACGTGGGTTTAGTATTTTTTTTTTCTAAATAAAACACATATCTATGTATAGCATTTGTATAATTTATTTATTGGTTTTTTATTATTACATTTGCTACACGATTTTCTATTGTTAATTTTTAAAACAACACAGTTTTTAAAATTTAGGGAGCTAATTTTTAATTTTTCTATGAGTTCTATTGCCTTTTTTACATGGCTTTTTTTATACACGGTTTCTAATGAAATGTATCTACCATTTAAATATATTTGAGCGTAATAAAACCAAATATATAGTCAAATATTTGTTTTAATATAAATCTCTTGAAAATTATCTTTACATAGATCCAAGGACATTAGGGCTTTTATTAGTTATTGATACCGACACTAAAATAATTATCATATGTGTATCGATAATAATACTGACTACTTTTCATCTGAATTGACATTTATATAATAAATAAGGTTATGGTCAAACGTAAAGATAAATAACAGAGTGACAGATACACGTGTATTCAACGTATTAAAAAGATTTTCATCAGTTTTCCACGCGAATTTTCTATTTATTTCGGCAATGTATTAATTAAGTTAATCGATGCCATTAATTACGAGACGATTAGTTTAATTCTAATTGTCGTCGTGGATATATCTGTCATTATGTTTACACCGTGTGGAATAATAACGGCGCCATTATATAAAATTGAAATTATTTCAGGGATATTAAAATATTTAATGGACGGGCCATTAGTGTACGGTCAAAAATAATTAATTGACATTTGAAATAAACGTCATATAATGTTTTGATGATTTATAACGTTCGGTCCAGGTGCGTATCGAATACGAGCTCGACGCGTATGGCTTACGGAACATGTGGATGGCCAAATTGATGGCCATTATTGATTGCTTGCAAAGAATCAATGCCCGTGTATAGTCAAATCATTAGGTGTCATTGTGCAATAATAGTATTTAAAATCATGGCTGAATGAGTTTAAACAAATATTTATTTGTTTATTTCATTGGCGATCGTTATGTTTTATGGTTTATTTTAATGTCAGTTCTCTATTGTGTTCTTTAATGATAATATTAACATAAAATGCATATGTATGCACTAGATAAATGCTATTAGTCGCTCTAAATATCGCTTTGGTAAATGGCAAAATTATGGAAAATCAAGTGACATTATGGATATCGAATTCGATACAATCGCTGTTGTCGATAGATAATGTATTATATTATTGTTATATCATATGTTTCGCGAAACAAACTGGTTTTGCCAATTGCTTACCTAAAATAGCAGCGTTGATTTGTTATATAAATAAATTTTGCCCACTTATAACGCATTAAAAAAATAATTTCATAAAGTGATTGCAAATATATTTTATTGTTATACTTATGTCAATTTTTCATCAGTGTATAAAGAAAATCTCTATTTCGTAGAACGCATTAAATCTTGATATCATATTTTCAAACATATGTTGCATTGTTTATTGTTTTTTTTTTAAACTCATATAATATTATGTTGATATATATAGAATTTATATTAAAAAATGAACATGGTCGTGATGTCTAGTTTGATATCAAAGTGTAATTTATCAAACTCGATATAAAGAGTTCTACTTTTTTATTATCTTGGTGATTTGTTTTAACAAGTACAATAGTATAATCAAGAAGTATTCACATTTTTTTTTAATAAGATGTGTGATAGAAATGTTAATATTGTCAACTTATTGCTTGTGATGTTATCAGGTTGTTCGGAAAGTAATTTTGTTTTTTTATAGGGAATAAATATTTTATTAAAATATATATTGTCATTCTAGTCCAATACCTTTTGACACCTTTTTAGCAGTAGCATGATTTCATGCTCATAAGGTACATTCTTTGCTGTAAAAGGCAGTCAGGTGATTTTTACCTTCTCATTTAAAATAAAGAGTTTACTGCCTAAAAAAATTAGCAGAATGACAAATAATAATCAGAAGGTGCCAGATCTGGAGAATATGGTGGGTGTGACAGTATTTCCCATCCAAGCTGTAAAAGCTTTTGGCGAGTTAACAAACTTGTATGAAGTCTCGCATTGTCTTGATGGAACACTACATCTTTTCTTTTGATGAATCATTTAATTTGTCTAGCTGATGATAGTACACTTCAGAATCGATCGTTGTGTTGTCCGGTAGAAGCTCAAACGATTCCCTTGAAATCCCACCAAATAGATAGCATTATCTTTTTTGATAAATATCGGCTATCGAAGTGTTTTGAGCCGGTTCATCTTTTTTACTCCATGATCTTTTGCGTTTAACTTTGTTGTAGACAACTCATTTTTCGTCCCTAGTGATGATGCCCTTAAAAAATGGATCGTTCTCTTGACGTTTGAGAAGCAAATTACAGTCGTCAACACGACGGCACGAATTTCTTTCCGTAGGAACATGAGGGACCCATATGCCGAGTTTTGAGATTAAATCTAGGTGTTTCAAATGATCATGAACGGTCGAATTCGACAAATCTAACCTCTCAGCAATCTCACGAGTTGTTATTCGCCGAGTTGCATCAATTAATGCCTTAATTGTATCTTCATCAGCTTCAACTGGCCATCCAGAAAGTGGTGCATCTTCAACTTCAAAATTTCCGGATTGAATTTTGCAAACCAGTTTTGGTACTGGCTTTCTGTCAATACATCTTCTCCATACATATCGGATAATTTTTTTCGTGCTTGAACAGCATTTTTACTTTTTCGATAGTAAAAAAGTAATATATGCCGAAAATGCTGCTTTTCATTTTCCATATTTGAAAAGGAACCACCTAAAAACTACTACGTAGAATCAATCGAACTTTTTCACAAACAAGGCTTGCTATATCAGCTGTCGAAATATATAATGATTTTGCGGCTTACGTGTGAAGTTGGCTGTGAAAAAATACAAGTAAGTCCTCCGTTGGGAAAAAACCCAATAGAGACGACAGGTGAAAATCCATTAGTGATGTTGTCGATGATATTTTTTTATTAAATTTAATTTTGTTTTATAACCAAATTTTAAATCCCGGATTCTAGATTTACTGTAAAGATTTCCTCATGATTTCATGTCGATGATTGAACAAATATTTTTTAGATATGTCTTCAACCCATGCAGATGCTCTTTGATTCTTATCCGTCATGTAATTTATGTTATACATTTGTAGTGGTTAGCTTTGAAAAAACTTTGGTAATTCCCTGTCATCCACATGACGGAAACACAAATTGAGTTTTTATGTTGTTGCAGATTTCATATTCTCTTTGAATACAGTTACATTGTTGCATTGCATATTAAATTTAAATTGTTAAAATAATCACGAATAATACAAGCTTTTAAATAATAAAATACATATTGTAAATTATCTTTAAATTTTAATATTATAATTTTTGGTCAGAATTTTAATTATGTATCACATATGTTTTATAGACATATCAACGAATTTTTACGCTTGAAACTATTACATAAAACTTACTTATTTACATTTACTACATGGTACATTTATTCCTGAAATATATTGACATTGGAAGCTATATTGGTTGCTTACTTCATTATAGGGTGTCAATAAGGTTTCACGTGTTTTGAGGTGGTTAACGACTTTTTATTTTTGAAAAATTATTGTTGGCTAAAAATAACGCTGTTGTGATGCAGTAGCCTTCGCAATCGGCGAAAATGACCTTCTGAAATTTCTTGTTTTTCACCATTTAATAAATGCTATTTTGGAGGATGAAAAATACATGAAATTGTTATGAGTTAAATCTGATTTTTTTCTATTGTCTTGTTACATCGATACAATATATTCTTTATCAGTAGACATGACCTTTTTCTCACTTAATTTACAAATTTGTAATACTGTCTAAATAAAATTGAATAAATTTAAATACCAAATATCTTTCAAAGCATATTTTCACTCTTCTAATTTACCTAATTTTTTTAAGAGCTAAAAAGTGCTGCATAGATTTAAATAAATAATAATTTAAAAACCTTATATGAGAACTATAAGGGTGTAAATAATACATGGTAAATTAAGCCTTTTGTATCTCTTCGCACGCTCAAAACCAATTTTTTAACGATTAAATCGACTCGAGGGGTAAGTTTTGCTACATGTTCCCTTTAAAGTCTTCAGCGATATCGTCGTTGGTTCGAATATAGCACCCACTTTTCATCTCTGATCACTAAATAGCGTAAAACGCAGTGCTGGTCTCGTTTTCGATTAAATCGTGCTGTATCCATAGGGCCTACCTCACGATTCTACGAATTTGTTTAAGATGTTTTTTGATTCGAATTTGTTTAAGATTTTTAGCATCCCAGCTTGTCTAGTAATTGTTATATAGTCAGAGTAAGATTTGCTTCAAATTCTATACGCAATACGTAATCATCCACTTTTACTACTTTCTCACTTCGAGGGTTGTTTTTAGATTAAAATCAGCCATCAATTATTTAAACCATCTTTGGCATTGCCGGACAGTTAAATATTACACACATTTTTTTTCTTCAAAAATGAGATTCTCCAAATGTCAACGGATTAATATGTCACCTAAATAGCACAAAATATGTCTTGTAGGAGTAATAAGAACACAAAACATGTCTTGTAGCATATTTGTAGTTTAATATAGTATTCGAAGGTGTAATAAGAAACCCCTGCGTGGAAACATCTGGCACCATTCTTAATAAATCGGTGCAGATTCTTCGACGTCATAGACATTGTGACCAGATCTTGGGCGGCTCTAAAGAATGCATACCAGGGAATAATGAGAACGGCAACTGGCACAGGACTGAGGATCAACGAGACCAAGACAAAATGCATGCCCATATGCCAAAGATGAATCCTTACAGTTTTGAGGCCATCCAGGAATTCACATATTTCGGCTCTCATATTACAAATAATAATAAAACTAATTTGGAAGTACGAAGAAGAACTAGAAACAAGATTAGTGACAACTGGATATCCTAGAGAGGAGAATTCTGAGACGAATATTTGGTGCCGTATTCGAAGACGGGGAATGGCGTATTTGAAACAACGAGGAGCTGTAGCTTACGAGCTGACTATACAAGAATATACCGGTCACAACTCTCGCCAGAGTCGCCATGCTTCGGTGGGCCGGTCACGTGTCAAGGATTCGAGACAGTCAGCCCCTGAAAGGTTTTATGGTTAAAAAGCTTTCCTGTATCTGGAGGAAAGGAAGACTGAGGCTGAGGTGATTGGACAGTGCACAGAGCGACACTGAATCATTGAAACTTACCGGAAGATTAAGCGACGTGACGACAGACCGGATAAAATAGAGAAGGATGTTGGGCGAGGCCAGGATTCCTAATTAAGGCTGTGGCGCATATGATGAATGAATGATGTAGGACTAAAGTCTGGATCACAACTGGTGATCAAAAACGTCCATGTAAAATACGACATTTTCGTCCGGTCTAGTATTTTTTTTATCAAACCTCATATATAATATATGTGAAAAGTCCATTGTCAGAATTATTTTTAAATCGCAAGGGGATATAAGTATGTACATTAATTTTCTGATTCATTAACAGAAAGCTTTCACAGTTTGAAAAACTAATATTCTGTCGGCTTGTGAATGAAATTCCTATTGCTGGATTGTTTTTTGGATTTTGCGTCAAAGAACTTTTAAACAAAGAATATATTAATATAATATTGATTAGTATTTATTAGCATTCGACGTTATTTTTCAATATGATAGATTTTAAACCTACGTGAGAGCTTTTTTTTTGACTCGACATTTAGATTTCGTGGTTCGCTCCCAGCATCTGGGAAGCGCTGATATAATCCATGAATATTTCATGGGTATTACATACGAATTATTCTAATACATACATTGTAATCAATGTGCCATTACAATTGACTGTTATTATATATCACGGTTTCGTCTGCCTCGACTCAGCACATTCCAGAATTGGTCAATTGTCATTACAACATTTTTTTAAATTGCGATCGTCATTATGAAAAATTACACAGCGACCTTGTGGCAGTCGATGAATCCATGAATAAAAAAAATTGAATGATTCCGTGATGAATTTACAGCTGGTGTGTGTGAATTCAATAGTATACAGTTTGTTGACATTCATTAAAACCCGGTCTGGCCTAGCTGGGTTAATTAAGTTCGCAAACATCGCAGTTTGTTTGTGGCGACTCTATTCTGTGTAGATTATGTATGTGTGTGTTTCATATTTCAGGGTAGGTAAAAGCGCGGTCCGCAAATATCCGCTTGCCATTGTTATGTAATGTAGGAAAAGGGCGTTCAACTTTTGGCAATGTTTGGACAAGTGTGTTGCTAAATTAATTGCTCGTTATTTGATTACATCTTTTAAATTTTTGTATTTTGACAGTTGGAACGAGTGTTGCTATTGATGAAAAATTTACACTTGCGTGTTGAATAATAACAAAAATATTCATACCGTCCAATCAATGGACGAAGAACTGAGTACAGAATCATGTTTGATTAGTAATTAAGTTATATTTGTGTGGAGATAAAATGTATACTGTTTGTTGTTTGTAGCAATTTTCTTAAATCAAAATAACAAGCATAACAAACAGTTTGTTGAGTTAAACTAGAAGATTTACCGTTCAAATAATATCATATAATTAAATAGTACAATATAAATAAACGGTCAATGTTCTGGATTTTAATCTTATTGAAAAACTGTGAACGATTCATACAATTGAGATACATAAAGCTTCTTTTATCCCTGTTTTAAAAAAAATAATTAAAAATGTTTCATACAATAAAGTTTATTCCTATATAAAGCACGAATTTATAAATTCTATGCTTTTACGATATCAGGCTGTTTATAACCCAGAAGGAGATTTTTGCATAGTAATTGTGTTAAGCTCAAATCATCATTACTATGTTAAAAAACGAATGTATTAAAATAAGAATAAGTTTTTACTTATCTTGTTAACCAAAAATATATCTTAATCTATTGTTATTGGTAACAGAAGATTATATATTATTTAAATTTCGACCGATTTTTTTAAATAACTTCAGAAGGAATATTTTATTGTTAATATAATATTTAGGTAAACAAACATGGAATATTTTCTTACATTTCATTTATTATAATATAAAAAAATAGTTATTAAAAAAAGCTAAAATGAGATATTTAAGTAAAAAATAGATTTGTTTAGTCCATGGAAAGGTTTTTGGTGTCGAATAATCACGAATTGTATTGTCATGTCTATAACTGAATAATGAATATCTGAAAAAATAAAGGGTTTAGAATATTCCAGGAGCGGCTCATCTATATACACTGCGGAGCTGCAGCACCCCCAAGCAAATGATGATTAAATGCCATCATTTAAAAAAAATATATTGCCATAACCTGCAATAATTATTTAGTGTAATTTAAACTCTTAAAAGCCTTTTTTATTTATAGAAACATATTTATATGGAAATGAATGAAATTCAAGAGATAGTATCTGAAATCGCGTCTGGATGAAATACTTTTATTTTTTTTAAAAATGTATACCTACTTGGATAGAGTAAAATAAACGTATGTCTTCATATTTTTTTTAATATCTCCCTTGTTAAACCCAAATAACTGTATTCCTAGGTTAAAAAGAAAATTATACATAATATTATAATTAATCTTAAATCACCATTACTGTGTACAAATAAATGTTATATTATTTTCATTTCAATTAGAAAATGCTTATATTTATTTTATGATAAATAAAAATTATTAATAATATTGTAGTAAAATCGCCACATAATATTTTTGTTGAATCATAAGACGTTCATATATATTTTTTTTAGAAATATTTTAGTGGAATTAGGATTGCACGCAAACATTAAACTACAGTTTAATATCAGCAATGCAGTGTTTCCAAATTTTTTCAGTATTAATATTTTTTTTTCATCTCGTATAAATGATATAAAAGATATTTCTTGGCAATGTGCTATATAAAATAATAATTAAATATATTCATTTAAAAAAACATGTAGTACGTAATATATAATTTAAGAATATGGCCGAAAATTGTGCTATTATGTCGAGCGTTTCCAACGACGTTTATATATATTCTTTGATATGAAATATTATAATATTCGAATGAATATGGATATGAATACTCTATGTAGGACACATCAATTAGAACGAACAAAGACATAATATACGAAGGGGATAGAGGAAGATTTAATACGTTTCAATGTGAATGACTTGCTACGCGTATATCATCAATTTGCATTAATATTTAATTTTTTAAAATAGAATCCGAATTATGAAATATATTCGGCAAACCATCCCCCGTAATATATTAAATGTTATGCCAAAAATTTATGACAATGGCGTGTGTGCGTGCATTAAAAACCAAGTTGTCTAAATATTGGTCGCTAATGATTATGGTTCGTGTCCAAGTTTTATTCGCAAAAGTTTCTAAAAAGCGCCATGTGCTTGTTGAATGGATAGCTCGTATCAGACCAAAACAACGTTATTATTTTTTTCTAGCGGCAATTTTTCAGCAAGGTCACGGGTGAAAAGATTTACGTGAAAATGGAAAATTACACGCTTTCCCCAGGACTTTGATGTATGCAAATATAATTTTCAGAGTCATTAGTGGAACGCGAACCTTGGGTTGGACACGTTTGCAACGGCATATATTGCAATTATTGTAATATGCGATGTATACATTGATTTTCTACGAAATTATTTTATAATCGAGCATTTACAAATTAATTTTTTGCGGTTTTTTTCGCGCGATAATATTTATTAACAGGAAATGCGGTTGGTTGTATGTGCGTATTATGTCATTATATTAATTATAAATATATAATAATGAATAAAGCTGAAACAATTTGTAATGGTCGTTAATTTTATTGTTATGTTTTGATACATTGAATGATTTTGACAGTTGAGTAAGCGTGAATAAAATGGCGGATAATGTTACCGCATCACACAAAGCACATTTTACGGTTAAGCAAAAATATTTAACCACTTTTTTCTATTTAATTATAAAAAAAATTACATCAGATTAAACCCTATAGATGTTTCTTGTTAGTTTTACCAAAGAATATCTCTTTTTATAAATTTGTAAAATAAAATTAATGAGAGCAGAACATAGATTCGCCTAAAAATATAAACTAAGTATGGACAGCGCCAGGCTGCTCCGAGTCGCAGCGCAACACAGCGCATAGCGACGAGAACCTCCCCCCCCATCACCCTGTTACCGCCGCGCATCCATCTAATACACGATGCCGGCAGCGCTGGCAAGAAATCAGCGCTCTTCCTTACTACACTACTTGGCGTAACAATAAATATAAGTATAATTTATATTTCATGCACATAATATATGTCAATAGACACATATATATTAATATAATATATAAAAATATATTTTTCCTCAATTTGCTTGGGGGTGCTGCAGCTCCACAGTGTGTATAGTCGAGCCGCCCCTGGATGTATATCTACGTACAACAGATATATATTAGGGAAATAAAAGAATCATGTTTGAGATCATCCTGTATACAAATTATCGCAATAGAATTATCTCTGTACCATTTTTTGTACAAATCTTGTTTATCAAATCATCTTTTCAATCATTTTTATTTTATTGGAAAGTATAAGATCTTTAACTTCAAAATTATTAATGGAAACATAAGTCGTTTAATGCTGTTATTTAGTCGATCGCAAGTTTAAACAGCATGCAGATGTTAATTTAAAAAACTAAATATAGGGGTAAAAATTTAAGGAAGGCTAAATAAATTAAGACAATTTTCCAAATTCAATTATGTAGTTAAATTAAATTATTGATTAACCATTTAAGAGTTATTACAATTTATCGAAACGGAAAAATAAATAAAATAGTATTTGAATATCGTATGAACTACAGAATAATAGAGATGGAAAAATGTTACTTTGTTACCAAAATTAGGAAATAAGTAGGGAGGTTCTAAGGGATCTTCCATATTCGTTTGATTAGTGATTATCCGGATCCTCTTAAGGGAGATGGTACTAAAGTTAAAATCATTTAAAGTATTTTAATTCTAAATCTATTATAAATAAATAGGATTTTGGAAGTAAAATGAAAAGTATTAGGTCATGTTATAAATGGTTTTGGAAACTATTTCTGAAATTAGAACTAGACTAGAATAGATAAGCTAAGTGTCTGCTACATCTTAAACTTGACTCAGCAGCTCTTTTTTTTCCTGATTTTGTTAGGGTGTCAAAATATTATTCCTTTTTATTTTAGTATCAAATTATGTATTAATCACTTATGAGATAGAAATGGAGGTAAATAAATCGCGGTCTTAACTAGCGACTATTTTTAAGAATATAACGTAAAGAAAAATATATGATATACTTATAATATTAATAAAATATTAAAAATGTTTATATCTTTGTATTATTTATATCTAAATACCAACACAATGTAGGTAATATTCAAATTGTTTTTTCGGGATATTAAAAAAATATCGACTGCGCACCGTTTAATACGTAGATTGGATTATGTAAATAAATCTCAGGCTTTGAATTAATTTTCAGTTTTATACCGAGCGAGGAAAATGGAAAATGATGGAAATATGCTAAAACACATCGAAATTATAATTGAAAATTTTCTTACAGCTGTAAATTATGTATTTTTTTTTCACCGCAATTCCTCCATTATATTGGTGCTTATAATGTTATGAGCATTAAATATACATTCAGCTTTTAAATACATTTTGCTTAACTGGGATGCCGGTTTATAGGGACGGTCGATTATTTGACTCAAATCCTAAAAAAACAGAAATATGATAATAGAAAAAAATAGTTAATTAATTAGATTATCTGGGATATGATAGAACCATTTAATTGGGACAGTAGATTCAAAGTTTTAATGAATATTTGTATTTCAACATAGTTTTGTTATTGAATAATAATCTTAAAAAATATCAGGTCAGGACTCAGACAAACTGCTATTCCTATACTAATAATAAATTAACTTACGTACTTATTAACTAAAAATGGAAGGTTTACCATAAAAAATGCGAGCCAACATAAACGAGTGTAATTCGGTGTAATCGATTTGTTTGGCAATTGGGATGTAGAACTTTTGGGATAAGAAAAGGAATATTTCACTGTTCAATGATGATTGTACGAAATACCCCCATTTGGAAGACTTGAAATATAAAGATGAAAATTCAGCTTTATATTTTTACATAATGCCAGAGAAATTTACATAATTTTGTCTTAAATACAAAAATATAGTTAAAACTCGAATTTTCTTATAAAACTTATGGGTGCTAGATATTCCCCTTTTAAACAAAGTGATGAAAATCGGTAAATAACATATTAGAATCAATTGAAATAAATATTGCTGTTTTTTGTTACACGCAGATATTTTGTGAAATTTAGTTTAAAAAAAACTGAGTAAAAAAGGCAAATAAGAGAAATGTTTTTTAAAATCCACATAATAATTGAATCTATGGACTAAAGTTTAATTATCTGAATAGAAAATTATACACAAAAAAGAATTTATATCGATACTAAAATAAATGTAATACCACAAAAGGCCATTCAATAAAAGTAAAGGCAAAATAAAACCAATTTCTGTGTGAGCAAAGGATATCTAGAAGGGTTTAAAGCAGGCAGTTTCAATATAACCCCAGGTTTTTGTCAAATAGCTCTTTAAATATAAACCATACATGTCACAAACTTTTTTGTATTTATCTAAAAAAGTCGAAAGAATAAATATTATAAATAATCATTGAACTTTATTGTGAGCAACTGCGAAAAATAAATAAAAACAACAATATTCGCTGCAGTTACCACGCGCGCGATGTTTTTTCTTGCTCGCATCCGGTACGATGTGGCAAGTGCGAGTGCAACGTACGTGGGACACGTGCTGCGAGAGCTCAGTCTGCGGCGAGACATCGCCGAGTGTGCGTGTCATTTACGCGTCATATTGATTAATTAAAAAATCCAAAATACCGAACAAATTATGAAGCAAATCATTAAAAAGTTCTTAAAAAAGAAATACTTAAGACCCCTTCGGACGACGCGGTTGTTTTCGAACCCCCGTGACGGATGAGTTAGGCGGAATTTATTGTACATTAATTTAATATTTATTATTTCATCAATTCTAACTATGTCCCGTTCAAAGTACTCATATCGGATACAATATTCACTTATGTTAATATTTTTGGAATGGAATTTTCGGTATAATGCTTAGATGATTCAATAATTCAGTATTTATCTTCTTGATGTACACAAAACGTTGCCCTCTCATGATTTTATTTCCGGAATACGAAGAAGAACAGGGGTCGTGTACGACGGATACGGAAGTCGAGACATCACAATGGCATTGTTTTTGGCTTTTCCATAAATAAAATATCGCTAAGTCCACTAAATCCCAAGATTACTTTAAATATTAAGCATCCAATATTAAGATACGTCAAGGGCAATTATACCAACATGGCAAATAATTGTGTAATAATTACAATATAATGATATATGCAGGAGCGGCTCGTCCATATACACTGCAGATATGCAGCACCCCCAAGAAAATTGAGGAAAAATATATTTGTATACATTACTATATATGATATGTGTCTATTTATTATATGTTATGTATATGAACATATAAATTATATTTATATTTAATGTAACGTAGGGCGGTGTAGAGCAAGAGCGCTGTCTGCTCGTCAGTGCCATGTAGTGAATGAATGTGGAGCGGCAGAGGGGTGGGGGAGGGGAGTCTCGTTGCTAAGCGTTGTATTGCGCTGCGATTCGGAGCAGTCCGGCTTCGTCAATACTGACTCACTTTAAAATATGATTTTTTTAATTTTTAATCTTCTGCAACATCCTCAGATGTTTTACCCACTGAATATATGTAAAATAATTCATATAAATAAATTATTATTTATAATATAAACCAAATTTGTTGGGCGTATACAGAGTTCGTTGACATGTTTCTAGTTTTTATTGTAAAATGTTGCGAAAAGAGGTCGAATGTTTACGATGGCCGAAAGTAATATGATTTGTGTAAATTTTTTACGTCATCGTAAAACTTGAAAAAGGAAAAGCCATATTATGTATCCACACTTTGACTTTCAGGAAGAGGAAAAACTCTAACGCCTCTCCCTCGTCGACATACTTGTTGATTATTTGGCAATATATATATATTTTTTGGCTTGAATACGCAACTTTTTTTCCACGCACAGCTATCATTTTTCATCTCATACAATATGTAATCCATTTATCTACATTTTGTGACATTATTACGATGTTAATACCATAAAAAAACTATAAATAAATATAGAATGTGGCATCAATGCTTTAATCCGAGCAATCTTTTCACGATGTAAATTTAATTGAATAATAAAATTTCACAATGTTAAAAAGGTCGCAAGGGCCACGGTTACTTTGACATTAAGCGGAGCGAACTTATAACGTTAATATACACATGTAAATGACAACTCATTGTTAGACAAATGCCATTGATTCTATATGTCAGAAATAATGACAAATCCCTTGATTCCATGGCATCTCTCATCTGTCACACGTACCTAATCGCTTTCGGAGATAACGACATTTATATCTGAATATTGATAACGCTAATAATTCAGTGACCTTTGCGAATAAAATTTGTGTCATTCAATTGTTACATATTATTTATCTATAAATCATACGTTTGAGTTGTGGAAATGGCATATTTATGTTTTAAAGTTGTAAAATACATATTTTTTTGTTTTCCATCGTACAGAACTCCTTAGCAAAGTTAAGAGCGCCGCTTGTTTACTGTAATGTTTACGAGTGGGTGAACAGAATAAAATACGAGAAAGGAATGTAAAGTCCTTTTTGTTTGCCTTCGGTTTCACTGGCATTTTATGGGGTTTTCCTATGCGGATAGAGCGTGGGCAAAAGAAAATCTTTGCAAGAAAATGTTCCGGGTTATTATTTTTCTTCCTTTCTCCGGAGTTAATCGATCAAAAACAAACTTTATCATTGAATTTATATGTGAAGCTATACTTCAGAGGTATACGAATGTATTATGTCATCGAGCGTGACAGTTCTTCCGCACATACTCATACATATATAGTCTTTCGTGCATACTTTTATTGAAACATAACCTCAATTTTCATCATTTAAATATGACCGCAAAACAAATGAATGCCGTTTTTTTGCGTTCATAGTAAAACAAATGAATCTCAAACTAACACTATGTTTATTGTTTATTAATATATGTCAGAATACGCTATTTTTAATTAATAATGTTTTGATTAATACGACGATTGTTTAATGTTACATTCGATTGTACATCTGAATAATATCCTTAATGCAATTAATAGATTCATAACTGTATATGTATAAGAGCTTAAACAATGGATAACAAATTATACTACTGTTTTATAGTATTCATAAGAAGCGGTTTTCGCAATGGTTCGCTGCATTTTGCATATACTTGACTATGTATCAGTGTTCAATGCATTCCATTTCATGACAGAATAAAGAAAAATACACAACTTCCTGCATTTAACTGTGCAAAATATTCTTTTAGTGCAAAATTTTCAAGCTTCCTCGGTAGATTTGTACTGTTTGTATACACGGGAGAGCGGGCCCGACGGAAATAGAATATCGAGAGTAGATACCGTAGAATTACCTATTTATGACGAAACACATCGATACCATGATAATGTAAATTACAGCTTTCGCTGCAAAAACACTGGAACGTTATTAGATTCACGTGGGGCCACGTGCCGGTGTTCTGGCACTTTATAAAAATAAAATGGCGTGGCCGACACGAGATTTTCAATTATTTTTTATCGCAAGCGCAACTGGCACTCAATGGAACAGCTGAATATTTCAGTAGTAACTTATACTGAAATATTTTTTTATAATTCATATACTGTCAAGTCTTATTTAATGCTTCACTTTTTAGTTTCAATCGTAATCATCGATACTATCAGCTTAAATCATTGATGTAGTACTGAGCTGTATACGTCCAATTGCATAGTTTTTTTTGGTCTGATTTTCGATTTGGCTATGACGAAAGTGGCGAAACGAAACATCTTTGTAAGTCTAGAACTTACTTTTACCTTACTCATTCCTAGAAGACCCTAATCTGTTGACCAACTAATAACTGCTTAAGACTCAAAGCATGCTTAGTACTAATCACGTCAAGGTTTGTAGAAACGCATGCTTTAAAATAACCACGTAGAGGTATCTAGAAACAACTCTTTGTATCTCTGTCACCAATAACTGGTGTAGAGATGCGACTATCCAGGGCTAGGTTGACCCGGCTTCCTAGCCATTTTGAGGCAAATGCCGGGATAGTTCCTTGAGCCGTTTCCCATCACATTTCCGCTTCCTACAAACTCGTTCCGTCCTTAGTTCCCAGGCCGTAGCGGCAACGAGGAAACTCGTACGGATGGAAGCAATGCCGCACCCGGTGGCTGTTTTAGACTATCACTAAGGCGTGCAATGTTGGCCTGCCGACCCAAAGGGGGGCCTGCCCTTCCGGAAGACTTGTGGGTCAACCTGCACCTGGATTACGTAGCCAACTAATGTTGTTCTTGGCGTGCTCCGAAATGGCGGAGGAAACTCCACCACGACGAGCATGCGAAGAATGGCAAAGTAAAAGCCATACGAAATCATCATCAATGACTTCAATCAATTGGCTGAATTAAAGAAGTGACATGGGTGTTAAAAAGAAGAAAAGAAGAAGCAAAATCTACTAACAACACTACTACATTATAAAACTGAAGCAAAGTCTGTTGCATCCTCTTATTTTCCTCAGTTTTTATCATAAACTGTATAATAAAATATAGTATAATGAATCAAACACAGAATGAAAGCAAATTTGTCACAAACAATGAACCTAGCCGTGCCGATGAAGTTTTTTCCGCATTCAGCACACCCAAAATCAACACCACCGTACGCCCCTGCTTTTAATATAAATCCTAGTTGTTACAAACTTTTTGTATTTTTCTAAAAAGTTTAAAGAATAATTATTATAAATAATCATTGTCATTTATTGCGAAAAAATGCCATACGCTCGCATCCGGTACGATGTGCTGAGTGCGAGTGACACGTACTGCGACTGCTCAATCTGCGGCGAGACGTCGCCGAGAGCGTTGTCATTTACGTATCATGTTGATTAGTTAAAAAATCCAAAATATCGACTAAATTACGAAGCATATCATGAATAACTATTTATATTTTTAGAATAATCCATTTTTTTACTAGTATTGAAATGGTTGGCGTATCTGAGAGACCCCCTTCGGCCGACGCGTTTGTTTTTAACCGTGTTACGGAGGATAAAATATCTTTCCCATGCAGATTTATTACATAGAACTATATGTTTCAGTAAATAAGTTGATTTCATATTAGTTCGCAAAACCAGTCATGATTTCACAGATCATTGTCAGATAACAATTTTAAAGAAACTTTAAAATAAAAATAATTAAATATATCTTTACTAATTTCCCTGTATTTTCATATATTTTATATGCGATTCTATGTTTATTTTAAGTCATATCTTGGGTTTAATATTATTTTGCAAAGTTATAGAACGGAACAAGCCTGAGCTATAAATCCATTCTATTTAACAAACATAAAATTAATTACAAACGAAAGTTTAACATTTAAAAGCTAATTGAGGATAATAAAATTGTCCCTGGCGGTAGCTGGACACGGTGCATATAGAACCGTACTAATGTTTAGGAGATCAGCTAAAAGGCACAATTTCCCTAACGGCATAAACCCGCCATAACATGTCCGGTTCCGAAAATCCCATTTCCGGTTTTCAACAGAGCTTAATTTTATTACAAGAACGGCGAGTAGCCATTGCGTGACTTCGGCACGGCATTTAGCGAAATTTTCAAAATATATTAAAATAACAAAGAAAACATATAGATACGCGTATGCCGAATTCTGTGCTAATAATAAACTGTGTATAGGCCTCTGCGTTCATGTAATTAAATTTGAAAACTGTAATTAATTAATTTTAGTCTAAAACTCCATGCCTCAGGCTTCATTACCCACGTTTTAATCTCGACCCTATTAATATGCCGAAAACTAGAATTACATTCAAAAGGTTCTGCTTTCTATTTACAATAACGTCATTTGTTACCTTTGATATTCGATAAGATTTTATAAGTTAATTTCTAATTCCATTAATGGCTTTCCTTCGTTATTATACGAATGTCTTTTCCAAAAATAAACTGAAGGATTTGTTCTCAGGGTTCTATTAATAATACACCGATTGATTAAAATGGCTGAATTATTAAATCAAGACCGCTATATTATAGTAAATAGTTAATACAAATATTCGTGTGTCTGACATTTTTGGCGTGTTTGAAATTTAGTATTCAGACGCAGAATTTCTAGATATTCGGAAGCTCGAATAACATAATGTGCAGAATAATAGTTTAGGAATTATCGCGTGTCTCTCGCGTTAGAATATTTAAATGTATGCGCGGTGAAGAGTGTGCGTGTGTGCATGTGTGCGAGTTGTGCGTGTGTGCGTGTGTCAGTGCGGTGGAGAGGGACGGAGATAAATCTTAAAAATAAATCCTTTGTGTGATTTGGTTCTTTGAAGTTTTCACGCACGACAGAATGGAACTGCCAGAGAGAGTGGTCAGAAAATATTATCACATGTGTGGTTTTTTTTGCGATAGAAAAAAATATGCGGCTGTCAAAATTCGTCGAATCACGATTGGATTTTCTTCTTGGAAAATTTGCGTATCAGATGTCTGTTTTTGTTTTTAATTTACACTGAATTTAGGAGCTATGAACCATATTAGGAAATATTTAAAAATTGTTAATGAAAATTCTGACAACGCTGCATTATTGTTATTTATATTTGAAAGATTTTTGATTGTTTAATCTCGGTTGTCATTAAACTAGCCGTACCGATGGGGTCTATGATAATATAAATCCTACATGTCACAAACTTTTTGTATTTGTCTGAAAAAGGCGAAAGAATACATTTGAATAATCATTGACCTTCATTTTTCGCAGTTGCGAAAAAAAATAAATGAAAACAACAATATTCGCTTCCGTTTCGGCACGGACGCGATGTTTTTCTCGCTCGCATTTGGTACGATGTGCAAGTACAAGTGGAGCCATATTATTAAATCAAGATTAATGAAGAATTCATCAATAACTTGACTTGAAATAATTGGGGTCTATTTTCCATTGTAAATATATTCCTTTCGAGCGACAGCGTTGGTTTCGAGCCGCCGTGACGGATTGATTAAATAATAAAATGACCAAATAACATTTTGGGTCATCCAAGGATTATTGTTTAAATTAATGTAGCATTTATATCTAGCATTAAATCTATAAATATCTATTTAAAACGAAATAAAACGAAATATTTTAAATATTATCTTTTATAAATAATTTTGGAATATAGGAATGTAGATAATTTAAATCTAAAAAAATATTATTATTCTTTCTTCATTTTAATATTATAAATAAGTAAACGTAGCATTTTTACTCTATTATTTAATATATTATTAAATAAAAGAGTAAAAATACATAGGAAGATATTTTTTTATGTATAATAATAAGTTGGTGCAGCACAAAAAATCCTTTTAACTTTTTAAATTTTGTGCGTTACTCAAGGGCGCGCCGTCCATATGGCAAGTTTGTGCAGCGCACACATGCACCGAAAAATTAGGGGCTATTTAAAACTAAAAATATAAAAGGATAATTTATTAAAAGAAATTTTAAAAACATTAAATAATAAATAACAATATAAGTGATTGCTCGTAGTTCATCTTTTCAAGCACATCAGACGTACATGGGCGCTAATTTAAGTTCTGCACACAGGTGCCGAACACTATCGGGGCGCTACTGGCGTTATTAATGTTTTATTTTTAGACAATTAATTATTTATCATAATTATTTACTTATGAAATTCACACTTAATACAGTCTAGTCATACAAAATATTTTATGTGAAGGATTTCTTGAAAATATTTTTTTTACACGATAGTCAGCTATTTATTTACAATATTAGACATTAAATTGATATAAATGGATCTACTTGATTAAATATTAAAATAAAATATTATGAAAAAAATACAAGGATATAAAAAAATCGGGGAATGAAAACTCACGAAATTTAATGACGCCTGCTGTATGATAATTTCTCAATAAGATCGGTCTTCGAAAAATTGTTGGAGCAGATTATTGTTATTGAAATATTATAAGGAACTCACTATTAGACAAATTTGGTGAATACGGAGGCAACGGCTTTTTATTGGTGTTGTATTGGTATAAATTTTCAAGAAAAAATCACCGAACATATTAAACATAAATAAAACCCTTTCGGTAGACAGTAATAAAGGAAGCATCTAATATGACTATCAACGTCAAGATACGTCAAGGTCAAGTGTAACAACACAACAACAATAATGTTACAATTGGATTTATACAGCTTGCGACATTAAAAAATCCGCATTTTTTTTTATCAATTCTAATATATTAAATAAATATTTGACTGATATCGGATTGTAAAAGTTATTTTGAATGCCAAATATTTATTTCTGTCATGATTTGTTGACATAGTGATATCTATAGATGTAAAGATCCCCAGCAATCATGATTAATTAACAATCATAATTATTTTTTTAACATCTCCATTAATAGAATCTATCCACGATTATTATAATTAAAAAATATCTTATATAAATTTTTGATTAATGTAATGTTTAGTTATTTTTATTAAAGATGTTATATTTAATATAGTAGTTTTAATACACTATGCAATTTTGTTCGTGAGTAGAATAACAATACAATGTTCACTGTTTTTCACATCAATTAGTATAAATACATACAATACGTTTAGGTATTTTTTTTTATTATTGTCTATTGAACGATAATTGCTATCAAGGGAAACTATGTGTAATTTACTTCTCACGCGGGCTTTACTGCTAATAAATACAGGCAAATGTATTTATTACCGTAATATAATTCGGTTGCCGCATTTTATCATGAAAAATAAATATAGATAAAAATTACAGTACATTTCGTCGCAATATTATATCATAGTTGAACAGAGCTCTACACAAGAACGAGAGATACGCCGATTGCGTTTGTCACGGTTTTATGAATGAATGAAATTTTCTTTAAAATGTGTTTTTCATTCATTTCCGATCGCATTGAAACCAGATTGTATAGGGAGTTGGCGTGCCGCCACTGGCTGGCACGTGGTGGCGATGGTGACGGTGGTGTGGTGGACTCGTGTCGGTGTGCAGTTTGGTTAATGTCGTGAGAGGTAAATAGGTACCTATCTATTAATAGTGCGTGAGGTCAGTGGTCTCCGCGATCTACAGCTTCCCCACCATGGACGGACAGATCCATCAGGTTTATCCGCAATAATCTATCTCTTCTGTCATATGCGGCGACGGAATTCGATTTGTAATTAATTAGAAAGTCATGGCCAGATTTTCGCGCGTTTCGATCGGCTGTGTTGCCAGATGCGTGTGGTCGCGCGGTTTAAAAATACAGGGCGGCATCGAGCAACGTTTTATTACGAAAAACAAATAATTATTTTAAGTTAATAAACAAATATAGGGAGTATTCAATTACCCGACGAAAATAACGTTATTTTTAATAAAAACTCAACTTATCACTAAAACAATTATTAATTGTATATTCTCCATAATTAGACACAACTTAATACCATTTTTTTAGTAGTTTTAATATGTGCCATTTGGATAAAAATCTGTTGATTTAGATGAAAAATTAAATCATGAGCTGTTTTCACTTCATCGATGTTCTTAATTTTTTTGTCAGATAAAAAGTACTGCATGGATCTAAATAAATTGTAATTCGTTGAAACAAGATCTGGTGAATATGATGAATGAATAATTATATTCTATTAATTTATCCCGAGTAATTTTAGCCGTGTAAGATCTCGCATTATCGTGTTAAAATATAGGTTTTTCTATTAAATATTCTAGGTCATTTTCATCAATAGAACTGTCGCGTTTTTATCTGACCATATTTAACCTAGCCGTGCCCATGGGGTATATTGGATACCCAAGTTTTTAATTTTAATAATTATTTGAATATAAATCCTACATGTCACGAACTTTTTGTATTTGTCTAAAAACGTCGGCAATTGCGGTTAAAAAAAAAAAACAAGAATATTCGCTGCTGTTGTTACGCGCGTCATATTTTTTCTCGCTCGCATTCGGTGCGATGTGTCAAGTGCGAGTGAAACGTATACTAGTGACACGTGCCGCGAGAATTTGAGTGAAACGTATACTAGAGACACGTGCCGCGAATGCCGGTGGTCGGTAATATCGTCGGTTAATCTTTTAATTTAAAGTGGGGTGCAAAAAATGTACTTTTTTTATTTGTGCTAATCTACCAAATAATAAACAACCAAATCACAATTGATATTGAAAAGGAAGATGTCAAAAACGACATTTTCATTGGGTACCCTTTATAATTTTCAAACGTATTATGTTATATGAGACGTGGACTGATTTATGTCCATTCTTTTAAGCGGCGTGGTAACACCATAAACTATTTAGATAAGTCATCAGGGCATATTGAGTCAAAATCAAATGCGTAGTTATCATTATTATTATATTGAGCGTGGAAACGGTCCGCCAACCCAGAGTACCGCGAGGTATTCGTTCGCCTCCGGAGAGAGTATAAGGCGACGGTTCACCAGGACCATCGCAACTACGTGTTGTTATGTGAGCAGCGTTTGATGGAATCTCCAAAATTTTTTTGGAATTACATCAACGCAAAGCGAACGGACAACTCCGTATCAAAATTTATGATATTTGATGGTGTTACTTTACGTAACTCCCTACAAATTGCCAATTCTTTTGCTCGCTACTTCCAGTCAGTTTTTTTGATAACCCCGGCCTAGTACCGACTGCGATGTTAGTCTGTCATCCCACTATTTGAATGCAATTCCAGCCAATCATCGACACCGTAGACAAAACTCGGTATGACGTTTGCTTTTGGAAAAAATTAATTGAACGATCAGCTGGACCCGATCTCATACCTCTGTTCGTTCTGCGCTTACGTCAAGATAATAATAGAGCCACTTCGTTATATTTTTAACCTATCACTAAAATTGTCACAGTTTCCAGATTTATGAAAGCATTCCAAAGTCACTCCCATTTTTAAAAAAGGAGACAAGTCGAATGTCGCCAATTACAGACCTGTGGCTGTTCTGTCCGGACCTGCCAAGTTGTTTGAGATGATTCTGCACAAATATATATTTAACCACATTGAATGTAGAATTATCGATGAGCAACATGGATTTCGGCCTGGACGCTCAACAGTCACGGGCCTTCTTGGTTTTTCAAATTATGTGTCTAAGTCATTGGACAAGGGGGTTCAAGTCGACGTTATCTATAACGACTTCGAAAAAGCGTTTGATAAAGTCGATCATGCTAGACTCATTTTGAAATTGGATAGTTTTGGGTTTTCAGATAACTCCGTATCGTTTTTCCGAAAGCTACTCTCACAGAGGAAATAATATGTGACATACGACTCCAAAACGTCGCATGCTTACAATACACCTTATTCCACAGGGGTCAAATTTAGGACTATTAATTATTTATTTTATTTATAAATGACACTACCGGTCCTTCAATGTAAGTTTCACTTTTGCAGACGATTTAAAATATTTAGATCTATTACCTCAGTGGAAGATGCCTTTCGTTGCAGCTGGACATCGATTCCTTGCACGATTGGTCAATATCAAACGTCTTCCGCCTGACTATATTTGTGAAAATGTCAAACAATGACATTTTCTAGATCAAAGCAGCCCATCATCTTTAATTACAGACTTGGGAACGTAACTCTTCCTAAGCAATCGTCTGTTAAAGATCTGGGTATTTTGTTTGATTCTAAGTTAAAATTTAGTTTACATGTATCGGACGTGTGTATGAGATCATCAAAAATGTTGGGCTTCGTCTTGAGAAATTCTCATCACATACGATGCATTGGTTCGAATCAGGTTCCATTATATGGGTGCCTTATGACGCCTCGAATTTCTTAAGTATCTCTACATGAGGGAGTTTGGATTCGACTCAAGTTTATACCCCAGCGGATGGGTACAGGGGTGTCTGGGGTATGTAACCCTCGAGAAAAGAAGGTTGTACTTGGCAAAGCACTTCTTCAAGCTGTTGATTGGTGCAGTACATAACCCCCTTGTACTGTGCGAGTTGCCCTTATGGGCGCCACCTCACTACTATCGAGCTTAGTCTGCGTGTGTTTTTTTTCCGCCAAATGCGAGGACAGGTGCCTCTAAGACTCTCCGGTAACCAGAGCTAATACTCTACTTAACCACTTGGCTGAATATGTGATGACGGAAGTCAAATATCGCCATTTCGTTGATCTTTTGTATGAGATTTTATAATTTCATATAACGGACCAACTAATGACGGTTTTGCTTTTTTCCTTTTAACATATAGTACTTTTATCTTTATTTACACATTATTTCTTTATTTCAATATTTTTTTTACTTTTATTTTGTTGTTATTTTATAATACCCTAAAATATGTATTTTGTTTTTTTTTCTGACTATTCTATTTGTGTTTTTATGCGTGATTGGCGACCTGGGTTATTCTGTAATGCCAATCACGCATTGTCTTTAAAATAAAATAAATAAATAAATAAATTATATGCCAATATTAATCAATGAGCTGAGAATGGAAATTAAATTTCTCATAAGACTATAGAAAACATTGAAAGTTAACATCTGCACACGAGAAATCTCTTTTAAAGTATAAAACTATGTTTAAATATATGAATAAAATTGTTTAGTATAAAGTGCCAATGATAAGAAAGTGTTGATGGACATATTCGATGTGTTCATGATTTAGTAAAGTCAAACTGATGCATTATTACTAAGCTGGGTTTAAAGATAATGATAGACAGTTTACGTCAAAATCTTTTCGACTTCAACAATTATTTTTTACCATCGCTACATTATGTATATTGTAAATGAATCTATCATTATATCAGACACCGGAGGAACTTAATTCTTAATTCTTCAAAGCAAAGGCCATCGTGTTGCTTCACCCGGGTCACGGGACAGTCGTTGGTCAAAATCTGAAAAAAGCGCTTGATCGAGTAAGGTTCAGTTGGAGAATCACTGTGAATGTTTTCTTCTGCATCAAAAGAACATGAAATAAAAAAAACTAATAATTACATATAATTTTAATCTTCCAGATACTGCAGCAATATTAAATCATGAAAAAAATGGATCAACTCAATCATAATGATATACTTATACTATTAAATATTTTTTTGGTGCACGAACTTATTGTCCACGAATAATTTTCATTGATACCACAAAATATACATTACTAAAGCTTATCACGTGTTTTTTAACTTTACATATATTCAATTAATTAAAATACATTGATCTAAATTGAGTCAAGGTCTGATAAATAAATCGCATGTCCATAAAATATTTAGCGAATAATCTGATCATTTAAATTATTATATTGGTTTATTTCAGGTATAATTTTTTTTCAGCAGATAAAAGCTATTGAATATATTGCATAATATATAAGAATATATTTTTAGGTCAAATGTGAATATGCCACGTCAGTTCGAGGCATTATGCTCTTCAATGCAAGGCTTCAGTACTTAAGAGGGTGCATATTATATGCAAAGAGCGTATGAATATATCGAGAGAAACGAGCTGTTTGCTCATATTAGTTATATTATAATATATACACATAAGATCTTATTAAATACCCATAACGTACATACATATGTAAATAATTAGAAAGCTATTCGAATAGTTTAGAAAAATTAAATGATTAACCTTAAAAAAAAAACCAATGTCGTTGCCAACATGCCATGCGTGATAGTGAACGATTTACGAAACGCACTCGTTTATCGTGGAAAATAGTGCTTTTTTCGCTAAAAATAAAATGGCCAATTCCGCCATGAAAACCCTGTACATGTCACGATTTTCGCCAGAGACATTTGTTGGATTCGAACAGTCATTGAATTAAATTATGAAAATTTTTGTGGCGGCAGTCAGTGACTGATAAACGAGTGGCGAATAAATTTGAATTTCGCAAGTGGATACGTTCCAGGTATATAAAACGAAGGCAAAATTGTTAGAAACTTATTGGCAAAATAAAATATTACCATATTTTTTTTTATACATTAGTCTAAACGGATCAAAACTTATGTCTACTAAATAAAAATATTCATATGAATAGCATTCATTATTCGCAATAAATTGGCAACAAACTTTTATTAAAACACAATTTCAGAATAAATCTTCATCCACTATAAGAAATTTAAACCTTTGAGTAAAGAATAAGGCAGGGACAGAATGATAATCAATTATAAGAAATAATACAATTATCATCGGCAGTCCTGATAGCATTTTAGATCTACCTATCCTTTCATGTACTTCGTTACAAACCTCTGATAATAAAATTTCTATTCCAAGATTAAAATAAAAACGCTAGATTCAGCTTTACAAAACAATAAATAGATCGACTATTGTGTAATATATTATATAAGAGTCGTGGAGCTTATCTTATGGACGGGATATACAAAATAACATCTAGAAATAGTGGTGAAACTATGTAAAAAACAGTGATTTAGATAATATTAGAGATTATTAATCAAATTGTCTTAGAGAGACCCGGGAAGCGCTCATAGAAAAGTTAACTTAATATTTTCTAGAAAAGATTCATTCACGATGGGATAAAGTGAAGGAGACTGATGACAGTTAGGAAGAGTACTACTACTATATATTCTAGAACGTTAATATAATAATATATTGGAATTCAATTACTAATACATTAACCCTGAGGACAATCATCGCAGTCTTGGCATCAGAGTTGGGACCGACACGTCCTTGCTGGAATAGAAGAAGCCAAGGACCCAGGTGGCAAAGACCCGCGTTGGGTTAGACCATTTAAATAATAATAATAAAATAAATTTATCGTAGATGAAGAAAGTAAAATATGAATAGCGAGTCAAATATTATAAGGATCTTACAGGCAAGAGCTTTTGTGACAGAAGTAACTATGTTTGAAAAGAAACGAAAGTTCCCCGACCACTACTAATATATGTTTTATAAAAACATTAGATTTCTTCTTCTGATTTAATGCACTGGAGACCTGGAATGGAGGTATGAATGTTGGGATCTGTTGCTTTTTTAGAAAGTAGTAATGTGTTTTTCTGAGGATTGTCAAAAATATGCCACGTGATGCAACCTGAAATAGCCTTTCAGCTGGATTTTCCAATATGGGAAAAAATGTTGGATTTGCTCGTATAAAAGGCTATTAAATGAATTAATAATCCTTAATGGAACTATAAAACGTTCACTTGTGCATTATTTTTTCAGACATTATCAATCAAGAGGTGGCTTTTTCGAAGCAGAGCCAAGGAAAAATATTCTGAAAAATCTCTATTTCTTGAGTTTTAAGATAACCTTTCTTCATCTCAATGATCAAAAGTCAGTCAAAACACTACTGTTTTTTTACGAGATCTGTTAACTAATAATTTATAATAACAAACTTGTGAATTTGAAAAGAAAACGTGAAAATGCGTGTTAATGGTACGATAATTTTCCATTCAGTGTACTTTAGTAAGACCTTAATCTCGGCATAAATAATATTAAAACCAGATTAACCAATCCGTCACGGCCAATCGAAAACAACCTGGTCGCCGGAGGGAGTTTCTCATTTACCTCAAGCATTTTAAGTTAAGATATTGATGAAAAATTAACCAATATTTTTGGAAATCAATCTATCAAAAAAAATGGATTATTCTGAGAACAAAAATTGTTATTTATGATATATTTCATAATTTGATCAATAGTTTTGGATGTGTTTTACTAATGACTCGTAAATGACAAGCGCAATCAGTGAAGTCCTGCCGCAGACTGAGGACACTTGGCCGTCTCAGATTTTTCTCAGCAGGTGTCATTAGTACGATTCTTTGGAGAGATTCCCACACAGATAAACTTTTTATACTGTCGAAGGCTCTTTCATAGATGTATGCTGACTATGAAACAGCCTTCGAGTTCGAGGCTTGTGATATTTCTCCGTTTTTTGTATATTTTGTCTGAAGATTTCGGAAATTGGCCTGGTCTGATGGTTACAATAGAACAGAATTTATAAATATCTGTTGACTCTAGAGAAGATTTTATAAAAAATATGATAGCATTGGGATCTATTAGTAGTTCTTTAAAAGGGGTTTGTTTCATATTTTAAAGAAAATAATAATTTCTTTTCCATGCTTCTGTAGATATTCTCGGTTCGATTATTAGGCTGAATAGTTTTTGAAACTTTTTCGATAGCTTTTTGGAGTTCTGTAGTAATTTTATCCAAATTATGTTAGCTTTTTCTAAATTTTGACACTTTACTAAAGCATTTTTTTTTATATTAAATTAAATCAGGGTAAATTTCATTTATAAAAATTTCTATATAATATTTTTAGTTTTATGTGTAATAAAGATGAAAATAATCGTTATCAGTATACGTTTTTAAATTTGATTACACAGTAATTTACCAAGGCTAAAGCAAGGGGCTTGTTTAATTATACTACTACTTTCAAGCTTTTTCTTTAACTATGAACATATAATATAACTAATCTGATAATAATGAAACGTATTTATAATAGCTTCATAATTAGCGAAGTATATTCTTAAATAAATCACGATAATATATCTAAACAAGAATCCAGTATTTCTATGCCAACAAATGAAATGTCAACAACCATTCTTCATCATCCATTTAACTACACTTCCGTTTAAAATTGAAACAGGTGCCCTATTATGGCAGACCGTTGTAAAACGTTGATGAATGCGCCGATTTTTTAAAAAACGAATACGTGTTACGATTTATTCGGCAATTAGCAATGTTGCAAAACAAATGTTTTTCCGCACATGTTGTTTTTCTAGAAAAATTGAATTTAAATGACTGTGGTGTACAAAATTTCGTCGCAGTTTCGACGCCAAAAATAAAAAAAATTCACACCGTATTTTGCTAATTGGCGTCAATTGTAAAACGCTCGATGGTCGTATTTTTTTAATTCTGCCAAATGTTATCGATAATATTCTCAATGGAAAATATATGTGACATGATTTACAAATATATGAATAGAATCAGTATTTTTGCATAGCCAAGCGTCTGGAGTACAGTGGACTATCTGCAAATAAAAAATAAATGCTAGAAAAGTTCGTAGAAAACTTTTACATTTGAACTCATAAATCATAACAGAAAAGCTTCACAAAAATTTAATGTCTACAATTTAATAAATTGTATAGTAGATATATATTTATATTATTTATGCAATGTTGGGTCGAAAGTTTCAGGGCGGGAGCTTTCTTCGGGAGAAAAGCTCCCGCATTTCCGTTCAAGGACTTTTGAACCCCAACGAAAGGAATGTTTCGATTGCCGGTCGAGTTAACTGAATTTTCTTTCTGAAACAGACCAACTAATTCATTTAGCAGCTGATTAAGAACGTCTGTCGGATTGGGACACGCCTTAAAATCCTATACACAATCGAGCAGCAATTCAATTATACGAATCGCAATACGGCATCCTTTGTCGAGTAACGAAACGTAGTTTACGAAATGATTCTTCAAAGTTTTCCGTACAAATTGTTGGGTTATTGTGCAAAAATGGTTCAAGTGAAATTAGGACACAGTATGCCAATGCGGCAAACTTCTATGCAGTAAGAGTTCAAGGATGAGACGTAGAACTAGATGCAGTATACGGATGTTGTAAACCAAATTTGGGTTAAATATACGGGCATGTAATAGGATATTACAGAATAATTTATTCATAAAATCTGAAAAGATTAAAAATAAATATACATGTGTATAGTAAAATGGAAATTATATATTTTGTATACACATACACGTGTAGTAATATGTACAGGATGTTTTATAATCAAATAAATGTAAATTAATTTAATTGAGATGACAATATAAAATATGCTATTCGGAAATGTTATCAATAAATTTAATTTAGCGATGCCAATTTGGTATTATTCCCCCGTGGAAAATTACATTTATTTTTGCGATCGATATGTCTCTGTTTCTGATGTAAATAGGTTTCTGTAAAGTCTCATTTCCGCACAACATTAAACGTCGAAATTAGTAAATAATTCATGAAGGGATATTACGAATATTTTTTCCTGCAGATGTAATTTTGCCAGATGTAACATCCAGTGAAATATACGAGTTTGCCGAAATTGCTTCATGCCCATTATCGAAAATTTATTGGCGCCCGAAATGTATGTAAAAATTAAACTTTATTCAAGTTCAAGATCGTTCGTGGCTGTTGAGGATGTCGAGCAGTCGATCATATGATGATAATTAATTTTACAGTGCGGTGTTAATGTTGTGTCAAGTATCTCCATACATATCGCAACCTATATGTGAATTTACATATTGTTGATAGTGTACATACGCTGTTGAAACAATGCACATTTGCATGAATAATATCGCGTGTAGGAAATGCAATTGTAAAATACAATTATATTTCTGATCGATAGTTTTTATGTTGGCAATATTTAATGTCACACGGTAAAAAAAGTATGGTCATATTTTTGGGTGTTATATTCGGCCGCCGCATTATAAAGAAAACAAAGATGGCCGCCAGCTGTCACGCATTCGCGTACGTGTTTACTAATTAATACTAATAATGATACAAACATATTTACGTTGTTATGCATATTAATATAATCATAATATATAATAACATAAATTTATGCTACACATTCCGGAATTTACATATTTATCAAATTGTCATAAAAATTATAAAACAAATGAATAATAAAATAATATATGGGTTATGGCTTACATGTGATATCAATACACAAACATATTATAGTAAATTTGTATATTCATTTTCGTACATGATGTCTGAGTCATGTCAATAGACAATACAAGATTTTACTCAACTCATGATTTTATTGTCAAGTTATCACTTCCAAGTAGAATTTCGAAGGATAAAAGTCACATAGATTAGAAGTGGAGAAGAAAGGATGTAGTCTACTGAATCTGCGTTGGGTTGACCAACAACGACGTATTAGATAAATTGGATTAAAAAAAATCTAGGTCAACTTTATTATTAGATAATATCGTAGAATAGTTACATAATTCAAATTTAAATTAATAATTGTTCTTTGTTTTATTTTAATCTGATTTTTTTTTCTTTATTAGGGCGTGAAAATTTGTGAGCATCGTGATAATTCAAATATTGTCAAAGAAGTGATTAAGATACACACATCTACTGCTGCATTCTCTTCCAATTACAGGTATTTATAATTTTTCTTACATTATTTTAATTAACAAAGAACGTGTTTAAAACTATATAAGGGAAACTGGATAATAATGCTAGTTGTTGATATTTTTTAGAAAGTAGTATATTGTGATTGTCTTATAAATCAAATTTGTGAGATCTCTGACAGCTTGTTGCAAAACGTAAGCAATCGCCAAGATTGGCATCGGTACGTCATTTCCGTTTTTTTGTTTTAATTGATTTAATCGTTGAAAATACTGATACACTTACGTGAAAATATTCGCTTCTGTTGCCACGAGCACGATGTTTTTTCTCGCTCGCATTCAGTACGATGAAAATAATCCAAAATATCGACTACATTATGAAGCGTTTAACGAATAATACATTTTTAAGAAAAATGTCAAGATATTGAAGAATTCATCAATATCTTGACTTGAAATGCTTGAGTTTCTGATAGACCCCTTAGGACGAACAAGTTGTTTTCGAGCCGTCATGGCGGATGGGGAAAGTCTTTTTTTTATCAACAATAAAATGTTGTATTCGTATCTTGGAGTTTCAGCAGTTTCTACTTCTTCTATTTTGTGTACTTTGATTAATCAAGTGTCGCTCTTGATTTAGCTGATAAGATTTTTTCCCCAAAATATTGGTTTGTTCGGAAAGTAATAACAGAGGACTTAATTGTATTTTTCCACAGCCAACTTCACATCTTTTTTTTTATTAATCTATAATTATAATGATGGGCCATAAGCGCTGTGCTAAAAGCCCCTACTCTCAATTATTATGTATGGGGCGTGGTTGAATAGATCACTTATAAGACTCTCTGTAACAATAACAGTGATATGAGGGAGATAATTTTATAGGCATTTTAAAATTAATCTTCGGGGATAATAAAAAACGCCTGTTCTTACTTTTAGAATCGTTTGGATTCTGTGATTAGTGCCAGAATCAATTGATATGGTCCATATTTTTTATTGCATTCGAAATTTTAAATGAATATTTAAATAATAAATAATTCTTGAGGATGATTCCATTTGTCTATACTGTATGATCTATAAATATAATAATAATGAATTAGATGAACAATCTGTCTTCCTTACTCTAAATGTTATCCGAGAAAGTTTTCATCTTCGCAATTAATTGAAAAATAATTTTCTTCGTTCTGTTAATTGATGTAATATTCATCTAAATTCCAAGTTACATTAATCCATGTAAATCCCATTAATTAAATATATATTTTTAGATTTCATTATGGTTTTAAGAGATTATTTTATATTACCATTAAGTGTCATTATTTTATTTTGATGAGATTTAAAAAAAATATGTGGAACGTATCTCTGATCTTACACAGTAAGCATTATTTTTACGCTATTATATTGTTATTAAAAAATCAGGAGTTGCGAAATAAAGTACATCTGTAATATTATGACACGTGATAAAACTAATATGGTTGAAATGTGCATAATAATAAATATTACCATTGTATTTTGATTACCCAAACATCATTAATTTGGTTAATCTAATAAATAACAATAGATTTAAAAATATATTGTAGAGATTCTACTCAATTAGATGCAAATGATTAAGATTTAATGATGATGTTAGTAGCCAGAAAGTATAATAACTACCACTTGAAGGTAGCCAATGAAAGAAGAACTAAAAATTTTATCCCATATTCGTATTCAAACATTTAAAAATAAGTAGCTAAGGTTGATTCCTACACAGAGCTTTATAGATTAGATAGTTTTGGATTTTCGGACAATCTCTTGCAATTTTTCTCCATCTATTTAAAGGAGAGGAAACAGTACGTGATGCATGACTCCCTAACGTCATGTGCCTACGATGCAACTTC
>JAGXCT010037256.1:26364-45854 GCA_022495035.1 Philopotamus ludificatus | reverse complement strand
TTTACATTGAATTTTTAATGTATTTGTATCAGACTCATACAATTCTATATTAAATAAAAATTAGGAATCAGAAATGCAGAGATTTATCAAGCCTGTTGAAAAAATATAATAAACGAATGAATTTTTGTGTAGATCCCGTGTTCCTTATACGTTAAATAAGTTCTTTAGTTTACACCAATTATCTAGCTGTTTCAGCAGTATGCGATTTTTTCCCGGAGCAAACAAAATACTCTCCGTAGTAAATACGAGAAAAACGTACGGATACTCGCACAGTGGGGAGCACATACGGAGTAACACGTAGAAACTTAATCCCGTACCGTACTCAAAGAATATTGCTTTGTCAGTCGACCCATTGTCGGGCATGTTCTGCATACGTTCAACCCTTTGTATAAAACCCTTTTTTTACAACCCACAGCGTATGCAAGCCCCATTTTAAAACATCAAATCAGCTGGATTGTCTCGAGGTTTGCTTCATTCGAATTTTTTTTTTAATTAAACCTACGGCGTATTTGAAATCGATTCGATTACGAGTAACGTTACCAGCGAGACAAAAATATTTGTTATAATCAGTCGATAAGACGGATTTCGATAATCGTGATAATGAGTAATGTCTAACAGTTGGCAAAACAAACAAGATAATCCGAATATACATACGCTTCAACAATTAATGACTTCTGTTAGGTAATACGAATTAATTTGTCGCATTATATATTTATATATTTGGACGTATAATAAAATTAACTTCGTTAATTTTGATATTATACATGTAATTCTTTATAGTCGTAACATCTGCATAGAGTCGTTATAAATATTCCATCTCTCAAATCGCGAACGCTATAACAATATATTCACAAAGAGAAAGTACTTAAGATGTTGGGATCAGCATATTTTTTCTATCGTTTTCGCTCTCGTTGAGAGAGTGTTATTCATAGTAATAAATCTAGATTTTTTTTTCTGGCAATAATTAGATACATCTACCGAAAATAGACGCGGTATCTGATCGCGGAATGACCTTCTTCGCGTTTTCGCGGCGAATTACGACGAGGCTTTGTACATTTTAGCATAATATTTTCTGCGGTCGGCGAAATGGCGAAAGACGCGATATTGGAATTTATACGTATTCCGTCGCTATATACATATGTATGTACGTACTTTGATATTTCATTGTTGAATTCTTTTTTCTCCGCGTCTATGTTGGCGAATGGTATTCTTCGGCCTCGGTCAAAATTTACAAAGGAATTTATTTATTTACTTGCGGAATGAAATTAATTATCTTTTATGGATGGACCAGTCATAGTCTTGTCGAGAATGTGTATGTCGTATACAGTCAATATTTATGCGGTAAATATTTAATATTTTTTATTTATATGAAAAATTTGAGGATAAAGTCGTATAAGAAGTTTATAATATTATTTTTCAATAAATTCTACCAAGCTCATAGTGACGAATGACGAGTCTTACTCGAAGTGAGTTTCCCGATTCAAATGTAGAAACAACGAGTATCCTATAATTTTTATATATATCCTAATAAATCTGTTTTCTTTCCTCTTTTAATATACCCTTAATCAATAATATTTAAAAAATAACATTTTATGGGATAATGGTTATTATTTTTTTCCTTGAAGTGGCTCCCTTCTCAGTGAGTCCAGAAAGGAATTGTTGATATGGCTTTTAGCTTAACATTAACAAAACGACTTCCTTATCTTTGTTTTTTTTATCTTCGGGTAGAGAAAAGAGTTACAGGTATCCGTGGTCTGTGGAATACGAAAGCTGTGGCATTAAAAATGTATTTTTTGGCGATAAATTATTTTGCTTTTACCATTTTTTTTATTTTTACACGCCCACTCGGCGATGTCCCGCCGAAGACTGAGGACACGCCGCTGACTACCTAGTTCTAGCAGCACGTGTCACTAGTAAATTTCAGTCGCACAGCATTTCGTACAGGATGCGAGCGTGAAAAAACATTGCGCTCGTGGCCACAGAAGCGAATATTGTTGTTTTTTTTTTCGCAATTGCGGACAATAAAAGCCAATGATTATTTATAATAATAATTCTTTGGACTTTTTCTAGACAAATACAAAAAGTTTGTGACATGTAGGATTTATATTAAAAGAGTTATTCGAGAAAACTTGGGGTCCCAAATCGACCCCATCGGCACGGCTATGTTAAGCACCCGATATGAATACCAATGTCAAGTTTCGTTCACGAAAAGTGTATTAACACAACAACAAAAGTTGTAAAAATTTGACATTTAAAATTAAAAAAATACTAGATATTTTTCGACAAACGTTTTTTTTATAAAACTATATTTAAATATATTATGAATTGTTTAGATAAATGTTTGGACGTAGTCTATTCTCGACTAGATGGAACCCATCTTTCATTCCGAGAACTAACCAGTTGCGTTTATTCCGTAACAGCTTTCTTCTATTGAGCCAACGCTTTTATTATAATTGATCAAATATCGTACTAAGGATTTTAGACTATTTATATATCCGAATTGGTTTCGAAACTGGTTCTGCATAAACAGAATTTGTAAAAAAATGTAATTTTCTTGTGCTCCTTCTACGAAATCTACATCTCGCACGTCTATAGACTGTATATTAAGTAATTAGGCAGAATTAAATCGTGATGATAAATTACGCAGCAATAAATTAATTAAAAATAATGTTAAGATAAGAATATTAACTAAATAGTACTTCAATTACCGAAAATATTATGTATAAATTAGGTAAAATTAAGATATAATTTTTATTATTAATATAATCGTTATCTGAAAATATTTTGCAAGATTTGCAAACTGTCAAATACCTTTTATCACCCGAAGTAATGATAGCGTATCAAATCTGCATGATAAAAACCGATTTTTTTATTTTAAGATCAGCGTCAATTATGATATTTTCATTGACATTGTAATTAATGAACAAATTTTGCAGTAATAATGACCACAAACTGTTTTTTTCAGCTTTTTATTACCGGAATAATATATAATTTAAGAGCTTGCGTAGAATTTGCGAAATTAACTGATAAATTTGGAATAAATCGCGAAGATAAAGATAATTTCGAATTATCATCATTGAACAGATGGGGTACTTTATTTGAATGTTTTTTTAATATTAATCGATATTTAATGTTAGGAAAATTAAATCATCCTTGTTCGAGGGATTATCGAGTTTATTTTAGATAATATTATCAAAACCATTCTCATTAATTTCAGATGCCAAGCGATGATTTTAGTTAATACGTTTGCATGGACTGTTGTGGTGTTTAAGTTTTTCCGGGCCGTCTTAGACAGAACGGTTAATAAAATTATCTCTGGGTACATTGATTTGCGCGAAACTGAGTTAACCGAGTTAACCCGAAGGTTCCTCCAGCGTGACCGGAATAGAAATTAGTTTCTCAAGATTTATCGCGAGCCATTTTGGCATACGTTCATTAAACGGCCAGTTGTTAACAATTTATGTTTGAAAACTGTCCGATGGCGAAACCGTTACGGATTGCGAATACGCAAGTACGTGATGTGAAAACGCGAAAAATTTAATTACACTCCCGTTTATAAATAGAAGGGAATAATTATTGTCTCCCCCTCCATTTCACCGAAGGAGGAAACAATTAAAGAATCGATTATTTTAAATAAGGATGTCCTATGGTCTAATTAGAGGGATATGTAATTATCCGAATGTAGGTCAGGGATACGCCTCTGTGGCTCCTGTGTCTTTTTAATATTTGATTACGGATGTATAAATATAATAACTAAATTATTCGCAAAGTTCGATTCCCGAGACTTTATTGTTGCGATTTTAGTTTAATTTCGGTATCGCTCTCTCTTTTCGTAATCAGATGAAATATTTACATTGGTGTTTAGGCCAAAATATATTTACTCGATTGCGGCTAGGTTTCAGGACAAACATCGGGATGTTGATATAGAACCTTTATCTCTATTTATCCACATAGCCCTCGGACGATATAATCAACGATGATTGTGTAATCAGTATGAAAGCGAGCGATATTGATCGCTTCAACTTCAACATTAACCGCAAACGACATATGAATATTTGCGCGGGAAAACGGATCCCAAATAACCGACGAATTTACGATTCGTGTCTGGAATACATATTGGGGGAGCCAAAAATATAAACGCATTTTTTTAATTAACGTTTGAGGTCAATTTGTCTCTAAATTACGGCGAAGGACGTATCCCTGTGCATATATACATCTGACCAATAAATTTTATTTTATTATGAAGCGTTAGATAAAGGTCTTCAAAAATTAAAAATAATATATATCAAATATTGTTGCTGCCTTTTTTAAAGGGTTATTCACCAGAATGGCCATTAGAGCTATTACTGAAATATATATTCAAGCTGATATTAATCGGATATCAAATAACGGACTAGAAATTAAAGAAATAATCTGCATCAGGAGAATCCTGTAAATGAAATACTAACCTATAGAAATCTTTATTCGCGTTAGGTACTCGATTAAATATAAAAAAATATCGCATTTTCTCGCAGATATCTATGGCTCATACATTTGAAGATATATGCAAATCAGATAAAATAAGCTTTCAAAGTCATTATACATAGTTATCTATATTTTAGGACGCTGTATGTATAATAATTATAAGTAAAGATGAGTAAAAATATATTTGCAATTCTTTGTAATCAACATTTTAAATACTCATTAGACTATGATCAGTCTAATTATTACCATTTCTGGTCCATGAGTTGGGAAGAAATGTTTTTTCAAAATAGAGCCCGACTTGAAATGGATTCAAATGAATATTTTCCTTGAAAGTATATTTTACAGTAACGTTTAGTAAACCTACTTTTGTTGAAGGTTCTGCTTAACGTTGCATTTATCAGTCTTGATCCAATAAATTATTATTTTTAACATACTTTTGGTTAAATGAACGTTACAAATACAATTAGACTACAAAGTATTTTCTGTTGATAAGTAGGGTTTTGAGACTATATACACTTCTTTCCTCATTCAGCTAATCAAACTAGTTTAAAATATTTTCTTTACCGCATAAACAGCAATGGATGATGATATTTTAAATATAAATATGTAATTTTGCAGATTAGAAGTAATATATTGGGAATGAATGTAGCATTAATTCAAAGAAGCGCGCAGTAACACTTGGTAAGCTCATCATTTCAGAGATATTTATCCTTCTTAGAGTGCCTTTTCCATTCTTGGACGTAAGAGATCTGCTGGTCCTTGTCTTTTCTCAATATATTTGTGTATATTAGTCGAGCTGGATTAATTCTGGAGCTCACAACCCGGTCTCATTGCAAATGTTGCAGAGCTACAACAGCTTTTTTCTTTCCAACCGCCGTTTACCTTCCATTTTTCTCTCCATGATGTGGCTTGCATAAGATGATACTTTGATATATGAATGATGTGTCCAAAGTGTTGAGAAGCTGTCACTCCTTATAAGGTAGCCGAAGTATAGTTATATTCTTGACGCGCCCTAAATATGAAATCTTTAACATTATTCGGTCCATATCTCTCAACCTTATAGAAGTACAGACACCACGTAGTACTGCAGAGTTTAGAGACGGATCTTAATGGAGAGTCAACAACATCATAACATGTTTTTCATCGTTAATAAAAGCATTTCTCGCCATCTCAATCTTGATATTAATTTCTACCTCCGATTTTACGGCCAAACTGATGTATTACCCACGTATTTTTTTTTAAATTTATCTGCCATATTCTTAACCATAACCATAGAGTACCGTAGTACTTTCTGCAAGTATCGCCGAAAGATATCAGGGGTATTAGACATAGTCATTATGTTTAAACCTTACTAACGAGAATCTCAAACCATTAGAGTATTGGAGTAGACCAGGATTGTTTTAGTTCTGAAACAGAGGATTTCAAAACTTATTACAGAATTTATCCAAGGAGTTTATAGTCTATCTATTCATAATAACTTTTTGTTCTTTGGTTTGATTCGAACACGTTGAGAAACAGAAATGTGAGTCGCAGTATTCTTAACGAATTATCTCCATAACTATAATCATCTGTTTGATGAATGTAGAGATACTTGATATTATATTCAGAAGTTCTATATAAGCTTTTTCAAGATAATGCTTTAAAAATATTGTTTGAATCTAAACAGTTCTAACAACTTTTTTTCGTTAGTTTCATTATCCCTACATAATATGCATGATGAATATCTATGATGAATTGTTGTAGTATTCATTTTCATAGTAGCGGCGAATTACTACTGTATTTTGTTTGAATTATAATTGATTCTAAAAATGTAAGCAAATAATAAATAATGCAGTGCTATGTTTCAGCGTATACATTGATTGGTGAGGTATCCATTAGTTCAGTTGTTCCTCGAAGAAATCGATAGTGTTTTAAAAATACAATCCTCTGCCTAATTGATTTTGCATGTCGGCCACGGAAGTGGAGGCGAAAACTATTGTTTTCTTCTGTCCGGGCGCTGAATTGAGATAGTCTCGACATTTGACAGGCAGGGTCAAGTGCCAAGTTTAATTTAGGAATTTTCGCAAGGATTGCTTTTATGAAAGTTACAGGTGTACGGCAGTTGTCCGCTTTGACACTGGGGTGATGAATATAATCGATAGCCTCCGGCACAATGGAGCTTTTTAGTGTCGGCAGTGGAAACTCACACTTCAGTAGGCCTTTCCGTTTCAAGTGGCAACTTCAAATTTTTCTTTCATACTCACTCACCGCCTCCTCCTCGCCATTCCACCCGAAAATAAATATTTTCCATAATCGAATATAGCACGGAAAATTTCTTTTGTTTCTCGGCGCTGGGTCGTCATAAGATAAAGCGAAATAAAATTGAGCCAATTACGCTTTTTTTTCTTGGGCGCATATGCCACTTGTGTCCCCGGCGCGTCGTATCAAAATAATTTAAATTTGATATTAATTACAGGGATAGGGGTGAGGCCGAACGGGGTAATGAAATTCTATTTTCGGGACCCTTTCGACCAAAGTAATTAAAAAAGTCGCCTCTTTTATGATCTGTCGTGTTTTCATCTCTGCGCCGCTTTTTCATAATAAAGTGACATCGGATTAATTATGTATTTTTTATATCGTAAAATAATATTTTTGAATATACACCGTGGTTCAGTTGGCCATATTAATTTTCTTCACACATTCAATTGATTGCAATATCTGCACGTGGATGCATAATCGAAGGATGCGTACGTATGTGACCTGTTCATTTAAAATTATTATTAGCTCATTGAGTTTCATTGGGTTTTATTGATTTATTAAATCTAAAACGTATTAATCAATAAAATATTATTCATCCGAATAAATATTCATTTATTCATATTAGATATATAATAATTATTAAATAGATAATCAATAAAAATCTAACTTGAAATCCCATAAAATAAAATCAAAATGCATTCGAATATTTGTCGGTCTAATGATGCCTTTCTAGAATATATAATTTCTACTCTGTCCACTTTTACTCGAATTTATTAAAAGAGATATCATTGGGAAAATTAATAAAAAAAACTATAAGTTTTGATATATAAAAGGTTAAAGAACGATGTGTTTTCAACATTGAGACAGAATCTTTAACAAAACGTCATTTCGAAAATTCGAGATAATTCTAAATACCACTATTTCGCGTATTTTGATTCAAACCTGTTATAACTTTTTTTTATCAAAATGTTGTTTGCTTTCAGAATTTGTATCGAATTCTTTTATAATATTTTCGTTCTATTTTTTTCCTCTATAATGTAATTATTTTTTCATACATTTCTTGATATTTAGATATTTTTTAGGCTTAAATGTTGTAATTAAAAGGCTCATTACTCGAGGATTTATTCTAAATCCATCTAACGAGGAAACACCGTTTTTTATAAAATATTTTTCTCTGCTAACACACCGGAAACTGTAAATGAAACATTTTAATCAAAAACGATTTTCTTTTCTGACAAGATTTAATATTTTTATTAATTTGTGATATGTAATCTGCACGTGTTGTATTGGGTATTACCCATTAAGGGGAGGTAAATTCGAGGGCCAGAAATCTTTTTTATTTCTCGAAAAGTTCTTAAGAAATATGTATTAAGAAAAATTTAATTTAAAATATTGTCTTTTTTAACATTGACTGAAAATCGTATACCCGATGTGCTATTTTTTGTGACGGTGCAAAAATAAAACACGAGATGATTAAATTATACACTGCTCTTATAAGTCTAAAGTAAGATGTTAATCTAAGAAATCTATCATTTCATCTGAGTAGCTATAATACAATTAAATTCGATCAAAATGAGTTTGATTTCTCTGACTAATCTTCTGATATTGATGCTATCACACTGTGTAAGAATCGTCTCAAAATAGTTTTACAGTCACAATTTAGAAAAAAAACCACTGTAACTGAAGTGAAATATCAATATTTGTTATCAATGTCGAGAAAGATTTTTAAAATAGAGTATCATCCGAAAAAGATAAGATTAAGAATGTCTGAAAAAATATTAAATTGATTATTATTTTATCTATTGAATCTTAATTGGAATACGACATTGAAATTTATGAAATTATGTTTGATAAGAAGAGAAAGAATCAAATTTATATATTATTGATATATAAATAAAAATTGAATAAAAGTATCATTATTTTCTCGGTCTTTAAATGCTTTATTGTCTTAAGTAGTTATCACTGGTTATATAAATGATTACATTATTTATCGCAAGATTCAGGCGATAAAACGATATCTTATATTTAAAATTAGAATAAAAATAGATAACGCATGATTAATTATTGAACAATTTAATGTGCGTTGAATTTAAATATGATAATGGATAATAAATTACTCCGATAATCAAACGAAATTTCCTTATTCCCTCGGGATAGATTAAAAATTAATAATGAAATATCGCTATAGACTATTCGGTCATGAATTTTTCTTAAACGATACGTATGATAATAACAAAAATCGATGTATTCATATGCGAACAGACTCGGCGTTACATGATCAAACTATTATCCGGCTCGGTCCATTAAAAATGTATTTATTCACGTACGCGGGGGTTCCTGAAAGAGGGCGCCGCCACGTGAACGCCTAAGTAAGACAATGACACACCGACGCTCAGGAATTCGGGGTAGGCCCCGGCGCGTATGTAAATAGCGGCGGGGCGTCGTATCGATTGCGCCTCAAAGTTTGGTCTTCGACTACACACCCCGTTAGAGTTGGCACGTGCCATTAACACCTGAGCGGGCGCGCGCCAAGCAGCCGGCCAATCAATACCGGGCCAGTTCACGGGCGACCGCCGAAATTACCCCTGAAAGCCGCCAGAGGCCACCGCGAAGGACGCCCTCTGCATTCCGCGGGCCGCGCCTCCCCCCTCCGATCGTAAAAATCTGTCTCGAAGTCCTCCGCCCCCTCGACGTGACCCTCGCAGTACGCTCCGGCCGGTTGCCGGGATCCCTTTCGACCCATCCATCATAGTGAATGCTTTATAGCCCCTGGATGCTGAGGGGTTACAAAGGGCTTCGGATCCGTATGACGGATATTGAAAGCGGTGTCAATTTCACGGGTCCGTTTGACGGCCAGCATCAGAAATAAGCATTTTTTTATTCAGTGGAGTATTTTCCGGCGCTGTGTGGTCAGTAAATTGTCGATCCTGATCGAATAGCGGATATGTACGGGAAGTCCCAAATTTCCTGATTTTATTTCTTTTGCAAATACCGTGGAACCGTGATCTGTCATTTGTCAACCCCTTGGGACGAATTTGGAACCCTTAACCGATCCGCCACGGCGTCTCGAAAACAACCGCGTCGTCCGAAGGGGTCTATCATAGAACCCAAACATTTTAATTCAAAAATATTTTTTCACTAATCAATATCAAGTGACACGCGCACTCATTAATGTTTCCCCGCGGGCTGAGAGCACGCCGCCGATTGAGTGCTTGCGGCACGTGTCGCTAGCGTGAGTATTTCCTCTGGAACAATGATTTCATTGTCTTCGCCCTCTCGACGCAGAAGTTACCCACGTTAATCACTATTCCGTTAGCCTCCTGGCCAACACGACGCCATCCTCCATTAGTGCGCTCACAATCTTCTTTATAATATAATGATAATCTATCAGGTGTTCCTCGCCCCGCTGACCACACGAATGTTCACAACCCTCTCTACAGTTTCTCTCCACACTGCTCAATGCTTATTGGCAGCCATCATGACTCCTCCTCTTCGTACCTCTTCCTCCCTCGGGACGGCACCTGGCGATGGTCCACCTTGTCCGCTGCTGCCGTGTATCTTCTCTCCGCCAAGCGCCTTCCGTTGAATATCCATCACTCCTGACACCAGTGTAACGTGGGAGCCTCTCGGGATTCGAAATGGATATAACGGAGGACGAAACGAGACACAAATTCATTGAAACAGCATCTTTATTTATCGGAAACAATACAGTGGACGAATCAGCCTAGCCGATCCGAGGATTACAGTAGTACTTATTAAACGATTATTACATCGAAGAGGAGATACAACAAAATATAAATGATAGCAACGTTCTATTCACACGCACACTCGGCGATGTCTCGCCGCAAATTGAAGACACGCCGCCGACTACTTAGTTCTTGCGGCACGTGTCGCTAGTATATTTCATTCGCACTTAGCATATCGTATCGGATGCGAGAGTGAAAAGACATTGTGCCCGTGTCCACAAAAACGAATATTGATGTTATTATTCTTTTTACTCAATTGCAGACAATAAAAGTCAACGATTATTTATAGTATTTATTTTTTAGAGAAATACAAAAAGTTTGTGACATGTAGGGTTTATATTGAAAGAGTTATTCGAGTAAACTTGGGGTCCCAAATCGACCCCATCGGCACGGCTATGTTAAGCATCCGATATGAATACCAATGTCAAGTTTCGTCCAGGAGAAGTGTACTAACACAACAAAAAAGTTGTAAAAATTTGATATTTAAAATTAAAAAAATCTAGATTTTTTCCGTCAAACGCTTTTTTTTATAAAATTATATTTAAATATATTATGAATTGTTTAGATAAATGTTTGGACGTAGTCTATTCTCGCCTGGATGGAACCCATCTTTCATTCCGAGAACTAACCAGTTGCGTATATTCAGTAACAGCTTTCTTTTATCGAGCCAACGCTTTCTTCAATTCAATTTTATTTTATTATTAATTATCAAATACCGTATTAAGGATTTTAGACTATTTATTTATATACTTATAATAAGTGTTCAATTTTTAGGGCTCGTGGTGTTTAGAAATTTTTGAAACTGGTTCTGCACAATCAGAATCTGTAAAAAAATGTGATTTTCTTGTGCTCCTTCCACGAAATCTACAAATAACAAAAATAGACAAATGAAAAAAGTTTATGACTTTTAGGATTTGTATTAAAAGAATTATTCGAGAAAAATCAAAAACTTAGGATCCTAAACAGACCGCAATATACCGCATCGTCACGGCTAGGTTAAAGGCGAATCATTATATTTATTTTTTTTATACTATTTTATACTATAGTATATAGTATATTCTCAAGTTGACTAAAACTGGACTCCCTGTCAGTCTTCCGGTTCTTAAATGTTTTACCGCTCTTTTGATGAACTTGACGACCAATTCTAATTTTCCTAATAATTGAATTGTAAGTTAGTCACGCAATTTGCTGTTGTTTCGCTTCATCAACTTTTTCGTATTTTTTTAAAACCCTTGAATTTTTTTCAGTCTCTTGAAAGAGTTATAATTTAAAAAAATATATAAAAAATGAACTGTACTTGTGTTTATTAAAATTAATGTTGGAAAAGAATCGCGTGTGTGACGCATACAGCCCCTGATACTCTCTGCTTAATGATCTCTAGCAGTGACGGTACTCGTGGGGGTCTGATGCCAAGAATATCTACAGAGATTCTTAGAGAAGAGATGAGAGTTTAATATTTACACATACCATTTATTTGTCGACTTAAAGCTGTGTGTGATCAAATTTGCAGACCTATAGTATACGTTGAGTCTCAACTTTTGGAAGTGTTGAAGACACACAGGATAATGTCCTAGCGTACCTTGTGTTTAACTTTTTTCGACAGTGCTTTATACATACGCAGATGTGCGGATGACACTGACATTGTGCTTTTGCAAATTATAACAATGATGTCCGAACTAGAATCATGCTACCAAACAGGTACTTGAAAAGCAATAGGCTAAGGAAGATCAAAATGAAACTCTACAAGACCCTCATCAGGCCTGCCCTGACGTATGGATCTGAGCTCTAATAAAGCAAAAGGAGCAACAGATGGATATCAAGGAGTGGAGGATCTTAAGAAGGATATTTGGAGCCGTATTCAACCGCGGCAAATAACGTGTCCGTCGCAATGAGAAGCTGTATCGACGGTACTGATATATACATATATTGGTTACAGCTTTTATCCATGTAGCTAAACTACGATGGAATGGTCACCTCACTAGGACGCAGAATAGCCAGCCTTAAAAAAAGTAGATTGCGTGTAAATGTAATTAAAATTATCCCGAAGATGATGGGACCTTGTTGAGGATCAGGGGATAGAGCTGGATGAAGCCAGGGCTCTAAGGGTAAGAGCTGTAGGTGACAGTAGGCAGTTATTGGATTTACCAGCTTGAATAATATATCATATGCAGTTGCGACTTGTGGATAAAATATTTGAGGGTGCTGTGGAAGATTAAAAATGAAAAAAACATAATTCTTAGACTCAGTATGGAGGGCGCGGAACACAGCGCTTAGCGGCGAGATGCTCCCCACCCCGCTGCCGCCCCCGCGTCCATCCAACACACGACGCTGGTATCACTGACGAGCAAATAGCGTTCTTGTTCTAGACCGCAGCGTAACACTAAATATAAATTTAATTTATATTTTATTAATTAATATACAAATATATGTTAATATATAAACACATATTATTCCTTAACTTGCGTGGAGGTGCTACAGTTTCGCAGTGTATATGAACGAGCCGCCCCTGAGCATATGATTTGATTTGCTATACTGAAGAACTTAAGGTACTACGCCATCGTTGGCATTTCTCTGATTTCTACATCTAATTTCCATTAATTTTTTCTGAGTTTAAAAACCAGTTAAATAGTATTTTTTTCAAATTATTAATTAGAGAATATGTTATTCGTAAGCATATGGTTTTATTTATTGTAATTTGTAACAATAAATCATAATCATATATAATATATATGATGGATGTACGTTCGCATTTTCACGTTCAATAAAATGCAAAAGTGTGGCGCATATTCTTACCCCGAGTAGCGCTCAAGCTGCAGTTTGATGACCCCTGACCTATCAAATCCACCCTGTGCTCTATTATATAGGATTTATTATACTAAATTATAGTATCATACATATTTTTTTTATTTGAAATGTATTTAGTAAACAATAAAAAATTGGCTAATCGCCATTACGCCCTGTTTACTGAATAAAAATAAATAAATGGAACACTATGAATACGCGTTTCTATTAGAGTTTGAAATTTATTATTATTTTTGTTTATTTATTTACGTTTGCGAGTGTTAAAAATGGCCGGGTACAGGAATTCAGCGCCCCGACGCATTAATGCCTCGACTGTTATCTAGGCGTTCGCACTCTAGCGAAATGCCGAGTTGAAATTTTAATGAAAACATTTCCGAGGAACATGTCATTTGGATTTAACAGCTATGAGCAAGTGCTCGCCGGGATTGATATATGTTTTCAGTGCCGGAGCGTACTAATGAGTAACGATAGAGAAAAACGTTTTCAGCGCGCGACGCCCGTATCAATATCAGAAGGGCGTAAATCAAATTGGACGCGTACGCAAACCGCCGTTGTAATTTTGGCGCGCGAAAATAAACCGACTGAGATATGGCCGCACACTTTATTGACTGTCGGCCAAAAGAACAATTTTGACGATAATCTATTTCGCTCCATTATTTTCGAGACTTTTTTCTTTTAAATAGAGCGATTTGTATGGCGGGAACCGAGGAAAATGCCAAGATGATTAATGCTGGACGTCTATTAAAAATTAGCACAATACGCAAACGACTATTTTCCATTCAGGGGTTACCGTCTCTCGACTATAGTACAATGACATATATTTTAAACTGTTAATATACTATTAATTAAACGTTGAAGGTTATATTCTTTTAACACATTGCTTATGAGTCTTCTTTTGAAAAATCTTTTATTAATCAATATATTGAATTATAACAGTGTAATAAATAAATTCTTAAACGGTGTTAATTTCGCACTAAATATTAAACATTAAATAATTGCCATTATTTTGTATTGCTCAAACTATCTAGTATCTAACCAAAAAAATAAGATTTGAAAAAACAAAACGTTGTAAAAGTTACAGCCGATCAAATCCGTAGTGTCGGTTAGCGTGCGATATGCGCGCCCCGGACGTACACAAAAACGCTAATGACGCTCATCCACGACCCCCGTAGGCAACGAGTTAAAACATATGAATCGAAAATCGCTATTTTTATTGTGATATAAATTAGGCTGTATCAATTTTATTCGTGCCTCTCTTTGATAAAACATTCTCAATATTCTTGATTTACGAGTAATCACGTAAATTTACAATAATTGTGATCACATTTTTAATATTGTATTTGCTATTACGATTACAATAGTTTATGTGTTTTCATGAATTGGGCATTGAATGATAGATAATCAGTGCTAAATTGATCAATAAAAGCTTTTTCCAAGAGCTTTTACAATATTCTATTATAAGTTAATTACTTTGAAAAAAATACTTTTCGTATTTTATTGATATGTTATGGATGTAATTTATTGCACATTGTTTAAATTAATTGTGTCTGATTAGCCCTTTTGTTTAGTATGAGTTTATTTAATGGATTATACTAAATACTTTTTGATCTCGAATTTAATTTAATATGTTTTTTAAAATCCTTCTTATGTATTTTCTAGCTAATAATTGTTATCTAACAACATAATTATTTTAAAAATTCGACTAGCAGTGAAAATATTTTTTTTATAGCTTTTTATATCTATTCAAAGTGAGTTATGAGTGTCAATTTTATATGCGATCCATCCTGTGTGTTCGTTTAGTTTTCCACGAAATGAAAGGTGTATTTTTTTTATTATGTATAGATACACCATTCCGGAATAAATTATTCATAGGTTTCCCTCAAGGATATCTTCAAGCCTTTTGAATTTATATGAAAAAGGTGTCAAAAAGAATACAAAAGGTGAATATTTTAAATTGTTTTCCTTTAGCATTATATCACCGACCGGATAATAATACAAATTTGCCGAGGAAAATTTGCGGATAAATTTTCAAAATAATGGATACAAATTAATTTTGCTCTGATGAAAATAGGTGTTTGTGTCATATCCACAAAGGACGTGGAACAATGGCGCCGAGATAGCACTCTCAGATTGTATGGGACTCACTTCACTATTACGGCTCTTTGTAAGCTTTGACATTTTTGTACGTATGTATAATAATAACTGGAATTATCTCGTGTATTATAATATAGGGATTTATTGCGGAGAAAATTCAGTTATCGCGCAGTAAGCGACAAATGATGTTATGTCCCTTGCTGGAATTTAAAAGCTTTTCCCTGTAAGGAACTTGAGTTTATAGCTATCTGCTAAACCTAATGAATCAATCTATTTCAATTTTATGGTCTCGCTAGTTTTACATAGTCTAGTTTTAAATATAAACGTACATATATATCCAATCATCCTTTTTATTTTATTTTAAAATTGCGAATTATTATTTTATTAAGTTGCCAACTAAATTAAATATATTATCGATAATTCTCACTACCATTCTTGACAGCGATAAGTATTTTTTCTAAAGTCTATGCAAACGAATGCGTTTATTGTAGAACATTCATTTTGTTGCTGTGATTATAATCAAAAATCGTAAAAATAAATAGCTAGATAATTTAAAACTTGTATGACCACAGTATTTTTTTTTATATAAACTGGTATCTGGAACATATATCCTGTGAAAACTAATAATTTTAGATTATATTACGATTTTCTATAGTGTATAAAAACTGTAATAGATTTTATGGATATAATTTTCCAAATAATTCTCCATTTATTTTATTCGAGGACATATGTGTATCTTAAAAAAAATGCAATATTGCAATTTTGTTTTTACAATGGAGGGCGAATTAAGTGTACTTTTGTGCTCTGTTCTTTATAGTTTTCTTTTCCTTTTAATCTTCTTTTTTTACTCTTGGGGATATCATGTTTTGATTTTTTTAACAATACATATTATAAATAATCATTCACCTTTATTGTCCGCAATTGCGTAAGAAGCTAAAAACAACAATATTTGCTTCTGTTGCCACGGGTGCGATGTTTTTTTATCGCTCGCATCGTTGTGCCAAGTGCGAGTGAAACGTACTAGTGACACGTGCCGCGAGAACTTGGCGGTCGGTAGTCGGCAGATTAATATAAGGTACAGTTTTACAACATAGAAGTAAAATATTAATTTATAATGTACAAGAAAACATAGCCAATGATTTTTTTGATAAAAAAATTAAGGTATTTTTGTGAAAAGGCTGGTTATCTGCAACTGTATTGAACTCATTTTCTAGTTTAATAAATATATATTGTTCCTTAAACCGGTTATATTAAAAAAAACTGTTTATTATATTTATACGCCTGATTTCATGAATACTACAGATTTAACTTTAATCAGAGCAAATTTTCCATATTATTACTGACTGAATATTTTTAGAGTTCACATTATTTAATGGATTAAAAAAATATTGAATCGATCCATCGTCTAGTATTTTTTTTGTTTAATTCTTGGCAAGCGTATGCCTGATTTTTTACAAGTTTTAGCTTTTACACAGAGTTACTATTTAAATAATCCCAGTATTAATATTATAATTTTTTCGATTATTTTTCTCCGATCGTAAAGAATTTTAAATATGCTAATGGCGTAGAGATTTTGTTAAATTATCCATATTTAATCGTATTAAAATTATCTATAGAATTTATTTTATATTCTATCGATGAAGTTGTTAAATATTTTTGAATAATTGGTTAGTTTAATGATGAATGGCGATGCTATTTCATTTAGTTCTTGCTTAAAAAATAATTATATCTGGCAAATCGGTTTAGATGCCATTATTTTTTTTATCATGGATATAAAAAGGTTGACAGAGGAAAAGCTAATCATATTGACGATTTTCTATTATAAAAAAAGGCTTTCCTTTTGCATTTTATATATTTTATATTTGTACACATTGCAAGAAACATTCGATTTTCCATCTTACGGTCCTGGAGATCTGAGAGTCGCGTTCTAAATTCGTAGCGTATGGGCTACACGAAAATATTGGCACAGCAACACAATGGCATAACACGGATTTGGCAAATAGGAAACGATTTTCCGACTCGATATAGTCATACACGTGCCGTCAAAAAATAAACACAGATGACAGAGGGCAGCAGGTGCCTGTCACAGTTAGCGCGGCACATTTTTCAGCCATTTTGCCCACGGAAATTTCTATTTTCATCACGCACTCTTCATAAATAGCCTGACGTGGCCAACAAAAGAGCTAGGACACGGTGTGTATTTAAAAAAAAATGGCATCATCACACCATAAGTCTGCCGATCGGTATATGTGTGTGTGTTTACACAGAGCGAGGAAGCAATAAAAATATCGCTCCGGCAGTTTATCGGAAGCGCAATCAGAGTTGTTTGTTTACCAATTGGTTACTCATCAGCGAAAGCCAGAACCTACCGCCGTCGGCGCGGATCGATCTGGAATCCAGAGGATGTGGAATCGGCTGCACGCCCGTCCGATGTAAGAAATATGTACGAGCATGTTGGACAACAGTTATATAAAATGAGATTGGCAATGAAAGAGCAACACGATGCACCGGAAGTAGGAGTGTCGCCGTCTGGCACAACATGCTTTGGATTCTAAAATAAATCTGTGTTATTTAAACATTTGTGTCGTTACACTAAACCAAGAATACGATTCAGACTATGCAGCGGAACATGATAAGCGGAAAATGTTAACATATGATATCAAATATTTACTTTCGGCTACTGAAAATTATACGCAGATAAGCATAATTAGAACACTATGCATATGTAAAACATATACGATTTTAATCAAGATTTAAAATGATTGTATGAGCATTTTAGTATTGTCGAAATTAATGCTGTTAATCTTATATACATCGAAGGTTATAAGATGTTTTGAGGCGTGGTCAATCATATTTAATCGAATGTATACGTCTCAATATATTTTTCATGTATTCATTTAATATTAATATACCAAAAAAAAGCTGAATAAGGCCATCGCCTTGGAGATAGTATCTACCTATTGTAATTATTTACAGATTGTGCTATTGAATTATAATAAAAATATGTATATATTGCTTGCAGTAATAAACGCGCAATTAAATACATATTGAATTGGTTGTCTGTACGAAGTTTTCTTTTTATTCGACTCTATCAGTTGTGTCATCTTAAGTCTTATAATACGCGGTTTGTGTTGTATCCGTCAGATCGATGAAATGAATAATGTCAAAATAATTGCAAGCCTTGTCTACAGTAATTGCATGATATTTTTTTTATATATCTATAATAATTAGTAGCATGTAGCAATACTTGTAGCAGAATCGTCAGTACCGATTTGTCCAATGAAAAAATGTCTTAAAATCTAAATCTACTTAATTTTATATTGTGTGAATGAAATGTATTAAAAAAATATGAACGAGAATGTATGTATTAATATCTATTATATAAATTAAATTAACGCCTAAATCTATTTGCGTGAATTTAGACAAAAAATGCGACTCACAAGCAGGATTAATTACTACTTTTTGACTAAAATAGCGGCACTTGTGGGTGAAAATTCATCTCTCGAAGAGTAAAAAATTATAATTTTTGACCCCATAATCGTACAAGAAAGTTCTGTTAGAATTTGACAAAAGTGCATCTCTCGATAGAAAGAAATGGCTAGAAGAAAAGTTCAAAAGACAAAATCGCCCCTTGTAGGAGAGAATTCGGCTAATTTTAGACACAAAAGCGGCTCTCATGACACTAAATTCAGCTAAATTTAGACAACAAATGCAGATTAAGCAACCAAAAAGAAATGGCTCATTTTTGTATAACTGTAAAAATAATATTTTTATATAACAAATAATTTTAATTTATTTTTTGAAAAAACTTTCTGGTTTTTAAGTGTACTCCATGGAGCTGAAGAGAGAGTAATTGGAAGGAACGAGGCCTGGGGAATATGGAGGGTGTGGCAGAAGCTTTCATTTTAAGTTCTGATTTTTTTCTTGGTCATTCTTGCTTTACGAGAGCGTGAATTATCGTGGCGAAGAATTATTTCTCGCCTGTTAAACAAAATTGGATTTTTATTTTATTGTTTAATCTTTCTATTTAGTGACAGTAGACATCTGCATTTAAATGTGTAAAACGTATAAAAACCATCTGCATCTAAAAAACATTAATAGAAATTAATAGAAAATTTGCACCGATTAAAGAAAATAGATTATTTC
>JAGXCT010037256.1:0-10803 GCA_022495035.1 Philopotamus ludificatus | reverse complement strand
AGGCCAATTCGGTGACGTGTGTGCTACAGGAGGTGCCCGTAGCACCCGACCAGACAGTACATTTAATACGAATTGGCCCTAGCCTCGTCTGATTAATATTGTTACAATTCTCGCGTTGACAGCTCGGCTCCCGGGCTCATGGCTAGCGACCTTCTCCGTTATTGAATAGCCTAGATAACCTGGAAGACGACCGTCGCAGTCCTGGAATCGGCATTGGGACGGACGTTCTCTGCTAGAGATCGCGTAGTGTCCTCCAGGTGGCAAAGATCCGTCTCAGGGTTAGAAGGCCACTTATGTATGTATGTATGGATAATATGTATATAATATCTTCGGGAAAATCTTTGATGGTGATTCGACGATTATCTATAATTATTTTCTATATTTTTTTTACGTTTTCATCAGTTGTTAAGCTGCTGGGGCGTCCAAGGCTGTCGTAATTTTCAACCACTTCAAATACTTCTTAGAAACGTTTATATCACCTGTATTTATAGAAGACTTACCAAAACAAAATTGTCAGTACAGTACTGCATTTTATTTTTATTATTAAAGCTTCATTTATTGAAAATGATTTTTTTAGTTTTTTTCCACATATAAAAAACACGGAAAACCGTCTCGATAGCCAATAATTTCGACTATCTTGAAATACCTTGAAAATATTGCAGTTTTAGTGTTAATTACTTATACACACAGCTAAAAAAATGACGGATGTTTCTATCAACACTTGATGATGTTGCCAAAAGAAATATTAAATTGTTTATAGATACATATTTTTTATGAATGAACTTCATCAAAATTTAATTGCAACAATCTCATTGATAGTTTATTTAAATAAATAGTTGGATGATGGAGAGATTTCGCGTTTAACGACATCTTTGTTGAATTATTAATATGATAATTTTATAACATTGCGAAAATAAAATTATGAAACCGTGCCAAATCTGATAAGAGTTAACATATTTAAAAAGCAACATGATCCTGTTATTTTCTGTTCGTTTTTTAAAATAATTGAAGTGCGTAGTCCCCGAAAAGGATTTCAATACTCATGTAATTTAAATAATTTGCAGCAGTGGGATGACGGAATAAAGACAATATAATAACCACCGCCTCTGTACATGTCGTATACATTGTAACATGAGCATCAAACAATTACCAAAAATGCGAACAGAAAGGTCACGGAGGAATATAAAAAAGTTTGAGTCGTGCCTCCTTCGTTCCCGAGCGCAAAACTTAAATATGCGAAAAGCACAGCATTATTCAGGATTAAATGTATAAATAGAGATGCGAATTCTTGCCGAGGTGAAACTGGTGAAATATTCATCGCAGGGTCATTCCGGAGCATTCAATTAGAAAAAGTGGATAATGTCAACTGGGGTCGTTAAGCCTTCTAGAAAGCCTCTACGTCTATTTATACGTGTATAATGTATACATTATCAAAGAATATTATGCCGGACTGCCCGGGGTGTTGTATGGCCCACCCGGAGATGGAGGGGGGATGGGGGTTTTCCTCCGACCCACACCCGGCGACACCAATTCTGTGTGCGTAGTAGATAAGGGAAAGCTTCGTCGGAAAAATCCTCCGAGGCTTGTTTGAATGCGGGCGAAATAACTTTTTGATATATAGAATTCCTGTCAGACAGTCGATTTTCATCGGTTAAGAAGATGATATATAAAAAAGAGTGTGTTACCTTATATGTGTATTATATTTTCTGCCATTTTTATGTTGTGAAATGATGAAACGCGCGGAAGAAGAAATTTCGTTCAATTATTGCGATGAATCGAATAGATTGCGGATGAATGCATGTAATTTATTCAATCAATTTACGATTCAGTTATTATTTAAGGGATTAACCCAATACGCTGTATTCATAAATACAATATTTTTTTTACACGGTACATATACTCCATCGAAAATTCATCCTAAATTTATAAAAATCGTGTAAAAATAGAGTACAGTGTTTTTATCTGCCTAAATATCACGTTTTCCTGCTAATTGCGTATAATTTGTAGTCACTATTTATTTTTATACATATTTATTTCTACCAATTACTATTTAAAATTTCGATAAATTTGTATTGAAAGAAAGTATAAAATTAGTTTTTTTCCTTAAAATTGCATTAGTAAACTGCAATCATTGAACTTAGAAATAATCGGTACTTTCAAGCATTTCTAACGTTCAAAAATTGTTTTTGTAAGGCTGAAATCAACAAGGAAATAGAAAAAATATATATAAGATATTAAGGAGTACAATGCCATTAATGTTATTGCCAAGTACTAATTTCTGATGAACCTTGGTATAATTATGTGGATCCTTAACTTTAATCTGAAATTTTGGGAATGGATGATATCGATGATGACAGTCATTTACGGCAGTGCTTCCCAATTACTTTCATGTCACGGCCCCCTAAATCTGTGAGAATTAATTCCCCGCCCACTTAAAAAAAAAAATATTTTATAGTTTTATTTAGATTATTTATAACAACTATTATTACAGATTATAATACACCTATCCCTCGATTTACACGGTAGATAGGTTCCTGAGAAAAACGTGTAAATCGAAATTGTATATTTTTCAATGTAAAACCGTGTAAATCGAAAAGTACACAAAAAACGCATAATTTGATTGTTTTTTTAAAATACATAAATAACACAAAATTATTCTTTAAAACAAAATTATTATCTTTTATTAATTAAACCTTTTTTCCAAAATAACCCTTACTCATCAGCATTGAAAACCTGATTAGGAGTATATGAATTGATGGCAAAAATTTCAGCAAATTTTGTTGGATATCCTTGCGCTGCATCTATATCGCCAGATGCCAGTTCATCTATGTAGAGAGTGTCTTGATTTGAATCTTTCGAACCAAGAATGCCTTGGTGTGAAAGCCTGCTTCTTTTCAGATAAAGAAGAGGATGGTAACTTCTCTTTAATTTTTTCGTAAATCCGCAATGCTTTATTTGTAATAGCGTTGGTATCAATTGGCATCCGTTTTTGTGTTTGGTCCATATCCAAATCATTAAGGCCTTCTCCATGTTTTCCATTGCAATATCTCTGATATATGAAAATGTGCTCGTATTCGTAGTGTTAGCTGCCACACTCTTTCTAATTGAGTTTTTATTTTTTTTAGCAAATTCTATTATTTTTTCTCCATTTTCAAGTCAAGGATGAACGCCGAACGGCGGGAAGAGACACACCTACAGTGGAATGCATACCTTTTTTTACGCAGTTGCAAAAAATAAAGGTCAATGATTATTTATAATATTTATTCTTTAATCCTTTTTTGACAAATACAAAAAGTTTCGGATATATAGGTTTTATTTGAGAAAAACCAAACACTTCGGTTCCAAATAGTCTAGGTTATATTATTATTATATACACAATTAAAATAGTTCCTACAAATATGAATAGATCGTCAAAATTATTAAAGGACACATTTGCAGATAATATGTTGTCAAACATTCAAATGATTTTCTGTCATTCAAAACAAACAAAAAGAATTATATTAAATTAAGTTCTTAATTCTCTATTTATATATAAATACAAAAAACCATTTTATACACATACATAGATACCATAGTTATACGATATACGTATTATTAAAAATATATTTAGATGATTTGGCTTTAGAAGATTGACCTTTATATGATATTTTCGATACATCGATATGCTTTTTTTATAATATTAAAGAGGTCTACTTTATAAAAAAATCTTGCTATCGAATGTAAAAAGGTGCATCGATACGATGCATTCGTTGTATTTGTTTTTTTTTGTTTATATAGAAAAACACGATATATCGTGTTTCGGCATGTAAAGAGTTATTATAAACTTCGCATATTATTTTAAGACTTTATGCATTAATAAATTATAAATAAATCAAAAGATCATCACATTTTTATCGTTTTTTCACCACAAATCATTTATAATAATTTATATACCAAATTATTATGTCTAGAGTATTTATTTTATTTAGAATATGTTACGAGTCTAATAAAATTTTATAATTAATCGTCCTGAATACGTTCAATAATAAATCAAATAGATTAGGGAACATATATCTGCTGCTTATAGAATTGTAGATTATTTCGGCAAGTGTGTACGTGTGTTATAAACTAGAATTAATTAATTTGGAAATGTGGTATAAATCTTGGCAACACTCTGGGCGTTGCAAGTACTATCTCGGGTTAATAAATCTATGACATTGTAGCTCTTAAGCCAAATAGGATTTTCGTTCAGAACTTACCTAATTACCGTTTTGCCAACTCTACTTCGGCTGATTATCCCTTTGTTTATATTTTAACTCCGAGTCAAGCGTATCAGCGTAAGAGTATTAAACTCTGGAATTAATGATGAAAATAAAAAAAATGATATATTATATGTAATGACGAGGTCTTGAAATAATATTTCACGACATATTCCGAGATGAGATCAATTTCTCATCGCTTACTAAATTTATAGCCAATTTCGTTTTTTTATATGTCTTTTTAAAGAGCTCTTTTGAGCGACATTCTAGCGAGCATGTCTGGAAAACTTCTTCAATTAAAAGTGAAAGGGTATAAGTTTTCTTCTGAAACTGATGCGATTACCATCGCGCAAAAAGGAACGAAATATAAATTAGTTTCTTAATTTGCTCGTTCATTTTTTTTCATTGCATTCGATTGCACTGTGGGAGTTATCTCGCTGGTAAAATTAAGCAGTAAATTGCATGACAATTAGGCCTGTCAGTTTTGATTGACATCTTTACATTGTCATGTCACGTTAATAATCTTGACAACGCACCAGTGTATTACTCAATTTGTTAGATAACAATACAAATCCGCGTATACTGGCATAAATGGTGCCAGTACGTACAAGTTCAATGTTTTGGGTCACGGATTCATAATCATTAACACCGGGATTACATCAGAGTTCATATGGTGATGACAGGAGATTTATATTTTTAATTTGCGTTTCGCTCTCGTCCGTTATACTAATGATAAAAAATTTGCATCAGCGATTTTCATTTGTGTATAATTAAAGTAATTATACCAGAAGATAAAAATATGTTTAAAATAAATGAAACATATTATATGATCATATTTACTCTTTAGATGGGATATTTCATAATTATACGTGAGATAAAAAATTGTTTTGTATTTTTATTTCATATAACTCGTATAGTAGATGAGAATTTAATTTTTTGTTATTGCAATTCAACTACGGCGATTAAAAAAATGAAAAACCACTGTCAGCGCTATTAATCTCTCGAGATCTCTTGACCTGATTTTTCAAATATCGGTATTACATTTAACCTATTTGTATTGAATTTCTTTTCAATATCAAAACCTAACATCCGACTTATGTTTCAATAAAATAATTTCATAATATTCTGGACATTCAAATATATTTTAAACTGGTTAATACAAAAAAAAATATTCAAGAAATTGTACACTAATATTTTCTGTATTGCATTCGATGTATTTATGATTTAAAAACAGGAAAGTATATTTTTTGTCATACTAAAAAATATAAACACATATTCACAAAAGTCAGGGATACTAGACGTGTTGTATAATCGAACCTTATTTTTAATAATAGCTCACACGTTCTCAATACTATTTAATTCTAGGTTATTCCAGGTCACCTCATTGATTTTATGGCCTTATGTCTCTATAAATAAAAATATATATAATGTTTATGAAGATATAATATTATGTATAAATGGACGTATATAGTAAAAGAGGACACAGTCTGTTAAAAATACAGTTTTTTATTAATTTATGAAGTATTGTTTTAAGATGACATGATCGTCTTATAAAAAAAATATATCCATTGATAAAAAATCTCAATTTCGTATAAAAAAGCGTTAATTCTCTGCGATCTTATTCTACATAGATTTTTTTCGGTGGCTTTGAAATCTCTCTACAAAACCTTAAAAAACAATTATTAATAAAAAAAAATGTTACTTGATTATCAAGACCGACTATAAAGGGCTTAATGCTTAGATAAAGAAACTTAAATTAGCTAAAGGATTTTTTTTTCTGATAATACTGTTTTTAATTTTCCTTGATTAACTTTTTTATTATACATTCTACATATCACAGACTTTTTATATTCGTCTAAAAAAGCCTAGAGAATAAATATTATAAATAATAATTAACCTTAATTGTTCGCAATTGCGAAAACAAAAACAAAAACATTAATATTCGCTTCTGTAGCCACGGTCGAGATGTTTTTTCTCGCTCGCACCCAGTACGATTTGCCAGTTGCGAGTGAAACGTATTAGTGGAACGTATCACGAAAATTTAGAGGTCGTTGGCGTGTCCTCAGTCTGCAGTGGAACTTCGCGGAGTGTGCTTGTCATTTACTAGTCTTATTGTTAGTTAAAAATCCAATATATCGATCAAAATATGAAGCATGAATAACATATTTTTATTTTTATTCTTGGAATAAACCATTTTAAAAAAAAATGCCAAATGAAGATTGCATTAATATCTTGATTTGAAACGCTTGGGGTCTATTTTCCATTATAAAAAAACCCGTATCGGTTAATGATTTGTAAAAAATTGTATTGCACTGATATATTCTATTGGCACTAAATATTCGATTTATATAAACGATGAATGCCTTTCTCTGAAAATGTCAAACCCTTTTAATAATTCAATACCTTTATTTTTGGCTTCTTTTAAACGTGTGGCATTATATTTTAGTGTCAATGCAGAGTTTACTGCCACGAAAGCTCGAATCCTGAGCTTTATCGTCTTTTGTGGGAATGATGAGTTTAATTTTATGTTCTCTTCGATTATACTTAAAATATTCGTAGTTTTTATTCAAGAATAATTTTGGCTCATATTTTTCGAAAATATAATATAATGAGTAAAATTGTATATATTGTAGAATCGAAGATTGGATCGTTGGCTGTTAAAATAAATAATATAAAAAAATTAGGTTAGCAAATAAAAAAGATTTTTTTAAAAACAGCATTTAAAGTTTACGCAGCGGAAAATTATATAGTGCGTAAAAAAAACCCAAGGCTGTTTAGTTTTTTAATCTTAATATTATTAATAAAACAAAAACGCTTAATCTGCAATATAAATTCTTTAGACTTATGTTTTTTTTATTTTGATGAATTTAAATGTTTATATTAAATGGAAATATTTAATATTATTATATTAATTTTGGGGTAAGCTGGTTTTATTAAGTATAAGCTTTTTATACCGCGTTTGTACGTATGAAGAAGAAAAAGAATGAATACATAAATAAAATTATGGTCCATTCATGTGTGTACCATTTTCAATTGGCGCGGGGAAATTTGCTTATTATAGAATTTATATATGGAAAATTTTTCGGAAGCAGATTATCGGAATACACTTATTTATATTCAGATCGAAAGGCGGGGCTATTTATGGTATTGTCAAATTTATTCCAAAACCATGCCGCAATATGTATTGTTTCATGGCGATAAAAAACTTCTTTTGAATTATAAATCACTGCGTATTTTCATATCTCCGTATGTAAATAGACTGTCTAGTTGTGCAAAATGTGCGCAATTTTTTTTCATACTTATCATTGTATTATTTCTGAAATACGTCGTGCGATATATACTTTAAAATGTCTGCTATCATCCTTTCACAGTTGAATAATGTAATATGTGTTTTGAATGAGAGTACAGTCGAATGAAGATGTAAATGATCTCATTTTAATATAATAAAAAGCGTATATATTTTTGTATTCGAGCGTATTTACATGGAAAACAAGTATTTGATGACATATGAATATTTCATTGAAAATTTACAAGCAAATCGCGACGAATTTCGCACTGAAAATAAAGCACTGTTTTCATCACACTCATCAAATATAGTTCATTGTGATTTCTTTTGGTATAATCCATTATCCGGCTGAAATTGTTTTTGCGATTATGCCATTTTTATAAATGTCTCTGTTTATTCACTGAGGGGGTGACCTCAATTTTTATGGGTGTATTCCAGGATTAAATGCCAGATTATTCGGTGCCTAATTTTACAGATAATATTGATGCGAATTTTATGTAGGTCACCAGAAAATATTTTCATTTTCTGTCTAATAAAAGAGACATATTAGAAGATAAACATGTCCGAAATAAAAGCAGAAAAAAAAAACAGGCATGAAAATTTTTTTTTTAGCTAAAGCTATTTATAAAATATATTATTTACACTCGAAAATATTTTTTGTGCGGTTTCAAAGTTATTCTGTACAAAATCTGATATTGACTATTTTGACATGTATGAACATAATTGATATATATATAATATATTAGAATAAAAAATATATATATATATGAGAGAGAACGCGCTTCACTATAATATTTGAATCTTTAATATTAATTAAATATTATTGGATCTATCAGATAAATAGTCATCACATTATGTAATAAGTGATATATAAAACCCTTCCTACGAATAACACAGGGATCCAAAATATATATTTATCACCTCCCAACCCCTACCGGGGTGGGGGGGGGGGTGGATAGAGTTGACTAGGGCAACAATATGTACATGTTGGTGTACACATATCCTTGTGTGCATAACATAAATCTGGTCTCTAACGGATTTCTCACCACAGAGCCAGTATACCCTGGGAAGGAAAACCCTAATTGGTGACCAATAATCGGTCTAGTCTCGATACTTTCGCTCCTCTTCCTTTTTTCTAGGGGAAGAGGAGGTCTTTCCCATAGGTCTTTCCCAGTCTTTTAAATTAACGATTTTTAATATAATATAATTATTATTTTAAAGTATTATTCGATTGTAATTTTCGGTATGACGTTAAGTTTCTTAAGCGATTATGTATTTATCTCCTTAATGTTAGCAAAACTACTTTCTTTAATGTTTTTTTTTCATTTCTCTGAAGAGGAAACAGACTATTGTATTATAGCGGTGTTGTTTCTGGCTAAAAATTAAGACAGTTGCATTAAAATAGTCGGGGCGAAATTCAGAATTATGATTATTTTGACCTGTTCCTGTACATATGTATATGTTCCGAGTGGGTTTTCCGCATGATAAACCTTCGCCATGTTTAAAATACAATTTGCAAATATTGCGCATAAGCATAAAATATATTAAATTGCTCCAGTCACCCCAGAAAAGGTTATATTGAATTTTTTTTAAATGAATATAAAATCGTTCGACGGATCGTTTCATCGTCCAACGCACCGGCTCTATTTTCGAATCGGTTTCCACTTAGGAAAGAATTACCGACATAATATTATATAAATAAACAGAGTCGCCCACTTTCAGATTTTCCGGCCCGCTGAATTTTCCCGACTTTTCCGACCGCATTATGGGGAATTTGACATTGTCCGTTTTACCGACTTGTAATTTTAATCGGTCGCCCACGCGACGAGTACCTTTTGGGCTTATCACGGAATACTTATAATTTTAATTTTGTCGAAACTCGTATTTTTTCGGCCCACAAAATGCCAGGGCGTGTTTCGAGTTTACGGTTATTATTGCGGTAAAAAAGGCGTAATGATTAAAAATTCCAAAAAAATATTTATACCGCTCACAGTAACCGTTTTTTTGGTACAATATTTGCATTCGTGTCAGTCCCGGATGTGTTCGTAAGAAATGTGTGCTAACGTCAAAGTAAAACGAACATGGCGTGATGACAGTTTAAACAATTTAATAATAATTGAATCCCACTCGTCTAAAGATCGTCAATTAATCGTTTGCGGTAAATGTATAATTAATGCATTGTTTTGAATCTCGGCTAGGTTCGTTGATGATCGGAAACCGATCGGTCGCCAACACAAAATGGCGATTATTTATCAAAAAAAAACGCATAAATACAGACATATCCATTGAATGTTCGTTATTTTTTCGATGAATCAATACAATTTGATAATGCGTACATGAATATGGCCGCAATACTGATACATGATCAATCCACGTGTGCGCAAATCACATTGTTATCGGCTATTACACAAATTATTCAGATTAAAGACAATTAGATAACCGTTTTTGGCGCCATCGTTAAGCGATACGTTTGAAATTATCGCTGATTTTCGTCTGGAACTATATTTTTGGCAGGAGCGGTCACACCCTTGATGCCGGAATCAATATTGTCGTTTGCTTTCACGGTCACTGGTCACACATTCAGCTGAGGATTGTTTACGACCGATCCCAGGAAGGATGCTTTACATTTTTATTTTATAGTCGCATTGTATCATCTCTTTTTTCCTATGGGAAACGAAATCTCAGTTTGAAACTCTTTGTCTTCATGGTTATAAAGAAAAATATACGACAACGTATCGCTCTAGACGCTGAAAAAAATAAAATAATAATTCCTATGAACATATCTGAAAATATTGTAGTACATATCTATAATATTAACGTAGATAATCGTATGGTAAAAATGCTTATATTTATAATTCAGATAGTTCTGTTGATTTATTTCAATGTTCTCGTTCGTTAAGAAAATAAGTTTAATTTATAATATTTTATAATGAATTTAAAATCTAATGTACCAAAATTATTAAAATATATTAGAAGGACCCAAATGTAGTGTCGTATTTTTTCAATGAAACTCAAACTCATATTTTTAATCATTTATTAAACTTAAATTATACAAGATAATTACCATTATTTTAGATGACCCTTTGTGATCTATTAGGTATATCTAAAATGCCTTTCTTATAAAATTCTGCAGGTGTAGAATCGAAATAGTCTAAAAGAGACGATTTTATTTCATCTTTTGATTTAAAAAAAAATCTCGTAAATAATGCTCCAATAAGCGAAATAGCTGATAATCGGATGGAGCCAGGTCTGGAGAATGAGCTGGATGCAATAAATCTG